>CM062818.1:1879406068-1879900790 GCA_031772625.1 Pinus tabuliformis
TTCCTCCTCTTACCGTTAGACCATGTGGTGGGGACTTGATATGTGAGCAGAATGAATTGGTTAAGAGTTTTGAATTTTGTTTGGGCACGGCCTAAAGGGGGCCAGCGCCTAAGGGCCAGCCCTCTTACCATGTGTCCGCAACACCAAAGTCCAAGCGCTAAAATCCTAACTGCGTAGGGTATTACCTAACGGTCACCACCTGTATTGCAATGTGTTCACATATGCGGGTTAAATGGTGCATTAAACAACCAGTCAGCATGGAATCCGAGGCGCTTAACCACCGCCAAAATTTTGTTCCCATGCACAGTAATTACAAATGGTTAAAGCACAGTTAGACTGGTGAGAATTTTGGAAGACCGCCAAATTTGGGCAGTCTCGCCATAATTGGCGGAGCTAACTCAACTTCCACTACAGTTAGCTGGAGTGATTCTAGGCCAAACTGAAGGAAATCTTTAATGAGCCATAACTTTGGCTAGGAAAGTCCTTTTTGGATGATTTTTTTTTTTTTTTTTTGGTCTCTTCAACCTTCTGAAGCCATTGGCACAGGTTACACAGCCATGAGGTCGTTTGCAGGTGTTTTTTCTTCGTGGAAGTTCTAGGAGCCACAAGGGCCAAATCAGTTTGGAGCTGCATTGGTATATGTGCAGCCATTGAAAGTGGAACGAAGGTTCATTCTGAATGAATTCAGTGTTCTGAATCCATTTTTATAGTCTATTTCACTTGTAGAGGCTTGTATTCAGCTGTACAATAATTTTGAGCTTTTATTCAAATAAAGGACACGCCCATTTGGGAGCCTTGGACCCAGAAAATGTAGCCCAGGAGGGTGAACTGCGTTATCAACTTATTTTGAATATGTGTTTGAGTTATTTTCCTGAACAAATCTGTTTTAGTATGTTAAATAGAGAAATGAATTAATTCTACTACACATAAAAGGGTCATAAACAGTTGAAAAACTCATTTGTTTTTAACTGCAAGACATGTACATCTTTTAAACATGTATGTTTACTGAATTGAATACCTTGCAAAGCAATTTACAAGTAGTTTCACATTCAGATCAAAATGGTATCAGAGTTGGTTCTTGCTTCTTTGTATCAAAAGCAGTCAAATAAAGCTATAGACAGAGCTTGAAAAGAGCCAGGAAGCCTTCGAAATGCTCTTGTTATACAATTGCAAAGTAGATAAACGCTCTTTTCAACCAATCTCTAGTGTAGTTGTCTTTTGATTGTTTTTGTGCAAGGATATTTGACTATCTTGCAAGTTTTGATCACAATAGCTTGATTGTATAGCTTGAAAGGTGATTTAAGCAGTGTCGAAGATTGACTACTTTACTATTTTGCAAATTACTTGTTGTTTGAGTTTGCTGGAGTTTGGGGATAGCCACTGAATAGCTAAGTCTTGGAGAAGACAAAAAGGAATAGTAGATATTTTCCTTACCCCAAGGACCTCAAGGCAATCCGTGAAGCACAAGAAGTTTAATGCAAAACAGGCTGTTTGAATAAGAGTTTGACTCTACAATCATTTGATTCAAGAATTTGTTAATAGATTATAAATTTTTCTGAAGCTCTTTTGTTCATTTTTATAATGAAAACTTCCATAAGTGAGTTCTCAAAATCATCCTCCTTCACAAGATTCTTTGATGAAGGCTTGAAGCAAGATTTTTTCATCATGATGAATATGGTGAGAGAAATGTATGAGGATGAAAGAAAGAACTCTAAACTTCAAGAGCAGTTGAATTCCATGATGGAAGAGAAGCAGTTGATTTTTGACCAATTGCAGGAAATGGAAGGCCAAATTCATATTGCAAACATGAATCTGGAAAGGATGCATGAGTTGGAGACACAACTCCTTGTTACCAAAGAAGCCTTAGCCAAGTATCAGCTTGAAGAAGAGGCAAACAATTCTAGTTTGTCTTCAAATTCTTATAAGAATGTTTATGTTGGTTCTTTTGAGAAACATACCAAAGGCATAGGGTCCAAGTTGATGTCCAAAATGGGATATGAAGGAAAAGGATTGGGAAAACATGCAAAGGGTATAGTTGATCCAATAGGGTAAGGCCTAAGTATTTGGGTCTTGGCTATGGACAATCTCATGGAGAAAGTTCCAAAGTAGCCATGAAGGCAATTGAAATAGTTCCTAGAAGGAGTTTCATTTCAGGTTCTCTATCTCAAGGTTGTAAAGGTTGTATCCTTGAGGAATGCAATAGTTTGAAACATACTTTGTAGGAAGAAGGTGTGCATAAGAATGCACTTGAACAAGAAAGTGGTGAAAGCTCTAAAACCATTGAAGGGATTGATAGTGTTCCAAAGGGAGCTTCTTTTTCTTTCGATTCACCTCCTTATGAAGGTAATAAAGGTGAAAGAGAAAGGTATAAATCTGATTTCTATCACACTTGCTTTGATCATGTGAAGCATGGAAAATTTCCACACAAGCATTGGAAAAGAATTGCATGTTCTTTTTGTGGTTTGGTTAACCATAGTGTTTCTAGATGTTGGAAAATAATTGCAACATACAGGAAACTTTTGAAGGAAAGGAAGCAAGAAGCCAAAGTTCCATTGAACAATGAAAATCATGCTGTCAAGAAGATGAACATGTGTTGCACTTATTGCCATAAGCATGGAAAAACTGCTAAAAGGTGTTGGACTCTGAATCCAACAATGCTTCCACGAAAGTTGAAGAAATTGGAGAAAGAGTATGGCAAGAATGGGAAGGAAGTTTCCATCATTGATATGTGTAAGGATGATACACATGTTGATATTGATGTGCAGTTAAAGGAAGCACCTTTGAAATGGATTGGTAAGAAATGGTTAGAATTCTTATCCAATTAAATTTGCATGTCTTTTGATTGAATGCATTTCTTTGTTAAGGGAATGCAAGTTGCAGGATGGAAAAGCTGAGTATGAAACTCACTCTATTGCAGAAAAAGCTATATGCATTTCAGCTTTGAAAGTACATGTACATGTGACTGAGGATATTGTACTTATGATTGTACTTAAGAGAAAGTTCAAGGATAAACTGCATGCATGAGAATGATATGCATGAGCACAGGGATCATGATGATTTCCTTGTATTTTAAACATGTATGTATGATTAACTTGAAGGGTTGATTACTTTGTTTTTAACTATGCATGTAATGTAATATTAACTTGGAAAAATTTAATTTGATCTCCAAGATTGTAAAGAGGAGAAATGATGAAGTGTTTCATCTTTGTAAATCATCATTTAAATTATTTTTGTACATGCTTGACTTGAAGGGTCAAATGTTTGAAGGGCTGAAGAGAAGACGATGTTCATTCTCTCATTGTCTGTAATACAGTTCATTTCATCATTTCGGTAAGCTTTTGGGGACCAAAAGCCTCTCATTTGGGAGGTGTGATCAAGAGCTTAGGACCAAGTGTTGTAAAATGGTCAAAAATGAAAGTGATCAGAACTAGCTTGAACCTAAACAACCAGATAGATCTTGTCTTCCTGATTTTGGTGCCGTGAACAGCTTGGAAAATGGTCGCCATATGAGAAAGTTATGCCAAAAAGAAAAATTGCCCAATAAAATTGAAATTTTGAATTTTTTCAAAAAAATTTAAAATAGAATATTCCATTTGGGCAGCCAATCACAGGCTACCACGTGGCAGGCTCAGAGGCCACCACATGGCCTGGATGACATCAACGAGGCATTGTTCATATTAAAATTTGGTTGGCAGTAGAGAGGTTTGAACCCGCGACCTATCATGTAACAGTTCCTTGTCTTACCGTTAGACCATGTGGTGGGTACTTGTTATGTGAGCGGAATGAATTGGTTAAGAGTTTTGAATTCTGTTTGGGCGAGGCCTGAAGGGGGCCAACCCTCTTCCCATGTGTCCGCAGCACCAAAGTCCAGGTGCTAAAATCCTAACTGTGCGGGGTATTACCTAACGGTCACCACCTGTATTGCAATGTGTTCACATATGCGAGTTAAACGGTGTGTTAAATAACCAGTCAGCATGGAATCTGAGGCGCTTAACCACCGCCAATTTTTTTTTTCTCATGCACAGTAATTGAAAATGGTTAAAGCGCGGTTAGACTAGTGGGAATTTTTGTAGACCATAAAATTTGGGCGGTCTCGCCATAATTCGCGGAGCTAACTGAACTTTCACTACAGTTAGCTGGAGTGATTCTAGGCCAAACTGGAGGAAATCTTCAATGAGCCATAACTTTGGCTAGGAAAGTCCTTTTTGGATGAATTTTATTTTGATTTTGGGTCTCTTCTACTTTCTGAAGCCATTGGCATAGGTTTCAGAGCCATCTGAGGTCGTTTGCAAGTGTTTTTGCTTCGTGGAAGTTCTAGGAGCCACAAGGGACAAATCAGTTTGGGAGTTGCATTGGTATATGTGCAGCCATTGAAAGTGGAACGAAGGTCCATTCTGAATGAATTAAATGTTTTGAATCCATATCTACAACTCATTTTTCCTGGTGAGGCATTCTTCTCACTATTTAGCTTCAGGGAAGCTTTCAAGGCCACTAGGGCCATTTCAGTGATTGAGTTGTGCTGGGCTAGGTTCATCTGTTTGAGGTGAAACAAAAGCCTATTTCTATCATAAGGAAATTTTTGAATCCAACGAAGGTGTTTTTAGAAGCATTTGGAGACTTATAAAGGCCGAGATGCTGAAGAGAAGTTTCAGGCAGCCCAGAGCCATCCATGGGAGAAGGCCTAGATTGGGGATGCAGTGCTCATTTTGAGCAAATGAACAATAATTTTTTTATGTCAGATATGTGATGGAGATAGTAGCAGAGTTTTTAGAGACATTTGAAGCATTCTGAAGGAGTTTGTGCCATTAAGAAGCTTAGGGATCTTAGTGCACCTACTGAAGGAATTAAGTCCAAGGGAGCCTAGATTTTCCTGCACAAAGTGGACAACCATGACAGGGATGTATATTGGTTTTCTAAACCCATAGGTCCATTCAGTAACCTTTTGGAGTTGAGTGTGGAACTTTTAAAAGAATTCAAGCCATAATCCCAAAGAGCCAAGTCTAGTTGACTAGAGCTCACAGGAGACGTAGCCCACGAGATTAGGGTGAAATCCTTATTAAATTTGTTGTTATGTGTGATGTTTATTTGCTGCCTTATATGTCTGATATATATGTTTAATATCAGCTGAAACAATTCAAGTTAAAACACATAAACAGAAGAAAATACATACATCTCTTTCAAGCTAAGATTCAACATAATGTCAAGTTAAAGCAAGGTCTTATTTTTAATTGAATCTGAGTCTTTACTTTTTATTTCTTTAGGCAGAGTTTGTAGAGGGCCAGGTAGCTTCTAGATCTCATCCTCTCTTTAGAGGTGACATATCCAGTAAATGCCCCTACAGTCAATTTCTGTATTAGAAATAAGAAGTGCACATATTTTTAGATTTAAACTTGGAGTATTTGTGCACTCATTTACATAAATGAAAATGGATACCTTGCACCCTTAAAAAAGTACATTCCATTTTCAGATCAGCTCGTTAAAAATATGCAAATGATGCTTTGAGCACCTCTTTTTTGATCTAGTTCCAGCTCATAAACTGAAAAATACCAAATGTAGCATCCTTTCTAGGCACCTTTTTCTCGCTCTTTAAACTGAAAAAATCCCAAGTCATGTCTTGCTGCTCGTTAAACATGCTAAAGATGACCCGAGCATTCTTTTAGGTACTTTTTTCAAGCTCGTTAAAAAATGAAAAATCCCGAGTTTTTGTTACTGAGCTCGTTAAAGTGTCACGACAAAACACGAGTTTAGTCTGCCACCTCGTACTCGTAACAAAATGAGGTCAACATCTATTGGAAAAAGGTTTCTCTTTATCCGGGTCCAGTAGATTAAATATGGAAAAGTAACCGATACAGGTATACTATTAACCTTTTGTCACACCCGTTTAACAACTATGACAAAGGGACCACCATGGAGTCTCTCTTTACGATCTTTTCGGACTTTCTAAAAATGAAAAGATCACCGAGTTTTCTAGTCTGGACTCTTTAAATACATAGACAAGATATAGATTCTTTCTTTTTACGATACTTTTCAGACTCTTAAAAGATGAAAAAATCGACGAGTTTGCGTGTCTGGACTCATTAAACTAATCAAATAGGGCCAAGAGTCGTTCTTTTTGCAATCCTTTTCAGACTCTCTAAACATGAAAAGATCTATGATTTTACCCATTTGGACTCATTAAAAATCAGATGGGGAAAATTGAAATACAACTGTATCCTGAAGTGTTGAACATGGCACTCCCTCAGATAAACCGTCATTTTGATAGCCTCTCAATATGAACCCTACCAACCTATGAGTTTTTAGCCTATATACCCTGATGCCATTGCATCTCCGTATCTTAAACACTCTGTAGTGTTCATGAGTCTAGTGTTGTCTGGTTAAAATCGTTGTCGTGCCTTCTATTGTTCAAGGGTCCCTACTTGTTTCCTCGATCAACTAACCCTACATATCCTTTCATCATGCCCTCCGTTGTTTAGACCCAAAAGCTCAAAAGATTCTTCAAAAAACAAAATCATCCTTGTCCAGTTTCGTGTCGACTGATGTAGGACACGTCATTGCCTACCTTTCGACAAGTTCCTTCCTATCGACTTCAACACTCTATCTAGGAAGATAACCCAGAAACACATTCAGTGCCTTGGTGCTTGCAGACATTAGTGGCAGGTTACCTTGTGCTTGATCACGGGTTTTCATCATTGGCTCCTGGTTAAGCGATTCTACAAGTGTTTGACGACAAAAAATCTTTCACACTCACTAGTTTGCACTATGCATCTTGGAGACCATCACCATTATCGGTGGCCTTCCTCACATTTGTTAACAGTCTCCATTATTGGCTGGTAATCAGATGATTTCATGCATGTTCGACGTCAACTCATTTTATCACATGTATCGATCTATGCTGTTCGGTGAAGCAGGAATCAAGACCTTGGGTAGAGGCTTGCATCATTCAGCCTTGTTTCCTCTCCCAAGCTGCGATATTGTTCTTTGAAGACAACCATTTCAGGATAATCTATTATGACACTGGATCTGCCCTGTGCCATATTGGTGGCCAGCATTGTTATATCTCTGAGGAGAAAGTTACTCTGACATATCTATTGAGCATGGGAATGCCCAGCTCAAGACATGATTTTAGCAGTTCATATATATCTACTTTTGTTGTATTAGGTTTTCCTTATCACCCGAAACTTCTCTCTCTCTCTACAAAGATTTTGACAAGAAAATACAGTATTTTCATAAAGTATTTCGGCCATCATCTCTGCCTCTGATCTCATACTTTAGAGGGCATCTGTTATAGGACAAATTGACCTCCTAATAAACTCAGAGGAGAAAGACAAGATGACTGAAAGAATGACCACAGTTGCAGGCCCAAAATCCACACTGACACTCTTTGTACACTGATAACCTACTTTATAAAGCTTGTTTACAAGCATAAAGGAGCATTAGTCAACCTGCTAACTCTTGTTGTTAGACCAGGGGGAGCGTTAGTGGACTTTAGTGATGCTAAATTGGTTATGCCAATGAATCTGCCTTTAAATATCTAGATATTATTTCCCTAAATTTGCACAAGAAAAGCAGGGAAACTCCAAAAATCAAGATATTTGGAGAAATTCTATTTTGGAAATAGAGGCAAATGGGAAAAAACTGGTAAATGAGGCAGGTTCATGGTTTTTACCCAAATGAACTACAGGTGGAGTTGGGCAACCCTAAATCGAGTGCTATATAAGAAACGAGAGGGCCATTGCACAAAGGTCAGAGCATTTAGAAGGATAGTACATGGTGCTGTTGTGATATTGTCACATTCTTGAAGGAGCTAGCTGAAAGAAGGATAGAGAGAGAGGAAGAAGGGATAAGGAAGGCTGACACAACAGGGTTGTTGTAATCACTCTTTTGTTCCAAATATAGGACTGTAGTTGTGTTCCACTACTCGAATTGTCAGTGATATTGTGCATTTATTTGTTCATTCTAATGCTTGTTATGTTGAGTAGATAAGTTAAACATTTATACATGTTTGTTATGGATTCTTTAATTAATTGTCAGAAGTATATGCTGTGATTGGTTTGCTTCATTCTTTTGTGCTGGAATCGTCTTGGAGCCGGTCAGGAGGAGTTCTTCTTACCTCACGAAGATCCCCAAGTGAATCTAGAAAGAATCAAAGGTGATCCTTTCTCCATATCCTGTCAATATATGTCAGATAGATGAACGTATGTAACAGGTACCTTTTGCAAATAACCTTACGGTCTGTCCAAAGTCCCGGGAAGACTTTCGAGGGTATTTTTCATCCCGTGCATTTTACCCCATAGCATGTGCTTCTCTAGTCATGATGGTCTTGTAAGCAACACATTGAGTAGATTTTTGTCCAAAGTTATGACATGAAAAACATTGGACATTAAAGAAGTTCCTGCGATTATTAAATCTACTGACCTAGTGATTGTATTTTCTATTGATATTCATTCTTGAAGCAGATTGAGTATGATTTACCTAAGATTGGTTGTAGCTTATGTTCATCCTTGAAGTAAATTGAGCTTGATTTACCTGGTGATCTGCTTTATGCCTTTGCTGATGATTATCAAATTGTTCACTGCTCTTTGCTGCATCAAGATAGATTTTAGTGGAGGTTGATGGCTTTTGTGCTTGAGATGCTTCTTCAGTATATCCAAGACCTGTCTTTATAAGAGGAGAATGCTACACTTTGATAATTTCATTTAATGTTTCTGATCCTTTAGCAAAACTAAGATTGAGAGCTTTTGTTTTCTCAATATCCTTTCTTAGACCCACAATTTCACATTCTAGTTTTTCATTGTGTTTTTCTCTTTCTGCAAGTTGGAATGTCAAAGTATCTATAATCATATTCTTTTCTTCTGAACAGATTTTGATTTTAGATATTTCTTCATAAAGGTCACATTCATCTAAAGCATCTAAGAAATCATCATCTTCAAAAGCCATCAGAAGTATATAGTCATTACTATTTTCATCTTCATCACTAATTGATAAACCATCGCTATCTTCATGCATATAGTATCTCTTCTTACTTACACTTTGTTTTCTATTCCATTTAGTTGATTCCTTACCTTTATCAAGCTTATCTTTATGAGGACATTTGGCAACATAATGACCGACTCTTCCACAAGCAAAACACTTGAAAGGTAGTTTAACTCTGAATCTTCTGAAACCCCGTTGAAGGTTCTTGACAAAGTTTGCTTCTTCCTCTCCTTCTGAAATATGTCCTGATTTATTGAGTTCTTCTCTTCCTGAAGCTTTAAATTCGGCTTCTCTCATATCTGATGGACCTCCTTTTCTCATCTCGAAAGAAATTAAGATTTCATGCAACTGTGTCATAGTAATAGTTTGAAGATCCTACTTTTCTTCTATGACAGATACATTTGATTCAAACTTAGTAGACAAGGATCTTAAAACCTTTTCAACTAAAGTAACTTATTTTTATCTCTTCACCAAAATTATTCATGCAATTAACAATCTCATCTATACGTAAGAAGTAACTAGCTATACTTTCATCGTTGTGCATTTTGAGAGTTTCATATTGAATTATGAGAGTTTGCAATTTTGCACATTTTACCTGAGTGTATCCTTCATAGCTTAGAATGATCTTGTCCCATATTTCTTTGGCAGATTTGAGCTACATAACTTTGACAAATTCTGATTGTGATAGACTCCCCAACAATGTATTGATAGCCTTGTCATTGGTTTCATATTGCTTTTTACCTGTCGCATTTGTAGGAATTGCTGATGGAAATGTATATGCTCCTTCTACGATTTCCCAGACATCTGTTCCAAGAGATTGAAGATAGGCTGTGGTTCTTACCTTCCAATAAACGAAGTTTCTCCCATCAAAGATTGGTGGTCTGATGGATCCCTCTCTTTCGTGGTGACTCATGATGATGGATCTTCCTTCAATCATTCAAGCTTATTCTGAAGGACTTGCTCTGATACCAATTGTTGGAAATAATACTAAGAGGGGGGGTGAATCTGTATTAGCAAGTCAATAATTTTTCATTGCCATAATCCTATTCATATACGCTACTTCAGTTAATGGAACTCGCTTGTATACGCAACTGTGATTATTAGGAAACTAGTGTATATCCTACAAACTTATGGTTCATTTAATTCATCATATGTTGATCTTTAATCAATGCATTAGAACCATATAAATAGTAACCAGGTGTAGTAAAAACAGAACAGATAGTCGCACACATGAACACAAGATATAAGGTGGAAACCTAATGTGGGTGAAAACCACCTGCTGAAATCGTCTCTATCTTCTTTTAAATTAGAAACTTCTTTTTACAATTTTTGTACTGGTGCAATATTATACCAGTACGCAGGCTTCTACTGTAGAAGGCTACAACCTTCTCTCATTCTCCAGCTTCTCCTAGAAGGGAGCTACAACCCCCTAGCTCTTGTACTAGCTGATATGTTTACTAGTATGTAGGTGCCGGTCTATAGAAGGCTACAACCTTCTTTTTTCTTCCAGGGACCACATTTCATAAATTTTCAAACTGGATCCATCAATAGCATCATTCAATCATCAAATCAACCAATCTCCTTTGCACCAACCACCCCTGAATCACCCAATCACTTTGACAACCCTTCAATCTGATCTTTCAGAATGCTGTAACCAGAATACAGAATCTAGAATACAGTAACCAGAACCCATAACACTGCAACAACAAACAGAAGCAGCTAAAACATATTTTATGAGGTATACGCTAATTCAATGTGTCGAACCTGTGTGCATATGCACTTTTCTTAAGACGAACCTGCGTATAGATTTAAAAATCAAATTTAATATATATACGTTGTTTTGATATGCAGAACCGACATGTATACGCGCCTTTTCTAAAGTGAACTTGCGTATAGATCTGTAAATGATGATTTCAACTTTACAACAATTCCAGACTTTAGCTATACCCAAATCATCATATTTACAGACTGCAACATGCGCTAGTTATTCAGATAAATGATCAAATCACATAAAGATACTTCACTTCAAGCCTTAAGATCTTGACCCATCATTAGATCTTATCCTTATTCAAGCGCTAAGGTTCATCCTTGGTTTAGATCCAGCTATGCACCATAAACCAATAACCTGTATACTAGATCTTTTTCTTCATCAGATATTCAATACTTGAGTGCCTTTGCCTAATGATCTTCTCCTCCTTTTATAGTCTTAGGCCTTACTCAATACCATGGACCAAAACCACTTAGGACCAATACCTTGGACCAAATACCTCGAACCATATATCTTGGACCAATACCATGGATCAAAATACCATGGACCAAAATACCATGGACCAAATACCTTGGACCAAAACTTAGCTTTCAAAGATATACGCACCTTTCATTCTGTGAAAGTGCGTGTGTACATATACACTCCTTTTGATCTGTTAATCTGCGTGTATACACCACTTTTTCAAGGTGAACTTGCATATACCTCTCTTTCCTCATTTTGTGAATTATAATTTGTAACTCTGTGCTGTTAACCTGCTGAATTGTGATCTTTCATCTGAGTGAGTTGGCATCAAGGACAACACCTGTGCCATAGTGCTAAATCTATGTCATAATGCCAACAGCAACAGATTCAACCATTTATCTATGGCGTTGACATTTATCTAGCCCTCAAATATAGTAATACCAAAGTTAACTTGTACCTTAAAAGGAGTGGCACCTCCATAGTGTTTGTTGGATGAAGATGCGTCGCCTGTGGGTAGTCGTCGAAGGATCTAGGCAATGTTATCCATCATCGTGTTCGTCTTTCACTCGAGGGCTTCCTAAAGAAATATTTTGAAAGGATATCATGGCCCCTCATCTTTCTTTCTTCTACCATGGGAGGCTATCAGGGTTTGTGATGCTGGTCTTACAAAGGTTCAACCAGATCGAGCCCTAACTCCTCATACCCTGACCTCGTTGGGGACATGCAAAGAAAAATAGAGAATGAGCAGACCGCTCTGATACCATTGATCCGAGCTTAAACAAGAACACAAAAAATTACAGATGTAGCAGAAATAACATTTCATTTCATTAATATCAAAATACTGAAATATTCTTACAAACTGAATGGAAATAAACTAGCTTGGGTGATGGTAGCTTATCTCTAAGAAGAGATGTGGTAACTATTATCCCCTACAATTTCCTAGGCTAAGGAGGAAATCAAAAAAGGTACCTCGAACCACTTTTATCTTAGTAGCTAGCCCTACTGACCCAGAGAGGGATCTCTCAAAGGATTTGTTAATGCAAAGCTATAAAGAACAAGGTTTTAGGCTAGATATGCAAGTTTGTTTTGAGTATTTATGAATTAAGTTTGTTGGACTAGGGTTTAGAACAAGTAATTAGGTCTAGGCTTCAAGTATGTAGAAACAAGTATAAATAGGAGCTAGATATCATTGTTTTATGGTGAAATAGGAGTGTTTTTCGAGGTATTATAGATTTGTGAGTTTAAAATAAACTAATGATCATATGAAAACATGAATTCATTACATTTAGAAGAAAGTAAACAACTATGAATTCCACATAAACAGAGCTTAAATTCAAGATTCATGTCTATATAACTGCAAGGAAATTCATAGGAAGAAGATAAAGCATTTAAAGAGAGATGATTTATCCATTAGAAACTGATAGTAAGAGGAAACAAACACCATAAACTCATTGAACTAGAGCTCCTGAAATATAGCTGCAATTGCTCTTGTATTAGCTGAAGAAAACATAAACATACAAGCCTGCTCCACAAAAGTCCAACCCTTCTCTCTGGATGATAAATGATACATATAGACTCAATTGAACCACTTCCCCACCTTCAGGAGTCAAATTCCTAGGTGTTGGAATTGTTTCCAAGATTCTCTCAACCAACAGGTGAGAGTGAGAAGGTCAAATACAAACACTTCTTGTAGAATTTGTTTTGGATTTTTCTTCCTTAATGAGGCCTAATAAACCATGAAAACAACTTATCATGTCTATTTATTAATTCTTACATCATCTAACCTCTAACTAACTTCAATTACATCAAGAGTTTTGACTTTGACCAAGGAAAACTAAAAACTAGGAAATTACATAGTGAAATTTAAATGAAAAACACAGAAATTTGTAGAAGCACAGTGCCGACTTTGAGCCCACTTTAAGGTCCATTACTAAGGTCCAAATGAAAATATGAAAGAAATATCAACTTGCTTTTCAATTCTAGTTTCTAGAACACAATAATTTTTTTAAATGACCCATGGGACGACCTTCAAAAATTCATTCTCCCAAAGTGTCTCTAGAAGCGCAGTGCCTGTCAAAAAGAGGGGCAAAATGCTGATTTTTTTTACCCCTTTTTCTCAAAATTTAGGCCCTCTTTGAGAAATATGATGAAATTTATTTTAATGGGATTCCATGAGCTTTCCAAAACTGCAAACCATTTGTCATTTGGATGCCTGAGGAAAAAGCGTAGCGCCAAGGCATTGCACTTCTGTGACTAGCCAATTTTCTAAATTATGCACCAAAATAGCCAAAAAAACAAAATGCTCAGAATTCCTTCGAAATTGGTCATGAGCTGCAAGATGATGTATTTCAAGCCCTCATGGATGCTTCAGCAAGAATATCTAATTTATCCCTCTCATTTTTTTCCTTTAGGGTTTCCTTGAACTTGTTTTCCAACTGTTTCAGCTTGACGTTACATATCATGTTTCTGGTTTGATAGTGATGTGCCATGTGCCTAAGTAGTTTGTTATCTATATTGGCTTTGTCAAGAAGCTTCTCCAAGTGTTCATTGACCTTATCTAACCAATAATCTCTGTCCTAATTGATCTCTAAGGCAATTATGTCCTCCATATCTAGGTCTTCATCTAGCAAAATGTGATTTTTCTCCTATTTCAATGCCTTATTGAGTCCCTTGGTTCTTGGTCTCTTTATCCTAACTTATTTTTCGGTTTCCTCATGTTCACTAGGCTCCAACACTGCTTTTCCTTTGCCTCCTTACTGCAACACCTTAGATTTCTCTTTCTCCATGATGAGTTGTCTAGCCTTAAGCTGACTGTTTTCTTGCTCAAGGAAGGAAATGATGAAATGAGAGAGTTAGGGAAGGGAAATGATGATAGGGGAATTTTGGGAGATAGATAGGGGTTGTAGGAAACTTAGGAAGTTTGAATGGAGTGGAATGATAGAGAGATATGAGTCGGAGAATTTTAAAAACAATCTTTCTAGGAAATTGCCCAAAATGATAGATATGAGCTAGGGTTTGTGTAAGGATGAGGCAATATGATAATTGATAAGTTATTTAGTGAATCAAAGGGTGTTTTAAACATGTACAGAGGTATGAGGTGGAAGATTTACATGTTTTCAATATCAAAACTAACCAAACCATTAGTTACACAAGTGCTTGCAACATAAAAATTTCACCTAAACCCTAGATGAAGAGAACTTGCATTTGCATTCATCTTGCCAAAGGAAAAAGGTGATAAAAAGGATGATACTTACTTGTGAACAAACTTAGAATAGAAAGAATTAGGATTACAAGCTCAAAATAAAAATTTGGGTGAGTTTGGATGAGTTTTGGGCTGCTATGGCACAAGCGCAACACAGTTCATGGAAGTGCATCGGAAAAGCGAAGCATAGTGTCCAAAAGCATAGCGCCACCCTCAACAGCGCAGTGCAGTCTCCAAAATCACAACGCTGACTTACAAACCACTTTTGGAGGCCTTAAACTGCTCCAAATGAAAAACTTGATAGTGCGTTGGAAAGCTCTTGAAGTTGGCTACACGATAGATACCTCAAGCATGTAATTTTGACACTCCACCAGGAATAAAAAATTATTTACCCAAGGTTGCTCCAAAAACCAATGGTGTCTCTAACAAAAGTGCAATGCCAACTTGCAGAGAACTTTTGGATGCCTTCCACTAATCCAAATCACGATCTGAAGGTACCATTGGAAAGATTAGGATGTCTGCTACACAATAGAGTTCTTAAGCACTGCCAACACCTGCTAAAAATCCCTGAAAAAACTGTCTTGAAGTCAAGCTGTCCAGAATTGTAAAAACTCTCCTATTGCAAGTGTAGCTTGGGCATTTCTCTCAAATCATAGTACATGTACATCAAATGAATGAATTTTTTGTTCCTTAGACTATAATTGACAAAAACCTCTTTCACTTTTGTAAAATTCTTCTCCATTGGGTCAGAAACATATTTTGAAGAAAAATTGTGCCTATGAGAAATGATGAGATGAGGTAGTGTACTGCAGCATTGTCTTATTTGAAATAAAACATTAAATTTACCTTTATTTTTATTTCCCTAAGTTGCTAACTCCTTTTACCCATTGAATTACATGATGGACATGTTTTTGTTTTGACCTATGGTATCATGATGACACATGGAGTGAAACCCTAGACCATGACCTAAAATGAAGAATTTGACCATTTCATGACCCAAGACACTTAATGAAGATATGATACCTCGAAGAAGACAATGACTATGATGAGTGATGAGAACAATGAGTAAGTGAAGGGAGTAGCAGTGACCTAGACACAAGAACCGGTGACCAATTTTTTATTTGAAGACTCATTGAAATGACAAAAATTTGACTTGGCACCCTAACAACACCTTTTAAGAGCATATTTGATCACTGGTGACAGGCTGAACTGACAGACGCTAACATTGGCTCCAACTGGGGATGTAAGCTCCTTGGAGGTGTTAATAACGTTGTATACCTAGTAGCCTTTTTCATTGCGCGTGGAGTCAAAATGCAAAGACTAAACTGAAATAGAAAATTGGTTGACTAACTGACTGACTTGACTATAAGAGGAACATACAAGCTAAACTTACTTATGGTAGGAAACCATCAAGATCTTAGGGCCTTCACCTCAGGCTTAAAATCCTAATGATAAACTCTCACCTGGTGAAGATATATATACAATCATGTGTAATGATCCCTCCAATGTAATCAATCCAACAAATGACTACTTATTTGAATTATGCTTGTATTTTCCTTGAGTAGGAAGAAAAATCAAAAGATAGGCCACTCCAAGTGTCCAATGAACATGCGAAAAATTTCCATAAATACAAGAAAATTCATCTTCCCGGATGGTTGCAACAAATCAATGTAAGGATCCTTAAAAATCTGAAATGTTACCCTATCTTGAATTCCAGCAAAGATACAAGTACTCCTTTCATTTTGGTCTGAAAGACTACTTGGTTGTTGATCCATAGGAAGGCATCGGGAAGTATGACTTTTTGCTACCTGAGTGTTGGCTACAAATTCTTCAAGCATGGGCAACTCTGATTCTATCTCTAGCATACCATCTATCTCAGAATCATATTCTTCCAATTAATAGTCTAAATCATCTTTGAACATAACACATTCTTCAAGATTATTAAACATGTCATCTCTATCCTCTTCATGAAAGAAAACAATCCTTGTTAGCGATCTCCTTGCAAGAAATATACATAAAAAATTGGCTTACTCACAACAACTTCTTGTATAGTTTCATAAATCTCATGAATGCCATCATTTAGACCCAGATTTTCATTTTCAATAATGGAATAAATTTATCTTACACATTCTTGAATCTATGAGCACTGCAAGCCTACCTTAACTTGGGCTGTGGCATGGTTTTTTAAGAGCTGATCTATTTCATCTTCAGATAGAGGAGAACATTGAGTTTTATAGAAATCAACATTGGCTTGGTGATTTTCATTTTCAATATCAGGAATAGGCCTTTCTCTATTTTGATCCCAATCTGCTTCATCCAAGGAGGAAGCTACTAATCTTGTCGGGAGGAAAAATCATAAAGGGCTTCTAATATATATTCTTCTATACATTCTTCATCCCCATACAAATTTTCAAGAAATTTAATAAAATTTTTAGAAATCTCACAACATCTATCCATCATTGATAAGGAAAAATTGCAGATTTGATAATGTTGTTAAACAGAGAGTCCATACAGGTTGGTAGAATTTTTTTTAATATTTGTGGAAAAACCTATGAATAGTTTTTGAAACCAATGTTTCGGACTAACTTAGTGAGTCCATCATCAGGGCAATGTGATTTGTATTTTGAGAAGAGAGAGCGTGAAATCATGGAGCTATTAATAGTTAATTGAGATTTTTCTTTTTCTTTTTGATGTCATATTTTATTGTCGATTTTTAAATGACTAATTAATTATTACATATATATTTTTTAAATCTATTTTTGGTTTAATTTTCTTTTATATATTTATATTTATTTATTATTTTATTTATTTATTTTTTAAATTCATGTTAATTATATGTTATATATTTAAATTCTTTGCTATGTATTAAATGTTTTGTTAATAATATATATAAATAAATAGGGTGTTAGTTGTGATTAGTTTTAATTTTGGTTATAATTAATTTATGAATGTTTGTTAATTACTCATTAAATTATATATATATTTACTATTTTTTTATTTTATTTAATAAGGGTTTCTAGGTGTTACTTAGTTTTAGCCCATTATCTCTATCTCTGTTCATGTTGTTGGAGGATTTTTCAATTTCAATTGCCTCTTTCACCCTTCTTTTTAGATAATGGTCTTCTTTGTGAATTAATTTTGTTTGTTCTATACAACTATAGTGTGAGGAAGAACATGTATGCTTTGCTAGACCTGATTTTTCCGACCTGTTTCTTGCAATATCATCAATGTGTTCTTTTAACCTTATACCCAAGGATCTCCCTGTTTCACCTATATATACGTTTCCACGAGCAGGGAACAAAATATACTCCTTTGTGAGTTTTTGGTTCTATTTAGTCTTTGGCAGAATCAAGCATGTTTTTTATGGTGTTTGGGGGAGTGAAGGCAACCATGATGTTATGTTTGGTGAGAATTCTAGCAATTTTGTCTGTGGTTCCTTTTATATAGGGTAAGGAGATTCTAGGGTTTTCAAGAGTTTTTATTTTTTGGGTTTTGGTTGTGGAATCTTTAATTATTTTTTGGATAATGTTTTTCTGATAACCATTGTTTATAAAGACCTTGTAGAGATGGTTAAGTTCTTCCTCTAAATGTTCGGGGTCAGAGATTCTAGAAGCTCTGGTAGCTAGGGTTTTGATGACACCGACTTTTTGTTTCAAATGGTGGTAGGAATTTGAATGAAGATATTTTTCAGTGTGATTTTGTTTCCTGAAGACCTGGTGGCTTAGTTTACCATTTTTCTTGGTAAGGAGGACATCTAGGAAGGGGATTTGGTTGTCTTTTTCAATTTCAATAGTGAATTTTATGTGTTCAGAGAGGTTATTTATGTGTGATAAAAATTAATTAAGTTTATCTAAACCATGGCTCCATTTAGCGAAAATTTCATCAACATATCTTTTCCATTCTTCAGGGGTAAAGGGGAAAGACCTAAGGGCCATTTGTTCAAAATGTTCCATGTATAAGTTGGCAATTATTGGTGATAAAGGAGAACCCATGGAAACACCATGAGTTTGCTCATAGATTTTTCCTTTGAAACTGAAGTGTGAAGACTTAAGGCAAATGCTTACCAGTTCCACAGTTTCAAGAAAACTGAATGAAAATCCTTTAGAGAATATAAAATAGCAGATGGTAGGCTCTCATACCATTTCCTCACTATTTCCTCTAAGGTAGACATGAAGATCTTCATTAGACAATCTTCAAGAAACTTAGTCTTTAATCTATGAATATGAAAATAAAATTTGACCAAATGAAAACTAGCATCTTCTCCATCTTGACCTTTAAACTTTGGCAACCCTGTTTTCCAATCTATGCAAGGAACGTGATTAGGAAAACCAAGAATATGAGCTCGATTCATAAAACATACCTTTTAGCAGTTGAATCCATTTTGAAAATAGTTAAGTCACCAAGAAGTTCTTCAAACTACCAATTTTTGAACAATGGAGTCGTCGTGAAAATTTTGAACCTTTGGATTCTTCGACACTGGAGTCGCCAGGTGAAGGATGCACAACCTTTCTATGTCTGATCACTGTTCACCATCAGAAATCATATCTGATCTTCGCCATTCTTTCCCAGGGTAGATATATTTCGTTCCCCGGAAATGGTGCCAAAATGTTATCCTCTACAATATCTTAGGCTGAGGAGGAGATCAAAAGAGGTAACCTCGAACCACTTTTAGTTTAGTAGCTAGCCCTATTGAACTAGAGAGGGATCTCTCTAAATATTTTTCAATGAATAACTGAAAAGAAATAGGTTTTAGGCTATATATACAAGTCTTCCTTGAGTATTTGAGAATTTAGGGTTTTTTAATTTGCTGGACTAGGGATTAGAGCACGTAATTAGGTCAAGGCCTCAAGTGTACAGTAACAAGTATAAAGAGGAGCTAGATGAGGTGTGTTATCGTGAACTTAAGATTTTTCAATGTCGTATAGGTCTGAGAGTTTAGGAGAACATAATGAGCATGTGTAAGCATGAATTCATTAGTTACAGAAGAAAAGAAACATAAGCATGATTTTCCACATAAACAGAGCTTAAATCTAAGAATTATGTATATATGGCTGGAAGGAAAACCACAAGAAGAAGATAAAGCATGAAAGAGAGATGAATTCATCAATTAGAAACTGATCTGAAAGGAAAGCAACACCATAGACTCACTGAAAACGTATTCCTGAAATATAGTTGCAAATGCTTCTTGATTAGCTATAAGAAAACATAAGGTACAAGCTTCTCCACAAAATTCCAACCCTTCTCCCTGAAATGGAAATGATACATATAGACTCAATTGAACCACTTTCCCACCTTTAGGAATCAGATTCTTAGGTGGTGGAACTGATTCCAAGATTCTCTCAACCAATAGGTGAGAGTGAGAAGGTCAAATACAAACACTTCTTGTAGACTTTGATTTGGATTTTACTTCCTTAATGAGGCCTATTAAACAAAAAAAACAACCTATCATGTCCATTTGTTCATACTTACATCATATAACCTCGAACTAACTTCAATTACATCAAGAGTTTTGACTTTGACCAAGTCAAACTGAAAACTAGGAAATTTACATAGTGAAATTTTAGATGAAAAACACATAAATTTGCAGAAGTGTAATGCCAAATTTGAGCCCACTTTAAGGTGCCTTACTGAGGTCCAAATGAAGATATGAAAGAATGGTTAACTATATTTGTAAGTCTAGTTTCCAAAATACCTTTAATTTTATAAAATGACCCATGAGAAGGCCTTCAAAAATACATTCTCCCAAGGTTACTCTAGAAGCGTAGTGCCTGTCGGAAAGAGGGTCAGAATGCTGATTTTTGACCCCATTTTCCTCTTTTTCTCAAAATTTGGTCTCTCTCTGGAAAATCTGATGAAATGGGTTTTTAGAGGATTCCATGGGTTTACCAAAACTTCAAACCATTTTTTATTTGAGTGACTGAGGAAAAAGCGCAGCGCCAAGGCGTTGCGCTTCTATGACTGGCCAAATTTCTGAATTAGGCACCAAAATAGCCAAAAAACAAAAAATGTTTAGATTTCCTCCAAAATTGGTCATGAGCTGTAAAATTAGGTATATTAAGCCCTCATGGATGCTTTAGCAAGCATCTCTAAGTTACCCTTCTCAGTTTGGTCCTTTAGGGTTTCTTTGAGCTTGTTTTCCAATTGTTTGACGTTGTTGTTACAAATCATATTCCTGGTCTGGTAGTGATGTGCCATGTGCCTTAGTAGCTGGTTATCTATATTGGCCTTGTCTAGAAGATACTCCAATTGGTCATTAACCTTGTCTAACCAATACTCCCTGTCCTCATTAACCTCTAAGGCGATTTTGTCCTCCAACTCTAGTTCTTCATCCAACAAGATGTGTTTTTTCTCCTCTTTCAATGCCTTCTTGAGCCCTTTGGTTCTTGGCCTATTTTTCTTGCCTTGTCCTTTAGTTTCTTTAGGTTCATTAATCTCCAATAATAATTTTCCCTTGCCTTCTTCCTGCAACAGTTTAGCTTGCTCTTTTTCCATGATAAGTTGTTTAGCCTTTAGCTAACTGTTTTCTTGTTCTAGGAATGAGATGACAAACCTTGCCCTTGCCATGTTGTCCATGAGTTCTCTAATCTGAGAGTATTTTTCTTTGATAGTCTATTGCATGATTGAGGGCTCATTTTCTGTTTCCAAGTCTACCAACTCAAACTCATGTTCAATCAAATCTTTATCCTATACTAGTGACCCCTGTTTTGCTGATGTAGAAGGCTTGGCCCCTTTCTCGCCATGAGAAGCAAACATAAACCTTTTTCCTCTTTGGTATATCCTAGTCACCTCAGGTCTAGGTGCTTTAGGAACCTCCACTAATTGGCTTGATGATCCTATTTCCATCTACTGTGTTGGCATTTTTGGATGCTGAATTGAAGCATTAGCCTCATGCCATTTCAAAGTTGTCTCCATGAAAGACTCCCATGTCATGTTTTTCTCTGCAAGCTGATGGAGGACTATAGTTTTGATCAAAATATGGTGAAAAATACTAGGATAGTGTTCTTTTTTTTCACTTGTACCTTCTCAGACATTTTGACCAATCTTCTACACAGATAATTGCACATTTTAAGAGGTTTCTGAGCTGTAAAGTGCATTAGAAAACGGATGTGATAGGCATACAATCTAGAAAACCTTCCCTGACATGTGAAGAATTTCATGACAACCTTCATTAATGGAGCATACTTCTCCAACATGTATCTAAAAGGTATTATATGTGTATGGGTTTCCCTGTATGGTGTTTTTAAGGACTTGTAATGCTCAAGATCTAAATTCATGCCTTTAAACCAATATTCTCCATGATCTGGTATCCCTGTAGCAAGTGAAATAGCAACCACTAAAAATGTGAGCTCAACGCCAACAATGTTAGCACTTTCCCCTTTCAAATGAGTGGCGATCGAATTTGCCAATTGTTCATGAAAACCAACTTCACACACGCTTTTTCAAAACTCTAGACAACTGATTCCAGTTAGTAGGTTCATATCTGATAATTTTTCCTCCTTTATGGTGTTTTTTCCTCTCTGGTGAAGAATCTCCTTCCATGATGATAGAAACCCTAGCAGCAGGAAAATGAGAAAAAACAATGAGAGATGAGTGAAAAAATGAAATGATGGATAGGTGGAGTGGAAATAATGGTAAGGGAAATTCTAGGAGATGGATAGGGACTATAAGTAACTTATGAAACTTAAATGAGGTGAAATGAAGGAAAGGAGTGCTTGTGAGAAATAAAAAACGAAGTTTCTAGGAAAACTGCCCAAACTGCTAGGAATGAGATAGGGTTTAGTTATTGGTGAAGTAATTTGATGATTTGTAGCCGGTTCAGTGGTTCAAGATGTATTTTAAACATGTGTAGAGGTGTAGGATAAAATATTTACATGTTTAGCATATGAAAACTAGACTAGCCATCATCAACCCTAGCTCTTTGCATTATAATTTCACCAAAAAACCCTAGATGAAGAAATCTTGTATTTGAATCCATCTTGCTAAATAAAAAGGTAAGTGAAGTGATGTACTTACTTGTAGAGAAGTCTATATTAGCAAGAAAGAAAATTTCAAGCTTCAATTTTGAGTTTTGGGTGATTTCTAGAAGGTTTTGAACTGCTCTGGCACAAGCGCAGCGGAGTGTCTAGAAGCGCAACGCCTTCAATTTTTTGCTAATTTTACATAAAAAAACCAAGTTTTTATTGCAAATGGAGGAGAGATCTTGATTAAAAAATGGAAATAAAAGGAAAATGAAGTGATTTTGGGGATTTTTGAGATTATATAGGCAAGTATGTTTCCACTTTGAAAAGAAATGGGCCCCACAAACCTTTTTAAAAAATGATTTTTCACCTTTAAGACTGAGTCACATTGGAGAGCTAAAACTTGAGCTACATTTTTCCCTTTTGAACACTGAAAATTGAGTTGCATTTTTCCCTTTTGAACACTAAAACTTCTTCTCCTAGAACCTTTGAAATTGAAATCATGAAGAACTTGTGAAAATTCATCAAGCTAATGTCAAAGAGTTGCTTGTCATGATTTATTTGCTGTTGGAATTACACATGGACCTTGAAACCCTAATGACTTAATGAATACCTAAGACTGAATGGAATGGTGATGATGATGATGACTGATATAATGAAAGTATTATTTTTATTATGACACCTTCATCTGAATGAGGTAGGAGACCAGCATGTGTGATTTTCAAAAAAGAATAAAAACATTCCTAGACCAACTAGCTAGTGACCAAATTTTACTCTGTAAACCTAGTGACATGATAAAATTTGACCTTGAGACTTCTGAAAAACTTGGTAAAATAATATTTGATCACTGGTGGAAGGAAGATAAGACTAACACTAATAGATACTTCAGCGAGTATCACTTTCCTCATCTCTCCATTTCGTACACTGCATTCTGCGTTGATGTTGGAAGTTGTTCAACCCCTTTCCTCGCAGCCTGCAAGTTCTTTTCCAGTTGTTCATTCTCGGTCGTCAGGTACTTAACATTTGAGCTTGTTTCTCCTGCATAGGCCAAGATGGCTTCGGCAAGGGTAGTTGGATGCTTCCTGGTGTCTGACACTATCACCCTTTCCTTGATGAATGCAGGTGATGCATGATCATCTGGAAAGTGCTTCCTCCGTGCATGTACAATCTTCTTCTGCAACTCGTCAAATGATAGATTGTACACATCCATGACCAGATCATCATCAAGGAGAACAATATTTCCTTTCTCTCTCAGTACAGGTTTTGACACTCCAGGTGGTGGAGACTAAGAGATGACCTCTAGTGCTCTCGGCATAAGGTTAGTGTATTCACTCTGTGACTCCTGTTCCAACTCCATGTCTGTCACTTCGATCAATTTCTCAATCTATTGATAAAGCTCCTGATTTGCATCTGTTCATCATATTCCTCAGCTGATGGTTTCTCTGGCTCATTGACCTTTATGGGGATTTTTTTATTTGTCATTGTGCCTTGCCTTTGTTCTTCCTCCTATTTATTCTTCTCTGCTCTTTCTCTTGTCCTCATATCTTGTTCTTCCTTCAACTTCTTCTCCATCTTCTGCAACTTCTATTTTTCTTCCTACAGCCTCTTCCTTTCTCTCTTCCTTTGCTCTGCTCTCTTTATCTGCTTCTCCCTCTTTTCTAACACTACAAAAAATTTCTTCTCCAAGATATGATTGACTTCATCTTGTAGTTTTTCTCTACCTCTAGATCCTCAGCAACGTTCCTCTTTCCCTTGTCTTTCACTAGATTTTTGCCTATTTTTTTTGTTGCTATTTCTTCTGGGGTTCTTGCTCTCTATAGAGCATATTTCCAAGATGTTTCTATATTGACCGACTCGTGGAGCTTGGAGGCATTTTAATAGTACCTCCAAGGGTCCACCCGTGTCAATTAAATGTCTCGTGGATCCATGGAAAATATATCCTCGCACAATGGTCCTTGCAAATACCATGGGGATCATACAAATTAAATTCTTTGGTGCCGAACTTGAATTTAAATATGTCCTTAGCTTTGGCATCTGCATCTTTCAAGCTCTTAATCAAATATAATTTGATCCACAAAGGAAGAGTGGGCCATGGCACCTTCTTCTTCCTATGCAGTCCTACTGACAACCTTGTGGAGAGATGATATGAAACCTCTTCCATGATTAGCTTGTCAATGGCATACCTTGGTAGAACATGCAGAGGCTTCTATCCACCAAACACTTTGATGAAGGTGCCACTTGGTGAGGCATATCAATATCCAATATTTAGTAGTGCCTCCATTGCTTCTCGGAAATGCAAGGTGGATCCTGCTCAAAGATAAGCTTGTACAATGAGATGATAAATTGGTCAGTTAGCCTTGCTCATTCTTGGATGGATTTTGAGTGTTAGTCACATGGATCTTCAACTGATGAGCCAAAAAATATGACCAGTTGAATGGCTTCCCATCACTCACTAAATTTTCCAGTACGACTACCTACCCTTCAGGAAAGGTTTTTGTGTTCTCTTGACCGTATATTCGGCAGGCAAAGATGATCAAGAATTGATAAGCCTTCTTGAGGGACTTTGTCTTGTAAACATGATTGGGTGTCTATCTAAACTTTGATGGATATTTCACTCACCACTTGACGATATCCCTAGTGTTCAAAAAGTTATGGGTGGCATAGAAAAATGAGTCCATGAGCTTCACCGTCTGGGGAAAATGATACATTTGTTGAAATTTATTCATCGTGAAGGTGGCAAGATTTATCCCACTGGAACTACTCAATGTCATAGTCTGTTCATATGTGTGTTAGACAATCCACCTGATAATGTCCACACATGGGAAGGTGGGGTATTTGCATGCAACCTTGTATAATCCTGATGCTCGATATTGAGATACACCTGTCAGTCCTCTAAGTATTCCTTGAAGTCCTCTGCGAAATTTTCTTTGAGTTGCTGTCATGTTAATGTCGTACCCTTCTCAATGAACAACTGAGTATCTGCATAAACTAGTAGATCAACTAATCTACTGAACTTCTTTCCCAGTACTTCTCTTGGCGGTTTCCTTTGATGCATATCTCTTGGATGCCATGTTAACTGTAACTACTTGAGACAAGCTCAACAACTATTGTACCTATGGGATAGAGAGGACACTCACGGAAAGAAAATGTCAACCTAAAAACCAAAGCAACTTCAAAACAAGATCAAGCAATAAGGCAAGCTCATGATGGGAAGGATTGCACAATTCTGGTTGTCAAAGGTGATTGGATGACTATGGGAACTGTGCATTGCGCAATCCCAATCGTCAGTCAAGAAGATAGACAACTGAAACTGCCAAATGTGAAGTTTAGTCTTGGGCCAAGGCCAAGAGAGACTGTACATTATGCAGTCTTAGTGGCCAAGCTAGGGGGCTGGCTCTTGGAACTGCGCAATGCGTAGTTGGAGCTAGGCCTTGACAGGCTCTATGCAATTCTGGAATCCAAGGTAAATGCCTTGAGCTCCTAGATTGCATAGTGGATGTAGTGAAGTGTAAGATCCAGGCAAGGGGAGCCTCCATGGGGAGTGTGTAAACAAGCATATATGAAGGATGGTGTGATGTTGAGTGAAAATATGACTAAGTGTTGATGCATGCATGTGAAACAAGTGTAGGAATCAACAAGCATATATGAAGGATGGTGTGATGTTGAGTGAAAATATGACTAAGTGTTGATGCATGCATGTGAAACAAGTGCAGGAATCAATTAAACTGAAGGAAAGCAAAGCATGTGAAGGGATTCCCTGCACTAACGACTGTTGGTGCAAAAATGGGAAAACACATGCAGCACTTGGGAAAGTCAATCTAAAACTTGAAGCAACACTTCTACAAGCTAAAACAAGTTAAAGCACCAATATAAACTCAAAGAAACAAGTGAAGCAATATTCTCACAAGCTAAACAACAAAAAACCACAAAAAAGGAAAAACTAGAAAAGAAAAACTCACTCGGAAAAGCGATGACGATCGCACCAAAGGTTCCTTCATCTCCTCGAGAATTCCATAGATCCAATATCAAATGTGAAAATGAGTTGTAGTAGTGTCGATTAAATAGATTTTGTCAAGTTAGGGTTTATGATGCGCATGCAAAAAATCAAGGAAAAAGTGACACTTGGCGACAGTTTCTAAAATAACTCAAGTGCCTCCTTCAGGTTGTTAAAAATAGATCCCTATTTTTTAGGGATATTTTTTTATTTTTTTACTTTTCAGGAAAAACTGCCATGCATTACCTGGAAATATTACATAGTTTTGGGAAGAACCGAGAAACTCTCTCACTCATTCACTGAGCAATTTTTTAGCACAATGGATTCTACGCAATTTCTAGGTTGAGTGGCTCTGTGTTGGCTCTCATGTCTGCGCAATTTTCCAGCTCAAGGTTGGCTTCCATCCAGTGTTGTGAATTTCTTGAGCTCAAGGCTCACTGGCAGTCAGGATTGTGAAATTCCCAAGAGCAAGGCCAGTTGCCCTCAAGAATTGTGCAATTATCTAAGGCAAGCCTGAAGTTGTAAAAAGACCAAGTGAAAAGATCGACTTGTGGGTTATAAAAAGAACTAATTAAGAAAACACATTCCAAGATGCAAAGGATGAGGCTCAATCGAAGCAAATATACCTAGATCAGTGCAAGATGAGTTGTTGTGGTTTAGACGGGAGGCTCTAGAATGAAGCATACGCAAAATTTTGGAGGGTGGTTGTAGTAGAAGTTTTTTACTAGGTCGAATTTTTTCTGTTGTGTTTAAATTTCGTTGTTGGGAAATTGAAATTCTACTACTACAAGATCGAAGTGTTAGGTCGAAGTTGTTGCTGGAAGGCTATCATCTACAAAAGAAAGGAATGGATGACTTCATGATTGGAGGAAGTTTATGTCTAGGTCAAGGAGTCTTGGATCATCTCGTGAAACTATTAAAGGAAGAATTGTTGACTAGGTTTTTCCCCTAAATAGGGGTTTTACCCTGCTTGTCTGCCTACATCTTGTGTCTTTGATCTTTGTGTTATGGTTATTGGTAATTTCTTGATTAACTAAAATAAAATAAGAATGCAAGAACGTTAATAAGAACATAAGAATATCACAAGTAATTATCAACATAAAGAAAAAAAATTGGCCTTTTTGATTTTCCAATAAGAAGCTCCTTCATTTGAGCAATTATGCTCATCATGTGCTCAAAAAGAAGCGATATTGATGAGTAGAGATCATCAAGATAAATAATTTTAAGCCCTTGCAACCCTATTCAAGAACAAGGCAAATAAGAAGTTTGGACCTCAACATAAGAAGTCGGGAAAGGGACCTTCTTCCTCTAAGAAGAGGAAAGATATATCAAAAATACAATGCAATGGTTGTCAAGAATATGGAAATTTCAAGAGAGATTGTCCTAATATGGCTAACAAGAAAAGAAAATGGAAACACCATGCTTTCATAGCAGAAGTTGAGGAAGTTGAAAATCCAAAGAAGTTCAAAGGTGAAAAATATTTCTTCTACTATTCTGCTTTGGCAAGATCCTTTGTAGATGATGATACCATGTGGCTAGTAGATAATGGAGCATCAAGACATGTAATCAGAGAGCGTGGGAATATTTGAAGCATGATAGAGAAGAAGTTGTCTCAAATGGTTGAATTGGGATACAATAAAAAATATGCAGTCAAAGGAGTTGGAAAGGAATCCATAGAGTTGGAATCTGGTAACCACATTCATCTCAGTAAATCTCCTTTGTGTAACAGGTTCAAAAAAAAAAATCTCTATTTCGTTTTTAGAAGATAAAGGAGATAGGTTTGCTTTTGTGGATGGAAAATTACTTGTGTGGTTAAAGGACTCTAGTATAGATGATGCTCGGGTTATTGGGATTCGTGATGGAAGACTGTATAGACTTGTAAGTCAACTACATCAAGCATTTAGGCATGACGAAATAGATCCAAGTGAGTTATGGCACCAAAGGTATGGACATCTTCATTTTAGAGCATTGACCGAATTAAGTGAAATAGTGTCAAGGGTTCCTAAAATATAAATAAAGAATGATGGTGCATGCAAAGTTTGTGCTCTTGGGAAAAACATTAAGAAACCATTTTCAAATATTGACAATATATCTAGGGAAGCTTTGGAACTAAGTCATTCTGATGCATGTGGTCCAATGCCTGTAAAATCACTTAGTTTTTCATTATACTACATGGCATTCATTGATGACTTCTCCCAGAAGACATGGATATATCTCTTTAAGACAAAAGATGAGATACTTAACAAGTTCTAGGAATTCAAAGTTGAAGCGAAGAACTTGATACGTAAAAAGATCAACATACCAAGATCTGAAAATGGAGGAGAATACACCTCAAAGGAGCTTGTTGCTTTTTGCAAGCAGACTGGGATTAGGAGGGAACTAATTGTACCCTATAATAAAAACCATAATGGTGTAGTAGAGTGAAAGGACAGATCCATTGAAGAATATGCCAAGGACATGATGCATGATTTGGATTTGTCCTTGTTCTTATGGGGCGAAGAATCATAGAAAACTGTGTACATTCAAAATTGAAGTCCTCATAGAGTTCTGGAAGGCATGACTCTTGAAGAAGCCTTCTCTAAAAGGAAGCTAGAGGTGGGGTAGATGATAATCTTTAGTTGCCTTGTATATATTCATTTTTCCTATAGAATATACATTCCATAGCAGTGCCAAATTGAGGTTAGTCGAGATGTCACCTTCGATGAGAAAGTGGCATATCGGGGGTCTAAGGAAGTCTCTTCATATTCCTTGGAAGAAGTAAAACAAGAATCCTCAGGGGAAGAACAATTGAGCTCTATAGAATGTACCGGAAGGGTAGAGGGGCCTCAAGGTCCAGCAAAACCATTTATAGTTCCAAAGATCAAGAAGAAACCTGCATGGCTTATATCCACATTAGAAGAGGTGAAAGGACATGCATCTCTAGATGGCACATATAGATAAGTGAAGAAACCTAAGAGTTTCTCCATCTATACATCACTCATGACAAAATTCATTGATGAAGAACATTCCACATGTGAAGAAGCAACTAGCCAGCAAGTATGGAAGGAAGCAACGAATGAGGAATACCAATCAATCATGAAGAATGGTGTCTAGGAGATTTTGTTAAGGCGTAAGGGGATGTCAATAGTGAATTCCAAGTAGATATACTATATTAAGAATGTTACAGATGGGAGTATCAACAAATATAAGGCACAGTTCATGCCTAGAGGATTTTCCCAGAAAGAGGGAGAAGACTATGATGAGACTTTTGTTCAAGTTTCTAGGTACACCTCCATTAGATCCATCATTTCTCTCACTACTTCCATGGGATGGGAACTACACCTGATGGATGTAAATATTACCTTCCTCAATGGAGTAATTGAGGAAAATGTGTACATAGAGCAACCTTAAGGATTTGAGGTATATCGAAAGAAATCTCATGTTTGCAGATTGAAGAAAGCATTATATGGAATCAAGAAAGCTCCAAGAGCTTGGTATTCTCGTATCGACAATTATCTCATGAAACTAGGATCTGCCACTACATCCGTGACATGGTGTAGAGGAGAGAAATAAGGCTTGACTACATCTCCACAGATGAGAAGAAAATTGATTTTCTAACGGATTCAATGCCACGGGACAAGTTCACATACTTCAGAAACAAGCTAGGTCTCGTGGAGATCATCCCTCTCGTTGAGAGGTAGTGTTGATTTTTCTGCAACACAAATGGACATTCTCTTGAAAGGGATAATGGGTCTAAGAGACCCAGATGGATCAACAAACAACGTTGAGAGACTTTCCTTTGGAGGAGGACCCTAATCACACACCAGAAATGGTGGAGTGAGGTTTTGGACCCTGATCACACACCGAGCATGTTGGAGTGAGGTCTTGGACCCTGATCACACAACATGCATGGTGGAGTGAGGTCATTCAACATCTCGACTCTGATCACTCACCAGAAGGGTGGAGTGAGGTACTGGACCCCGATCACACATCGAGTAGGGTGGATTGCGGTCTAGTTCAACATCTAGACCTAATCACCAACCAAGAAGGGGTTGAGGGGGATCTTGTCCCAGAGTTCTCGCGAGGAAGAATGAGTGAGTACTTGCTAGTTGAGGGTCTGAGCATTCTAGCCTAGGTGGTGGCTATGGGATTCGAGGATCGATCACTCTGGAGGATGAGTCCTGATATGATGATGGAATAGCCATGGGTTTGGTAGCACCCTGAATATGGTCACTAGTGGATGATGATGATAGAAGATGGTGCTAGTAATAATGGATAACCTTTTCTTTATATAAATTTGTTCAATTTGAGAAAATCTATGACAGTGATTATGAATATCTCCCTAGTTAAGATGGAGTGTTGAAATTGTAACTATGGTTGGTCTTCATAATGTACTTTTGGTTACTTGATGTAATCATATTTATCATTGTAAAGAATAATTATAAATGCTTGAGTCAAAGGAAAAATCATTTTGAGTCAAAGTCGCATTGCGACTTTTAAAAGATGTAAATTTGAATTTTCAAAATGATTTTTTTGTTGTTGTAAAAGTGACAAGTCGAATTCCCTTTAAGGTTGTGAAGAATACACCTATGATATTATTATTATATGTTGATGATTTTCTTCTAACAGGTGTCAAACCTCTTATCATTTAGTGCAAGAAGCAGTTGGATTTTGAGTTCAACATGAAGGATCTTGGGTTGATGCACTATTATTTGGGATTAGAAGTATGGCAGAAACCTAGCGAAGTATTCCTTAGTCAAGGAAAATATGTGATACAGATCCTTCATATATTTGGTATGATGGATTGGAAATCCATGCCGACTAACTTGAAGAAGTTAAGAGGCTCTGACTCCAGATTGGTAGATCCATATATGTACCAATGACCAATTGGTATGTTGACGTATTTGGTTAACACCATGTGGGACATTTTCTTTGTTGTGAATACATTGTGCTAGTTCCAAGTGGAACTGAGACATGAGCATTAGATTGCAACAAAGCACATCTTGAAATATTTGCATGGTACAATGAGATATGGCTTGAGGTATGTTGCAAACAACGATGAACAACTTCAGGGATATACAAACATTGATTGTGTAGGAAGTGTTGAATATAGGAAGAGTACCTCAAGAGTATGTTTAAATTTGGGATCCACAATGATATCGTGGATGAGCTAAAAGAAGAGGTCGATAGCACTCAACACTATTAAAGAAAATTACATCGAAACCAATGAGGCTTGTACTAAAGCAGTATGGCTCCAAAAGTTGTTTGCAAAAATTTTCGTCCAAGAGTTGGAACCAATGGTGATACACTGTGATAATCAAAGTTGTGTGAAGCTCTTAGAGAATCATGTGTTCCATAATAGGTAGAATCATATTGAGATCAAGTACCACTACATCTGTGACAAGGTGCATAGAGAGAAATAAGGCCTAAGTACATCTCCATTGATGAGAGAGACAATTGATGTTCTAACAAATTCATTGCCAAGGGATAAGTTCACATACTTCAGAAACAAGCTAGGTCTCATGCAGATCACCCCTCTCGTTGAGAGGGAGTGTTGATTTTTCTGCAACGCATATGGACATTCTCTTGAAAGGGATAATGGGTCCAAGAGACCCAGAGGGATCAATGAACAACGTTGAGAGAGTTTCCCTTAGAGGAGGACCCTAATCACATGCCAGAAATGGTGGAGTGAGGTTTTGGACCCTGATCACACACCAGGCATGGTGGAGTGAGGTCTTGGACCCTGATCACACAACACGCATGGTGGAATGAGTTTGTTCAACATCTTGACCCTAATCACTCACCAGAAGGATGGAGTGAGGTACTAGACCTCGATCATACATCGAGTAGGGTGGAGTGTGGTCTGGTTCAACATCTAGACCTGATCACCAAGCAAGAAGAGGTTGAGTGAGGTCTTGTCCCAGAGTTCTCACGAGGAATAATGAGTGAGTGCATGCTAGTTGATGGTCTAAGCATTCTAGCCTAGGTGGTGGCCATGGGATTTGAGGACCGATCACTGTGGAGGAGTGAGTCCTGATATAATGATGTCATAGCCATGGGTTTGGTAGCACCCTGAATATGGCCGCTAGCGAATGACGATGATAGATGATGGTGCTAGTAATAATGGATAACATTTCCTTTATAGAAAATTTGTTCAATTTGAGAACATCTATCATAGTGATTACGAATATCTCCCTAGTTAAGAGGGAGTGTTGAAATTGTAACTAAGGTCGGTCTTCATAATTTACTTTTGGTTACTTGATGTATTCATATTTATCATTTTAAAGAATAATTACAAATGCTTGAGTCAAAGGAAAAATATATTTTGAGTCAAAGTCGCATTGCAACTTTTAAAAGATGTAAATTTGAATTTTTAAAATGATTTTTTTTTCTCCAAAAGTGACAAGTCAACTTCCCTCTAAGTCAAGTTTACCATGGCCAAGAGACACATCCATTCAACCTATATTGACTACTATATAAGGGAAAATTGAGCTCCTCATTTGGGCAATTTGCATTCCTCTCTTAAGATGGTTTAAGTGAAGGATAAGAAGTACACAGAAGGATGAAGAAGAAGGCCAAATTTTCTTTGTCTTATCTCTCTCAAGAAACTCACATGTGTGAAGGAAAATCTCTCTCTCTATGATTTGTAGTTTCTAGAGCAGTTGTTGTAGGGGGGTGAAATTTTCTAGGTTACTGGGGCAACTGTTATAGGGCCAAAATTATGGATAACTGACTATTTCAGGAGGTCGAAATTCTAGAAGTGCAAGATCAAGAGCAAAGTGCAGGATCAATTTGAGTGACTTGGAGGAGAAAACTTTGACCATAGATCTAGGTTTGTCTCTCATTGAACAAGAAGAATTTCTATATTGAAAAGGTTGTTGGGTTATTCCCTGTAGTGGGTTTTCCCAGGGTAAATCTTGCCTCTCTTATGTGCATTATGATCTCTATTGTTCTACTATTCTTTATTTTTGTTTTTTTTCAGTATAATTGTTGAATGATATATTGAAACAAGTCAAAATAGCATATACATCAAAAGTAATTATCAGAATTTCAGAAATATTGTGCTAACCCTAATTGCAGTAGAAAATCAACACTAGTATGTTACATGTTTAAAACCTTCAAATAGAGAAATATTTCTTTACCCCAATGAATGTGGCCACTCAAAGAAATATGTTAATGCAAAAGGAAAATATTTTACATATGAGTTTCTCACAATCGATTATTAGAAAATGACCCTCCAAGTTCTTTAAATAGATAACATGGACCAATCAAGTGCCAAACCACACATCTATAAGCATTAATATTGAGGAGAATATGAACTATTAGATCACTTGATGTCTAGAACATAATCATATCCATTGGATTAGATAATTACAATGAAAAATAAAGAAACAAACTTAACCTAAAGATGCATTAGACCAAGTTGAACTTAAATAACACCTAAGTTTCTAAATTCCTTACTTTATTTTTTCTCTTTAAAGGAAATAACATTTCTAAGGATTAATTTCACGTTTATATTTCCTACTACAATTTAGTTCCTAGTAAAAATAATACCATGACTACAACATTATTTCATTCTTTTAGAGTATCAATGGACTCAAAATTAAAGAAGGTTTCTACAACCTAACATACACATGCAATTATCATCACAATAACAATGTTAGGCAAGATTTAAGGAAGATGACCCACAAGCACGTCCATCCTTTACAAGAATCCTTGGATTTCTTGAGATATCCATAATTTCTCAACCAATTAAATGTTTGAATAGACTGTAGCATTTTAATGATTACTTAACCATGAATTTTCCAAACTCATGATACCAAAGGGAAATCCCAAGGAGGCTTTTCTATAGTTAGGGGATTAGAGATGCAATTTGATATATAAATCATTTTAAGAATGACAGGGTTCCCCTTTGGACTACCTTGGAACAAGGAAGATAGAATCCTATACCTAAGGGTCAAACAAACATTTTTCATGGCATATGAATCCATGAGGGATACCAAACATGATGTGAAAAGTGTTAGTTTACCATAATCTTAGGATGAGTTAGTCCTTCGCCTAATTAGATACATAACATATGAAGGGAGATACAACCTAGTACAATTATACCACTTGAGGTTGTTATATCAATTAAGATAATAATCACACCAATAGCCTAGAGAAAATTTATGTGTCGCCCATTTCTTGTCTCAATCCATATAGATATGAGCACAAAAGTATAGAAAGGTAAACCAACAACTTTAGCCCACCATTGGCTTGTAAAGCTAATCATATGTGATGGATTTGACAGAAATCACATGAGGCTTCATGAGATAAATTTTAACTGAAAGTGAAGATAAATTTTCAACTTTGCAAGTCAATAAATTGGAAGAGGTAGACCGCATTGGAGAGTCAACAAAGAGAAAAAAAAGTGATAGACAAGGTATGCTCTAGTCATAAGAAAAAGAGAAAGACTAACAAGAAAGTAAAAAGAGAGGAAATTGGTAAGGATGTTGGTTTTAACCCTATACAATTAATTGTTACAAACAACTTTGTAATAAAAACAAAAATGATGCAATGGAGCACACATATATTTAACACAAAGAATTTACCCTAGAAACATAAAGTATATTATATCTTTACAATGTTAAAATACAATATATATCATGTGTCATCCATAAACCCCAATCTATTAACCTTGGATTAGAATACAACCAAAGTTCCTTAGCTGAAATTACAAAACCATGGGTTAAACCACCATGTGCCACAAAATTACTAAAAGTGAAAATTTTTTACTAAAAATTTCCAAAAACATATGCAAAAAATCGCCCAAGTTTTTTTCTTGAGGGCCCTGCCCCTCTTGTGACTCCCTTGCTATGGCTAATGCATTCGAACTATGTGTGGGACTAATCATGCAAAAAATATAAAACATACTACTACATAAACAAGTAATTTGGATAATTATATTTGCTACTATCTTATTGGAAATTGGTGGAGAGGGGCCATCCCTTTTAGGCCCTTAGCTTTCCGAACAAGGAAACGCATTATGAGCTGAAAATGTTAAGTTCAAGAAGCTACATGCTAGAACAAAATATCTAGTAGCCCAAGAAATAAGAATTCCTCTAACTATCCTTACCACAAACTGCATAGAAGATATCCCTTTATCTAGTCTTAGAATGTGTATGGAAGACACCCAAGGACTTGCCAATATATGACTTGTTGAGACAAATAAGATCTTATAAACTAGATAGAGTAGGTAAGGGAAAATATCTTATAATGGAGGACTATAGAGGTTCAAAGAGAGATGCAGAAAGAATATATATACAAATTTATTTAATGCAACATGAATAGGCATTCTCTTATATTGAAGAGAGGTCCCAAATTTAAAAATGCAACACATGGATGCCATAAAAACAATTGGAGAATGTGAACTTTAACCTATGAGGGTAACTAGAGAGGAAAATAGAAGAAAGTGAAAGCGAGGTTGAGAAGATTGTGTTTTGGATAGCTATATTGTTAGAATAGTATATTGTTATTTTGGATGGCTCTATTGCTACAATAGGAGATCTTGTAGAGGAAATGCTCTCATATAGACCTCCAAGAAGGAGTTACACCATGTACCTAAGACAATAGTAGCTTAAGTCCAAACTAAAAAAGATTTTCATGTATCTACTCTTCTAAATGGAAAACCAAAATTTTTTCAACAAGATCCATTATAAGCACCCTTATAAGGCCAAAATTTGGTGTGTAAATTTTACTTAAAAAATAGTGCCATGTCACATCAATTTACATGGCCACCCAACTGTTATGTAGGAGATGATCAATTAAGATCCTTCTACTCATATGTACAAAATGAAGAAAGTAAGGCCATTGAAACCCAAAGGTAGAAAGAAGAAGATATTAGTATTAGTTTATGGGTAATAGTTAAAACCAATAGACACAAAGATGTACTAAGAAATCATTCCTAATTAAGTTTAGGAGGCTATAGTCCAACACCAAATCACTATGAAAAACTTTAGAGATAGAGTCTTAAAGTGTTGCCAAAGTAGGTGGGAGGAACTTACCCCAAGAAGGAAAAACCTCACCCCAAAAAAAGAATAAAGGCACCCCTCTATATATCTCAAGTCTATGTAGAGACTTTAACAAAAATGAACTAAATATTATTAACTTGAGGTTCATATTACCTTTTCTTTTACACCACACTCCATATTGGAAATAAATATGATAAATTTATATGGAGAAAGAGAGGAGGAGATGAAGCATAGTGGTATAAGATGTAGGATACCATATTAGGTCACGGGGGCCTCACTTAATGAAACTATAACATAGCACTTGCATTCATGTCATACTAAACAATACCCTTAATTTGACTACATTTGGAAAATACCTTTAAAAATCACATTATTTAACCCCCTACCAATACGAACCCAATACACCTTCCTAATTTAGAAAACCCATACTTTCATTAGATATTGTAGGTTTCCATTCTTTAATTAACATTTTTTATATCCCATTATATTTTTTCATTAAATTTGATCTCCATATTTTATACCTGCTAATATTAAAACCCTTTACCCCCTATTATATGCTCAATATATTGTGTCAATTTTTCTTCAATATATCCCCCAATATGAACCCACATGGTATGGTATTGCTCGTCGAGTGAAGCCCCTTTTTATTAGGGATACCATCATAAAAAATATGACATATAACCACCCCCTCACATTTACCCAACTTCCCAAGCTCGTCAGGGTAAACATGAGACGAGTGTTACTATGAGACATGACCCAACCTCCAAGTTCCAATTATGGAAGTGAGGCCTACAAACCAACAACTTACTGATACCCCTTAGGAGCACTAGATCACCTAGAAGTCAGCCCACGACCTAACCAGATCCTAAGCTGAAACTATTTTTTCACTGACCTAACCCCCAAACACACCCACAATGAAGCATGCATGCCGTTGTGAGGCTCTAACCGCATTCATAATCCTGGCTACCAGCAAGTATGACAAAAAATATTCAGTTTTGAGCATGTGGTCCCGAGATCTATGCCACCTTTTCAGGGCAACCTCCATATCACTACCCATAATTTCTTGAAACTCTCCAAAAGCATAATTAGCATGATGATAAAGATAAACATTAAAACATGAAGCTAGAACTTAACCTAAACTTCCTAGAACACACTAGACATTTTAGAAAACATATGACAAATATGTAAGCTAAGGATCATGAATGCATATATGATCATAAATTGATAGTCTTCATCTGAGAACCACCAGGAAGACTATATGCCCTCTCCACATAGCTACAACATCATTGGTTAGTTCATGCATTCATAAACCATTCATATATTCATCAAAACATGTTAAGAGGCATAAGTACATCATATGACTAACAAACAACCAACATAGAAACCATGGCAACTCAACCATAATATCACTAACATAATCGCTACAAATTCTCATAGATCACAAGAAGAAAAATTCTCATATTAACATATGAAAATACCAACCAAGTCAAGGACTTCCATGTACCACTCAACCATAGATTGGGCTGAACCAAATCTCTCTTTTAGCCAATCACCCTTACGCCATATTCCAACTATGAATGTGGGATCTCATGGAAGAAACCAGGACAAAAACAAACCAGGGCTTTCAGAGGCCAAACCACCTCACCCCTCAACCAAAGTGACTCCACATCTATGTTTAGACATCGCTGAGACTAACCAGATCAGTCTATACCCAAGTTGTTCAGGGATCTATGAACTAGTAACTCAACCCACAACTTTTTAGGGCTTTAGAGCATTTGTCCAACCCAACTCAAGAAACTAGTAACTCAGCCCACCAAGGGCTCCAGAGCGTTTTTCCCAACCTAGGCTCCAGGTCTACTAACTCAACCCAACTTGTTCGAGGCTTCTAGAGCGTTTGTTCCAACCCACAAACATAAGGAATTATTGGAAATACTGAGAGGGGGGTGAATTGGTATTTCTTTTGCAATTGTTATTTTAGTCAGTTAAGATTTTTCACAAAATGAACCAAAAAAATAAAATAAATTTATTAACAGTGATGACATCAATCCTCTTTTACAACAGTTACAAGCTCCAACTTGTAAGAAGAATTGTTCTAGGGTCCAATGTTAGGTACACCAACTCCAAACCAAAAAAATATTTTAGGGCTCCAACCCTATGGACACCAATCCCAAGACAAAGAAATTTAAGCTCCAATTTGAAAAAATATTTCAAATTTAACTTTCCACAGGTCTTCACAACATGCAAATTTTATCCACTGATTTGTAGTCTCCAATGTACAAGTAGTCATCAATGATTCAACAATTAATTACTGATCATTGGTTAACCTTTTATACCACATCTTCCTCAGCCTTACAACAACTGAGCTTTTTGTAGTCTATAACATATCTGTAAAAGAGAATCACAATTGATCACTGGTCTAAAAAATACCTTTACCACAAGCCTACACAGCGAGTTCTGAACTGAATACTATCAAGTACTAAAAAAAATGGAAGTGTCTACTGAGGCGGAGGCATTGCCAGGATAGCCAAAAATGGCCGGAATCCGGGCAAAAAATTTTCAAAAATTTTGCTTTAGCATTGTTTGAATCATGTTTTTGATGGTGGAAATGGATTAAGCACCATCAAAAACATCTGGGGCACCCAAAACCTTGAAATTTGATAGTTGTAACTTGGATTTACAAAATTTTTTTCCATATTTTATCAAAATGTTACCAGAATTTTCATGGTTTTCAAAGCAAAAAAGCAAAAAACGGTCTGACTAGACTATGGCAAAAAAAAAATCTGAGAATCTGAAATTGCGTTGGCACATATGTCACCATAAAATAATATTAAACAAAGGATGCATTCTTCGTTGTTCTTTTCCCTTGAACTGGACCGATATTTTTGTGAATAAATCACAACCGAACTATTACTGTGCCAAATACTATCGGATTCAAAATTCACATAATCCGTTATATGTTCAAAAGAATTCTCCACAAATTCACAGGAGGTGTTTTCTACAAATAAATTAGCTTCATAGCGTGATCTTTGTTTTTTCTTTTGATAGTTCACAACATCTGAACTTCAGATATATTTCTTTATCTCTTCACCAAGATCTTGGTCGAAAACTAGATTGAGTGATTTTGTATTTATATATTTTTAAGGGTTGAGTCGTCACAATTGAGGGAGAGGCTAACCTGTAGATTGAAGTCGACTTATGTAGTGGAGGATTTTTTATATATACTTATGTTTTGACAATGAACTAAAGGGAGACTAAGGCTATTTTAAATGGGATAGGATTTTAATGTATTTTAACGGATTAAGGGCTATGATTGAATTTATTATTTATTTATTTATTTTTGAAGGACAAGGTTAGGGTTTTGTAAGTATTTGGATTATAGTTTGTTTTATTAGAGTGTACATTTAGGAATTAGGGTTTTTAGGTATTAGAACTTAGGGTTTTTAGGTATAGAGATTAGGCCAATGGCCAGGGTTTCTTAATAAAGAATTAGGGTAGAACAAGGATTATGGTTTTTTTTAGGTATAATGATATCAATGATAATTTTTTATCTAACAAGAATTATGAGTACTAATAAAAAACAATCAAGTGGAAAAACCCATAACACCATGGCTATCCAAGAAATGGCAAGGCAAGGCAAGGCTAAGACCACTATCAATCCAAATAAATCTCCATGCCAATGACAACACATAACCAAAAAAGCACATGCATATACCATGCATCCATAAATCAGTGAGGAAATTACACATGCAACCTGTTCCTTGCAAAGCAATCCAGTTGTAGTTTTTGATCCATATGTTCTCTTGCGCTTTCATGTTTTCCTTTGGCTTCTTTCTCTAATCCAAGTGAAAAATAGAGTGCTTCAACCATGCTCCAAGAATATACTCTAAGTGTGCAAGAGTATGAGATAATGAATGAGATAGCCAAAGACTGAACTAAAAAAAATCATGCACTGATCCTCAAAATCCTTTTTATCATTGAGGCCTCTATTTTCTTTATTTTTCTTCATTTTTCCTTCAATTTCCCTCTCATGCAAATTTGTGTCTCTTCACCTTATTTTTCTCATATTTTCCTTTATTTTCATAAACAAATGTCAATTATTTCCACTTTTCCTTTGTCAATGTCTTTTCCAATTTCCTTAACCATAAATAAACTGAAGGTGACTCCCACTGTTGTAGCATTTTTATTTTTATTTTGTTTTGGTAAGTTAGCATCAATTAGTCAAAAAAATTAAAATCATTCCAAAAAATGTTAAGTTAGGATATGGAAAAAAAGAATATTGAATCAAAAAATGTTAGGGATATTTTGATGAATGGGTCCATATCAAATAAAATGTTAGAATAGATACCCTAAAAATGGGAGGCAAAAATAAAAAAAAGTTAGATCAGAGAGAAAAGAAAAAATAATATTCTGAAAGTGTTGCAAATCCAAATGCCACTACTCTCAGTCAAAGTTTATTTTTGCAAATAAATTGTTGTGTGCAGATTGTTTAATTGCCACACTAGTCCATAGAATACAATTATATGGTTTAATCATGATTGGATTTGATTTAAATTGTTTGTCAATAGGTAATAAATAAAATTGGCTCAACAGTTTAATCTGAGCCAATGGAAGCAATAAGGGATAGAAGTAGATTAGTCATTAAAAGAAAAATGTTGAGTTGCTAGTCTAAGTGCACTCGGGTAACTAAGATTGAAAAAATGTTAGGAGTTAAGAGTAGGTAGACAAATGAAATACAATTGGAGCATGAAAGGATTTTTATCCTAAGATATAACATTGGAAATATGTGCATATGATGATGGGTTTTATTAACCATAAATTCTAAGTATCAATGTTATTTTTATCCAAACTTCATCCATTTATTCCCTAATACCCCATACATGTCACATCCAACAGAACTCTTGGCCCCACCATCACTTCTGCCTCGCGTTGTTAAAACTCATTCATTTTATTTTTCATCCTGCACACTCTCTCGAGATCTAACATCTTACATCATTCTTCAGCCCTCATTCTCCATCCAAACTTTATCATCTGGGGGGGTCTGAACTGGGAAGTTTTGGAAACCACCCTCCAAAACTACTTTTCCTCCATTCTAGTACTTCAGGACTTAAAATGCCAAAAAACCTTAATGCACTATGTTGGCCTATTGGGGCCTGACCCAGTTTCAGAGGTGATTTAGTCCAACAAATCCTGGTACTACTGGCCCTTTCGGCAATAGTTCACGGAGCGTGGACTGAGGTCTCACCCGAAGTAGTATTGGAGGGTGCTAGAACCAAGTTTTTGCGCCCTGGAGATGTCTGATGAGTTCAAGTGGTCCGCAGTTCGACCCTACATGCAAGTCGCTTCATGCACTTTCCGTACCTCACAGCCTAAGATACTACCTTAGCGCAACCCTACTCAAGGGCTGAACGTTGCACTTCTGTGTTATTACCCAAGACTTTACTAATATTCCAATATTAGTTGATTATTTTAGCCTACTTGCGTGCTTTTAAGTTATACTTAATAACATAAATCATTCATACAGATGTGCGTAGTAAATAAACAGTATATTTGCAATTTACATCAAACATGCATTAACCTAAGAACAAATACACAAATTGATAACAAACTTCTCTTTATTAGTCTCTTATTTAGTTACAGACTCAACTCCACCTTGCGCACTCAGCTACAGGGGTTTGTGCACTCAGCTGTGGACTACTAGGCCTCTGGGCACTCAGCTGCAGAGCCTTCTCATACTCTACAACCGAAAGACACACTTTACCTTTGTGACTCAATCTCTTAGACTTCTTCTAGTATTCCCTGTCCCTTTACACTTAGAACCCCACTCTATTTATACAATGTTTATTCAGCTAACATTACATTACAAAACTAGGGCAGACAACACTCTGACTCTATCATACATTTCGCCCTCTGCCCCCGCAATTCGCGGAGTCTTTACAACAATATTGGGTCAAAACTTGGGCTTTGAGCCAGAAAACATGCCTTGGGGGGGATTCCATGCCCAACAGACCCCCAAGACTCCACAAGAGGTATGGGCTGGTAAGAAACCCTCTCTTTTACATCTGAGGGTATTTGGATGTGATGCGTATGTACATGTTCCAAAGGAGAAATGAACCAAGTTGGATAGTAAATCTAAAAAGTGCATCTTTATTGGGTATAAGGATGGTTTAAATGGTTATAAGCTTTGGAACCTAGTAACAAGGAAGGTTGTGTATAGCCGAGATGTGGTGTTCAAAGAGGTGAAAGATGTTATTAAACGTGAAGTCCAACAAAAGGAACTTGAGAAGATAGAGTTTGAGTTAAAGGAGGAAGAATCAGACTCTATAGTAAAGGAGGAATCAAAAGATGAAGAGCCACAAACTCCGGTTGTGAAAAGATCAGTTCGAGAAAGAAGGCAGCCAGAAAGGTATAGTCCATCTGCTTTCTATTCAAATTTTACTTTATCTATTACTGACGATGATCCCAAAACTATGAAGGAAGCAGTAGATTCAAAGGATGGAAAACTCTGGAAAGAGGCCATGGTTGATGAAATGGCATCTTTGCACAAAAATGAGGCTTGGGATCTGGTGGAGTTGCTAGCTCAAAGGAAACCCATTGGCAGCAAATGGGTGTTCAAGAAGAAGAAAAATGCAGAAGGAAAGGTGGAGAAATACAAAGCTCGGTTGGTAGAAAAAGGTTATTCCTAGGTGTTTCTGAGAAAATTAGTGTCTTGTCGAACGACTAACCCTCTAGGTTTGGTAGCTAACCTAGAAACAACAGTTAAAGCAATTTAATATCTTTCCTATGAGTGACAAATAAGAAAGAGATTATGAAAGACCAACCTGTAACTTTTGCTTGAATCCTTGCTTGATCTCCCTCTCCTTTGGCCGATCTCGTAACTCCTCCCCATACTTAACACGCTTGGAGAGTACCTGCACAACTACAGAAACAAAGACTTGTCAAAGCATAATGATCCATCACAGCATAAACATCATAGAATCATAAACATGATAAACAATTGAATGCATTTACAGTTAACACAATCAATTGGGAAAAATCTTGAAGAACTTTATTGATATCAAGGAGAATTACAACCCACAAGAAGTATGATCTATCGCCATCCTCCCAGCTTCAAGCCTTCTTCACCTCATGAATCAGCAAGAACACACCAACAATATCACAATGCTCTCACCTCAATACTGAAACTAGCAACACTTCCTTACAACTCAAAATAATTTAGCCTTCTAATCTCTTGAATGGGAGATCCTTTTATAGATGACTGCAAGAGGGTGAGTCATCAATGGGGATGATGAATGCCATTCCATTTGTTGAAATTAGTTCCACGAGAGAGGGGAATTGGAGATGGTTTCCTAGTTCCTTTCGTCATCCTTGGGCGAATTTAGAGAGGCAAGTGGCACAGGAGAAGTTTCTAGAAGATTCCATGAGCAACCAACTAACAAATTGTCCCGAAATTTTGTCCAACCTCGCCCATCGCACTTACTAAAGGGCCAAACTGTGATGCATCTCACTTAGACAGTGTAGCAGGTGAGATGCATCTCACCCTAACACAGGGCTTTCAGATATGGTTCAGTTTAGGCATTTTCTGGATGATTTTTGAGATGGAACTTTTGGGGAATGAGGCATTCAGATGACTAAGCTTCTTTAGGGTATAAAAAAACTCTTTTAGGGGTTGATGAGCCCTAATATCATCGACATATGAGTTTGGGGTTGATGTGCCCAAATATGTCTATAACAGTTGCCCCCTAAAGCATGAGGTCGTAAATGTTCATGTCAGGTGAAATGCTTTATCATGAGGATCAGAAGTTTTGAACTGGAAGGTGACCTGCATAAATTACAATACAATACATCATGATAATATGATTTTTCATGAACTAGCTGAGGGAGGCATTCCCATGCTCAGCTTTATAAATTTTCATTTCATGTACATAGATCAGATAGTCGTCTGCAGATACAGACTTGTGATTCTACAGATATAGAGTCATAATCCATGATTAGGATGACCATCTGTGTAGAGCCTTTGTACATTTGATGTTTTTGTATCCCTGAATATATCGCAACCCGGATGGATGAAACTAGATCTAGGGTCTTCAAACTCGTTCAATCTTCACTCAATGTACAAGTCAAACCATGTGAAGAGATGTTCTGAGGTCGAACATGGAAAGTCATCACCTATTTACCAGCCAATGATGTGAGTTGTTAACAGATGCGAGAGGGATCACCGATAATGATGATGATCCTTAAGGTACTACAGTACATTTCACGCAGTGTGAATAGATGATTCGATGTTAAAAACCACGCAAAATTTCCTTAATGTGAATGATCCAAGAAGGAAAACTAAATGCAGCAATGACTCAAACTATTTCACACAAAATGACAATTTTCGACAATTTTTCTTCAAAAAGAGAAAGGAAGACTCAAAATGACACTTTCAAGTTTGAAGAAATATATTTTCGACACTTTGAATGAAATCAAATGCACCAAAATAGTTTAATCGATAAGCTATGAAGGAGTATTTTGCGACACTTCACTTTTTCAACGAAAATGGAAGACTTTACGACACTTTTTCTATCGAAAACAACAAATCGACTATCACTAATTTTGATAATGGACTGTAAATGAAAAACAAACACAAAAAAAAAATCACTAATCTTAATCTAAATAGAGGCCGATCTGAGTGATGTAAGTTGGCTTCAGTGATGAGACATTGTTCATATTCAGCAAGCAACCAAACAAGGATGAAAACTAGTCAAAAACCTCAACTCCTAGATGGGAAAATTGAGTTTCAGCCATCCATCACACTTACTAGATGGAAAAACTATGATGCATAGCACTTTTCCCATTTGATAACTAAGATGCATCTCACTTTACAGTTCAAGAGTGTGCGATGGTCTAGAGAGCGATTTCTGTAAGTGTTTTGGCTCAAATTTGCAGCAATTTTCAATGGATTAAGCTTGGTTTTGATGAACAATGATAAGAAAAGTATGATGGAATTTCCTAAGAGGTTACTAAGCTACCAAAAATGGAATCTTGATGTGTTTTCAAGTCAGATGTTTAATTCATAAACTAAACCAGAGATTGACTGAAGCAACATTTATCTACTACGCAATTGTATAACGAGAGCGGTTCAAAAGCTTCCTGGCTAGCTTCAGACTTTGTCTATAGTTTATATAATTCAACATAGAACAACAAATAGTAGAAAACAATCATCTAGTTTCCCCAGTGGAATTGAATTTTTTTTTTTGGGAAGATTAGTGTCTTGTCGAATGACTAACCCTCTAGGTTTGGTAGCTAACCTAGAAACAACAGTTAAACCAATTCAATATCTTTCCTATGAGTGACAGATAAGAAAGAGATTATGAAAGACAAACCTATAACTTTCACTTGAATCCTCGCTTGATCTCCCTCCCCTTTCACTGATCCCGTAACTCTTCCCCATACTTAACACGCTTGGAGAGTACCTGCACAACTACATAAACAAAGACCTGTTAAAGCATAACGATCCATCACAGCATAAACATCATAGAATCAGAAATATGATAAACAAATGAATGCATTTACAGTTAACACAATCAATGGGGAAAAATGTTGAAGAAATTTATTGATATCAAGGAGAATTACAACCCATAAGAAGTCTGATCCAACACCATCCTCCCAGCTTCAAGCCTTCTTCACCTCATGAATCAGCAAGAACACACCAACAATATCACAATGCTCTCACCTCAATACTGAAACTAGCAGCACTTCCTTACAACTCAGAATAATTCAGCCTTCTGATCTCTTGGATGGGAGATCCTTTTATAGATGATTGCAAGAGGGTGAGTCATCAATGGGGATGATGAATGCCATTCCATTTGTTGAAATTAGTTCCACAAGAGAGGGGAATTGGAGATGGTTTCCTAGTTCCTTTGGTCATCCTTGGGCGAATTCAGAGAGGCAAGTGGCACAAGAGAAGTTTCTAGAAGATTCCATGAGCAACCAACTAACAAACTGTCCTGGAATTTTGTCCAACCTCACCCATCACACTTACTAAAGGGCCAAACTATGATGCATCTCACTTAGATAGTGTAGCAGGTGAGATGCATCTCACCCTAACACAAGGCTTTCAGATATGGTTTAGTTTAGGCACTTTCTGGATGATTTTTGAGATGGAACTTTTGGGGAATGAGGCATTCAGATGACTAAGATTCTTTAGGGTATAAAACAAATCTTTTAGGGTTTGATGAGCCCATATCATCGACATATGAGTTTGGAGTTGATCTGCCCAAATATTTCTATAACACCAGGAGTCGGGAATTCATTTTGGTGATATTTTTTCTCATGTTTCCAAGGTAACTTCTATTAGATTACTTTTATTTGTTGTTGCTTCTTTTTATTTTGAGGTAGAATAGATGGATGTGAATACAACATTTCTTCACGGGGATCTGCAAGAGGAGATATACATGAAGCAACCTGAAGGCTTTGCAGTGAAGGGTAAGAAAGAACTAGTATGCAAGTTAAGGAAGTCTCTATATGGGTTAAAACACTCACCAAGGATGTGGTATCAGAAATTTGATACATTTATATGGGGACTTGGCTTCACCAGAAGAAAAGCAGATCACTATGTGTATTTTAAATTAATTGGTGACCGTGTTATTTATCTAGTCTTGTATGTGGATGATATGTTGCTAGTTGGAAATGACAAAGAAATTATCCAGGATTTGAAGACCCATTTGTCCTCCAAATTTGACATGAAAGATCTTGGTGCTGCAAACTATATTCCGGGCATGGAAATTAAAAGATATCGAACAAAGATGAAGCTCTAGTTAAACCAGAGGAAGTGTGTTGAGACAATATTGCAGAGGTTTAATATGCAGGATAGTAAACTGGTGAAAGTTCCCATTCTTGTAGGTGTAAAGTTATCTGCTGAACAGTGTCCCAAGACACAAGAAGAGGAAGAGGACATGTCCTGTGTTCCATATGCAAGTGCGATCGGTATCCTGATGTATGCGATGGGTTGTACTAGACCAGACATTGCACATGCAGTGGGAATATTGAGCAGGTTTATGTCAAAACCAGGGAAGGAGCACTGGACAGCAGTGAAGCGGGTTTTCAGGTATTTGCGTGGCACTAGTGACTATGGTTTGTGCTACCAAGGAAGACCAAGATTGGACAAAGTGTTGGATATTCGTGGCTTTGTTGATGCAGACTGGTTGGAGATTTGGATTAGAGAAGATCTACAAGTGGGTATCAGTGTAACCTATTTGGAGGTGCAGTCAGTTGGATGAGTAAGAAACAATATGTAGTGGCACTATCAACTATAGAGACAGAATACATGGCAGCCACTCATGCAAGCAAGGAAGCAGTTAGGTTGCAGAGATTGTGTTCAAGTATGGGGTTAGTACAGGGAGCTATAAGGATATACTGTGACAGCCAAAGTGCAATTTTCTTGGCAAAGAACCCTTCATATCATTCAAAGACAAAGCACATTGATGTTCAGTATCACTTTGTGAGGGATATGATAGAAGACAAAAAGGTTTTGTTGGTAAAGGTGGACACTTTGAAGAATACTGCAGATACATTGACAAAATTTCTGAGCTCTGAGAATTTCTCTTGGTGTAGAGAAAAAATGGGCATTTCAGGGATGGATAAATGACTAAGCTCTCATGTGGCCCCTTGTGGAAAGAAAATAACAAGTGGGAGAATGTTGGGTTGTGTTATATTCTTTCCACAACTAGCCATTGTAGTTAATTGGGGGATTAGAAGGGGGGCGAAGCCCCCTCTTCGTTGTGCCGATTGCGTAGCAGGGGGAGTCACAGGGGGTTTGAGGGTTGTAGGTAACCCCACTTTATGGTGTCCAGGGTAGCGCCCTAGAAGATTTTGGTTTTGGACCCTATATTAGGTTGGGCAGACCTACCTATGGTTTTGTTCATGTTTTTTGCACATGGTTTTGGACTCGATGTTTTTCAGTCCATGGTTTTGGATACGATGGTTTTCCGTCCATGGTATTGGATGCTTCGGCATGTATAAATATGTATTGTAACATTGAAAAGAAAAAAATGAAAAATCAAGCTGGTAGTCTCGGTTTTGGGATCTAGGGAATCTCTGTGTATATGTGTTTTATGTGTTATGCTCTCGCATTGTTTATTTTCTGTGTTTTAGAATTCCTATACAGGAAATTTCTATACGGGGTTAAAACCTACAAGCGCAATCCTTTTGCAAGGTCTAAAGATACCACTACGCATAGTGAATTTTTCTCAAAAATCATCTTACGCTTCTTTAGATTTATCGCTCCATTCATGTTAGTGGCCCAATTTATTCTAGTAGCGCAGGATAGGGATTGTTTTCATCAACAATCTCTATCACTTCGAAATTGCAAGTGCACTCCACCTTCGATGTCTACTATTATTCCCTGCAATCGTTCCATAGGTAGGATATTTTGCTAGTTCACCATTCGCAATTGAATAGGAGACCATTGCAACATGGGCCTGCCCATGCACTCCCATGTCTGCTTTGGTAAGATGTTCACATCCGATCCTAGATCCAAAATCACTTGATCCATTTCATATTCCCCGATCTGCATGGTCAATCTCATCTCTCTTCTTGTTCGCATTGTGTGCTTCCCGAGCTTTCGGACTATGCGCGGTTCTCCTGGTCCAACACATCTAGTGATGAGTTCTTGCAGCCCCTTCACCCCTCTATTATCACACAACAGCTTCATGCATGTCTCTAGAAAGGTAGTGAGCATTGATGGGTCCATTTCTAGTTCTAGTTTGTCTTTACTACTTGAAGTGAAGGCCTCCATGAAGCTATTCTTAGCTTCCATGAATGTCTCCTTAGCGCTCTCCAAATCAAATTTTGGTTCCTTTGTTGGAGCCTTGTGAACCCATGCACTCTCTTCAAGCTGCTTGCCTTTGTCATCTACTATCGTGGTACCACTTCAGAGCATGATGTTTACATTCGGGTCTTCCTTGCGTGGCTTAGACCTCATCATTTGCAGCTTCTGAGTCGGGGAAGGTTGGAGTGTTCCTTTATCACGCAACCTCACTAGCAGCGTGGAGCAGTCCTCTATCTCATTATCAAACTGGGTACAATATAAGAATGATGGTATCGTCGGATTTGTATAATCGTAGGCATAATGCCCTAACCCTCCGCAATTATAACAGATCAACTATCTGCGACCCCTTCCTGGTCCCATTCCACCTCGACCTCATCTGCACCCCTGAAATCTAGTGCACGCCATCCCTGCATTTTGATCGAGGGCTCACGTTTCGGTCTAAACTCTGTAAGTAGGAGTCTGATCCATCATTAGTTCATAACTTCTACAGGTCTGCTCATCATGGCCTACTGAGCTGTAGAAATTACAAAACAACTTCTGGGATGTTTGCATATACTTCTGTAATAGATGGCAGTTATTTGTAGCATGCTTCCCTCCCATCTAACATATCTCACCATAATGTAGGTGCCACGCTTGGTCCTGCTTGTGCCTCAGGTCTCAAAGGCATTGGCCCTCCTCCCGCCAGGTAGTTCGCGAAGACTAGACAATGGTCCTTGTCACATCCCTAGCCTTTGCACTTTATGCACCATACCTCCTCGTGCGCTTCTGGGCGAGTTGTCCTATTTTGTTTCAAACTCTGCATCTCAACACACAAATTTTTCAACTGCGCGTGGATCGGTTGGACTCCCAGGTTAGGATCTTGTATCAGGCTCTCGTGTAGTCTCATTGCGATCTCCAAGGCCTCGCCCTAAGTGGATAACTTCTATTGTGACAAAGTAGTCCTTAGATGCAGCATTAGTGACACTACAAACCATGCGTGGTGTTTCCCATCCATCAAGGTCATGTTGTCTTCATGAATCATACCCTTCAGTCTCTGATCCATCTCCCAGGGGGTCTCACCTGGAAGCATTGCGATTTCCTTAAATCCGATAATCGATTGTGTCTTTGATTTTGGCCTGCTAAATTCCCTATTTAGCACAACTTGGATATCCGCAATCCCTGCATTTGGATTGTCATTGGAATGCTTAATGTACCACGTCAGTGTGCGATCCTACAAAGTGCTGACCAGCGTTGCTTTCTTTATATTATCATCTGTGACTCCTTGTGCTTCCCATACAACCTTTACCATGAACCAAAATTGGTCTGAATCTTCATTCCCTACTCCTTTGAACACCGACAATTTTATTGCACTCGCCATATTGAACTGTGGTGGTGGCGACAGTGGTGTGGGTGAAGACGAGGGTGAAGATGGTGAAACTGGCGGTGGTGTAGTTCGAAGTGGTATGCGTGGAATTCACTACCTTATCAAACTGATCGCACTTCTTGGTGAGACCTTCGCGAGCTCTTCCTCGCTTTCTCCCAAAGGTGAAATCAAGGGGCTAGTTTCTAATTCTGTGCTACCTTCATTTCTGTAGATCCTCCCACTTCGCATAGCCCAAAACATCAATTTATTCGCATAACCCACTTTTCACATAGTAACATCTTATTCCAAGTGTTCAAATATTTAACATACTTACCTCGCAGTCCTTTGAGGAAGCGTCGTTCTGCCTCGCTATAGCTGACTGAAGTATCTACCGCGAACTTGGTGATAAACCCTCCTATAATTCAATCGAGCAATTGGTCCATAACGTGCGCAACCTTATCTTCTGATGCTTCCAGTCTGCGCACCAAGTCTGGAGTCCACACAATAGGTTTGTCGAGACTACACCTTTCTTGACTATCTGCTAGCTTTGTGATACACTCGTACAACTCAAAAGGGAGGGATGCAAAGAAAATTTCATGGGCTTCCATATATAAGTAGCGTTCTGACCACTCTTCCTTCAATACTCGTGGATTCCTGTTTTCCTGCACCGCAAACTCGCGAATCTTCCTGTCCAGCCATTCTTCAATTCCTTTATTTTTCGGATTCTAGTGACATGAAATCAAACACCTCTTATGCAGATCCTGGTCCTGGCAACGGAACCATTTGATGGCTTGTTGGGGCCTGACCCAAGTTCAGAGGTGATTTACGCAAAAAAAACCCAGTACTACTGGCCCTTTCGGCAATAGTCCGCGGAGCACGGACTAAGGTCTCACCCGAAGTAGTATGGGATGGTGCTAGAACCAGGTTTCCGCACCCTAGAGATGTTTGATGAGTTCAAGTGGTCCGCGGTTCGACCTTGTGTACAAGTCGCTTTGCACACTTTCTGTACCTCGCAGCCTGAGATACTACCTTTGCGCAGCCCTACTCAAGGGTTGAACGTTGCACTTTTGCATTATTACCCAAGACTCTACTGATATTCCAATGTTAGTTGATTATTTTAGCCTACTTGTGTGTTTTTAAGTTATACTTAACAACATAAATCATTCATACAGGTGCATGCAGTAAATAAACAATATATTTTCAATTTATATCAAACATGCATTAACCAAAGAACAAATACACAAATTGATAACAAAATCCTCTTTATTATTCTCTTCTTCAGTTACAAACTCGACGCCATCCTGTGTACTCAGTTGCAGGGGTCCGCGCACTCAGCTACGTACTACTAGGCCTTTTTGCACTCAGTTGCAGAGCCTTCTCCTACTTTACAACCCAAAGACAAACTTTACCCTTGCGACTCAATCTCTTAGACTTGTTTTGTTATTCCCTGTCCCTTTACACTTAGAGCCTCACTCTATTTATACAATCCCATGGTCCGCAGACCATGGGTAGGTCTATCTAGCCGACATTACATTACAAAACTAGGGCAGATAACCTTGTGATTCTATCATACATTTCGTGCTCCGCGCCCACAATTCGCAGAGTCTTTACAACAATATTGGATCAAGACTTGGGCTTTGAGCCCCAAAGCATGCCTTGGGGGGTATTCCATGCCCAACACACTAACTTTCTCCGAACACAGTTTTCATTCGAACATTCACCTTCGCTCCTACATCATCATCAACATCCACTCCCAGTCACTTCATCTATCCAATCAGTTGTCATCTATCTGTTATTCATTTAATTCTCCACTCATGCGAATTTATCCTCCATCGATCCGTTTTAACAGTCTCGTTGGATATTTAATCAGGATTTATCCATTCATCAAACGATCCCACTCCATTTTATTCATTATAAGCCTTGTTCCTTCACAAAAATCATTACACAGTACATTTCTGAAACTCAATTCATCACTAGAGATTTCGTGATTTCAGCTTAAACGAAAAATTCATCATTCAATCGAATTTTCAATTCTGTCCAGAACCAAGCCGACATCTAGGTCCACCTAATCCATTTTTAGTTATATTGTTTTTATGTTATTACTGTGTTTCAGACCAATTCTTCCCATTTCCATCCAGTTCAGCCTGCAATTCACCTAACAAAATGCCTCCTAAGGGAAAGGAAATTGTAGAAATCCCAAATCCCCTCATTCATCCACAAGTTTACTTCCATCATACTCCCTTGGTTGACAAAGATTGTAAAATCATTGAGTCTTCCTCTCAGATTGATTTATATGAAATCTACTACTGGATGGAAGACCAGCTAGTTGATTAGATGAAATAGGACTTTGAGACTCCCACCTTCCTCACTACATTTTCCCACAGATATGCAGAGCACCTGAATTTGTTAGGAAATGCCACGAACCTTATGATCCCAATCAAAGAGCTATCATTTCACCTATAGGATAAATCCTCTATTTTATCAATGCTCAGTCTATTGAACAGATGTTGCAAGCCCCAACTATTGCACCAACCCGTCATTTTTCTCATGAAAGCTTGATAGAAGCCTATCAAAAGATAGATTTTGCTAAAAGGTCTAAAAATCTTGAACTTTTTCTTGCTATAGATAGCCCTCTGCCTAAAACAAACCCTTCCTATGATTCATCCATGTTCCAAGATAGAACCAAGCAAATTACCACTATTCTTTCTTATTTGCTTGGTTACAATTCTGATCAATATGTTAATGAAGCCATCCTAGGTTTCATGTCTATCTTTTCTAATGATTCAAAACCTATTGTTCTCTATAACTTTAGCCAATTTCTCGATGAAGACATCCATGTAGAATTTGTCCAGTTTAATACTAAAGAAGTATTCAAGTATGCTTCAGTACTTGTATATCTTTTAAAATATTTTCAGGGAGACAAGTTTCCATTCACCTTACAGAAGCTAGATGAAGAAGGCAATATTTTAGACTTCTATGGGAATGAAGGAGAAGGAAGAATTTACATATAAATAGTTCATAGAATTGTTTGTTCATCCAACTATTAATTTTATGAGCAACACTCCAGTACCAAGAATCAGTGGGGAAATTGTGAAAGTATTGCAGCTGGTTAATCAAGCCACCATAGGAGATTGGTATCTTTACCAGAACTATACAAAAATCAGAGTCTATGGCTGTGAGGTTCCACCCTACAAACTTCCTAAGTACCTTCCTATCAAAATTTTTGCATTGGAATATATTAGGCAGAGGTTAAATGCAGATGAAGTACATTTTTTGTTGCAAAGAAGAAATCACAATTAAAGCTAAAGGCTCAGGTTGGTCCTTTCATCTGCAACACTAGAGTAGCAGGAGAAGAAGCAGACAGGTTATTGAAGGAAATGAAGTTTGGTCTCAGCTTCACTTGGCATTATGACCCAATGGGAGTAATTTCAAAACTCAAGGTTGAAAATAAATTTACTGGATACCACCATACATCCAGGCCTAAAATAGAGTAGTACAAAAATCAGTTAGAATGGAAGGAGAACACCCTTCAAGACGCAGAAGAACAGGTGGTCTCTACTTAAAATGTACAAACTCCACTTGCACAGGAAAAGACATCCAAGCGACGAAGGGAAGAACAATCATCCCCTACAACTGAAGCATCAAGCTGGGGCTTTAGAATTGTGCATAGAAAGAAGAAACCTAGGATCTCTGTGAAGATTAGTGCAACAAATGAGCCATAGAAATCAATGTTTCATGGACTTGGGAAGACTATTCTTTTTACACAGTCTGGTAGACAGTCTACACAGTCCCCCACTCATTCCACTACTTCTCAGGAATAGCAGGTGATTCATACCAATTGAACCAATTAGAAGGACAAAGAAGATGATATCTTCTATGTCTTCAGTGAAATTAAGAAGAAGAATAAGGAATTGAAGCTAAACACTTATACTCAATTCTAGAAACACTCTTCTAGTTCTCAAGCTAGACTTCTTTCAGTATTTGACTTTGAGAATGGTAAGATGAAAATGGCTTTCTTACAAGCTCAAATTCCATAGCCTAGGACTCCTACACATTATCAGAAGCAATCCTCCTTTGAGTTTAATGTAAAAGATGTACATCCAATTGAGCAAATTGAGATGCACAAACAGATTGGCCAGACAATTTCTTCCACTTCAACTCATACTGCCATGAGTTTGTCAAAGTTGCAGGTCACCTTGGCCAATACACAGTCACAACTCAAGTTGGAAAAGTTTCCTCACTAGCAAAGGACACTATGATCAAATCTTTTGAAGATCTAGTGCTGAAGATGGGATATGATCCCTCAAATATAAATGTTGCAGAAGAACTTTTCAAGAAGAAAAATGTTGAGCTCTCAGCATTAAGGAAGCAGCTCAAACTGCCAGCTTCTAAGGACCCAATGACCAAGGGGATTGAAGGAACCGAGAATCAAAAATCTGACATGATAAATCTCATCATGGAACAAAATCTGCAAATAAAACAGATGGAGGAGAAAATGGAAAAATTGGTCGAATAGAAAGAGGAAGCCATGAAAAGGAATCAAATTCCAATGGATGTAGTTCCTCTTTCAGCAGTCTCTGTAACCATATTTTCTACTTCAAGCACACCACCAACTACAGGTCCAATAAAAGGAGTTGAACAACTTGCAGAAGTTGTTCAAAACCTGTCCATTCAGACAGTTGAAATTAAGAAGTTGCAGGATGAACTGAAGGAATTAAAACACATGAAAGTAGTTGCAGACAGTTCACATGCAACCGACTTGTAGAGGACAAAAAGTAAAATTGAAATTTTGTAGAAGGAAATCAAAGAATCTTACCTTGGAAACAAACTACGTTTGGCAAAGGAGATTCTATGGGAAGATTACTAAATCAATCAAGGATATCTGGCCCTATATCAAGATAATATTTGATAAAAAAGACTTGTTGGAGAAATCTCAGGAAGCTATTGAAACTATCTCCAAGGAAATTGAGGACATGCCAGAAGCTTCCACTGTGGTAATAAAGTTTTTGAATTCTAAAGATAGCTATGAGCTTGAAGAATTAGGTATAAATGACAGGATAGCAACCATACTTGAAGTGAAGAAAATCATCACAAAGAAAAACCTCATTCTTCTGTTGGAGGAAAAATGCAACAACATTAATGTCATAGTTCAAAGATTTTTCAGTAGGTTAGAACCCTTGACCAGCAAGGGTTTTCCCTCTATGCTTCTGATAAATGACAAATTAATGCCCATTGAATATTAAGTTCGAAAGCTTACAGTGGTAGGTACCAATGCAACTTCAGTTTCAAACATAAGAGGTGCAGCAACACCAAGGGTTGTGCTGAATGCACTCAGAGATTCCTTTTTCATTCTAAATGAAATCAAACATATATTTCCAGTAAAACCTACTTTTACTAAGTATACAGAAATGGATGAAGTTTACCAAAGAGTAACTAAGTTATCTATCCCATATAAGAAATGTTGGGAATAGTTAATTGATTTACTTGACTAAAAAGAGGATCAAACAACATTCAGTGTTTCCAAGAATAGGTCATCAACAGTTCAACAATTTTCAGTGTTTCCAGGAACAGGTCATCAACAGTTCAGCAGTTTTTATCTTTTCCAGGAACAGTCATCAACATCTCAACACCAAAATAGTCACAGATCAACTATCAATTTATATTTATTATTTTGTGTTGATCTATTTTTGTAAATTTCTTTAAGATGTTTTCTCAGCTCTAAGATTGTATAAATAACTCCCTTCCATGAGTTATTAAGGGTTGCACCCTTGAAAGAAACATTTGTAAGCATTAAATGTACTTGGCTTTTTCTGAATCATTAATACAAAGGCAAAGGATTCTGAGTTTCGATTCATACAGTTTTGTGTTCCCTGTAAGTTTTCTAGTTTTCATTCATTGTGTTCTTTCTTCATATTCTTAAGTTTTATAGAGATAAACAGGTAGGAATAATTATGTTTCAATTTACTTCTATAAGCTTCTAAAGTGATCACCTTTAAAGAGAATGAACTATATAAACCGTTTGTTTATAATTAATTCCCTCTAAATCATAAAATCATCGGCGTCTTTTGTAATCTTAGGCATATTTTGTTAAACTTTCTTAACATTGTTTGAAGGTTTTCTTATGATTATTTAATTTTCTATTTGAAACATGTAATAGTCATATCATCTTAGAGTTTCTGCTCATCACTAAACAAGCTATATCATTGTGTGGATTTTAATAGCATCCCTCTGTTTAAATATTAATACTATTCAAAAGGTTAGGTATGACTATTTTATATATGTTTCATACATTGGTCCTCAAAAATTAAAACAAAATCCCCCAAAAAAAATATCTTAGATGCCCTAGCATGATAGATGACCATTATCATCTCATAGATACAACAATAATTTGGCGTCGTTGCTGGGGACTCAAATTTCATTAAGTTTTCCTGGGTCAATGATATAATTCCTATTCCTTTAAGGTGATTAAAGGTCTAGATAGGTCAAAATCCTTCACTTGGTGAATCCACTGTACCAAATTGGTACCTTTTAAGCATACCATATCCCATTTTGAATCTGACATAGTTAGCCCTCTGTCAGATCCAGAAAGATTTGTGAGAAAGGCCAGTTCTAGAAGAATACATCAGCCATCTTCTTCTACTTCATCCTTGCAGTCTGAAGATGTATTACAATTTGATCCCTATAGTAACATTCCATCCAATCCAGAGTACACTCACTTATCACCAAGGGTTGTTGAGCTCTTGGATAGGGAGTTGATTTCAAATCAGCTTTCCTTATTCATTCATTTGAATCTAATCTAGAACCCCCACTTCCACCAGGATCACCTAAATCTGAGTCTGACCTAGGTGTTCATTTACCTGAATACAAACCTGCAAATTTTATATCCCCCGCAACTTTTTCATTTGATTCCACCTCTGAACAACCTGAATCTTTTACTTTTAAACAACCTGAAGGGACCTTTGCTATATATTGAAATCCACTCTTTGAAACTAAAGAGGATATTCATTCTCAGGTCCACAACTTGGTTATTAAAACTCCTTTAAAATCATTTAGGAAGTCTCCACCTTCTTTATCTCCTCCTTCTTCACCCCCACATAGTAATTCACCCCTTCTATCGCCATCTTCCTCTTCCCTATCATCATCTTCACAAACATCTCATACATCATCTTCTACTATGGCATTCCAACCCATTGTACAGGAAAGATATGCAACTTTAGTTTTACCTCTAGTCCTTGATGCTTTCCCTAATGGATATTTAAAGCACCTTCCTAGATATAATGGAGAAACTGGTCCCTCAGCTGAGGACCATCTTCAAGCATTTCTAGACTTTGCAGATAACATGAACATAGAACAAGAAAATGTTTACATGAGGTTGTTTGTTTAGTCTCTTGAGGGAAATGTGAGGACTTGGTTTAGGAAATTACCTGCAAATTCCATTAGAAACTGGGAAGAATTAACAAATATATTCAAAAATCAATGAGGGGTGAAAAAAGATTCTCTTTACTTTTTTATTGAGTTTGAAAAACTTAAAAGAAACTTTGGTGAACTTGTCTTTGATTTTATCAAAAGGTTCAACAAACTTTATCATAAGATGCCCCTTAATTGTAAACCTCCTGTAGAAGCAGCTAAATCTAGGTTTTCGAAAGCTTTTGAAGATGATTTTGTTATGATGTTAAGAGAAATAACTTCAAGGACTCTTGAAGATATGAAAACTAATGCTATAGAGGTGGAAGCAAATAGGGTTGCCTCAGCCACTTTAAAAGCTAAAGAGGAAAAGGCCCAAAGAAAACTTAAATCAAGTCAAGAGGCCTCTACTTCCTCTAAGACTAAAACTGAAGATTCTAAAATAGATGAGATAACTTCACTTCTTAGAAATATATCTAATAGAATTTCCAAGATTGAGACTCAACCTAGAACAGTTCAACAAATGGTCACTTGACCCCAAAATCAAAATCAAGGTCAATACAAAATAAATCCACCATTACAAATTCTTCAAAGGCCTAGTAATGATTAGTAGGTTCCAACTCCTTTACTGATAGATGATCAACAGCCTGATGACAATATTATGACTATCATTGAAGATATTAACAATATGGATACCTCTTTTGGTCAGACCGCTATTATTCCTCTCTCACAACAAAAGAAGGTTCAACAAGATCAAGACTCCTCACAGGCTTCCAAATACCATGCCTTCTCTGAATTCCTAATTGCAAAACTAAACAAAAGATATGATCTTAGGCCTAGACCTGGTCTTGGAAGACCTCCTAAGGAACCTCCAACAATTGAACCTCGTACGAAAGTTTTTGAAACTCAAACAACTATTATTCGACCATTAAATCAGTCAATTGATACTACTCAAATTGAAAAAACTGTTTTAACTGCATTTAATGTTGAAAAGGAGTTAGAAAGAGTTAAAATACCTATACCACTTTCAAAACTTTCCAAAAACTCTAGATATAAGAATCAAGTCTCCAAATGGATACAAAACACCTCGGTTGATGCTAAAAGTGATATTATTGGTCTTCAAGATGAAAAACCAGCAGTTGTCTTTGGTCCTAGCTCAAATATGGTAGATGAAATAGTACCCCCTTTATATGTGACTCTTAAAACAAATGATTCTATGCTATACAATTGTATGCTTGATTCTGGAGCATCACAAAATCTCATGCCAAAAACTATCATGGATCATTTAAATCTCAACATAACTAGATCCTATCATGATTTGTACACCTTTGATTCTAAAAGGGTGCCTTTTCTAGGATTGATTAAGGATTTAGTAGTCACTCTCGCCCAAATCCCAGTGAAAAGTGTAGTGTTAGATATAGTTGTCACAGATATCCCTCCCAAATATGGAATGCTCCTTTCAAGGTCTTGTTGTGAAAAATTAGGGGGGACTCTTCAGATGGACATGTCGTATGCCACTATTCCAGTTTACGTGGTGTAAGGGAAAAGGGTCCCCTAGGGTCTTGGGTCAATACCCTAGCAGATCAGGGGTTATCTATAAAGAAAAGAAAGCATTCCACACAGCCATGATACTAATGTAAATGAACTATGCGAAGAGAGGTGCACCTAGGGGTCCTTCGTTTGGGTAGATCCAGCCAGGGTCAAAACCATCTCGGAGTTCCTTTTGATCCTTCAACCTGCAATGCAATCAAATGAAGAAAACATAATAGTACATGGACCAAGCATCATAGAAAAATCAACTTCATAGCATATTGAAAGGTAGTTAGTTATAAAATTGAAACAACTACTCATATGTAAATCATAACATTGATATCATAAGCATGAAGAAGATTAATATCAGGAACAAGACAAGTGTTTATTTTATTATAGATAATTAAAATACAGTAAGGAATGATTTCACCTAACTCTTCCTTTCACAGGCTCCAAGCGGAACCATCCTCTGGATTCGTCCAATCTCAAGCCTTCAACAAACTCCTTCCATGACTCACTCCAAGATATCTCAACTAATGGAAAGACATCATAACTCAAGGAAACAAGGGTTTCCTGTAATGGGGGAAGTGCTGGAAGCACAGGGATCTTCAGACCTGGTCAGGAATAATCTCAGGAGAGTGATTTTTCTCTCTCTTCTCTCCTCCCTTAGGCCTTCCCATTGAAGCCTTTTTATACTTCTCCTAAAGTAGTTTTTTAGTTGGGAATTCATTGGGAACAGTTCAGCCACAGGCACTAATAGGTAATCAACAGGTAAAACCTGTGATCTTTGCCCGAATTTAAGGAGATTTAATTTTTTTAATTGTTTTAAGACATATAAGTGGGTTGGGTATACACAGACCCGCGTACACACGCACTTAGCTCAGGGCAATGTCGCATATAGGGAGTAAAACACTGTTTTTTAAGTATTTGGACCAGGTCTAGAAGGAGGGGTTTCCCTAGGCCATGAGTGCAGCATCAAAAATATCAAAAGTGAGATTTGGAGCTATAACAGATGCCCCCTAATACATGAGGTCAAAAGGGGTGCATGATGGCCAAAATGTATTATGTAAGTGCATGGAAAGGAAACCTGTCAAAAACTAAGAAGGACTTCACCAAAGTTCAGCCTGCCAAGCCACAAAAGGAGATCAGAAAGAAACACTGTCTGAGGTGGGCATACCCATCCTCAGAGAAAGTAAAGCATGTCTGCATACCAAGTACAAGTGGGTCCACTAAGTATACAAGTATAAAAGACTGGAAAATACATAATGGATCATCTGATCATGATCGAACAAGTACATGTCGGAATATCACATATAAGAATGTCAATGATGTTGAAGGATGAAGCAGATCACTGATATCAAAGACTAATCCCAAAAGTACCAAATGAACATGATGGAGTAAGATGGTACTACACTGCAAACTCAGGTGCCAGCATATAGAATGTTGCCATGAATGACTGCAACATATAAGGTAGAGTGGTATCAACTAACAGCAATAGGAGCAACTGTCAAGTGAACCAATGAATGCTAATGCAACCTGAGGTCTTCACTGACTGCCCTGGTACATTTCTTCACCATGGGAATAAATGATCTGAAGTCGACCATCTGAGAAATTGTTTGATTACTGGTCATTGATATATATCGTTAACAAATGCAAGACCACTCACCAGTAATGATAATGAGCGTCAAGGTACCCAGTACAATCTAACAAGTGTGAATAGATGAGCTGGAGTCAAACACCTGTAAGAATCTATCAATTAGGAGAAAATGATGGTTTCCCACTATCGATAGCGAAGGATCTACCACTAATGACTGCAAACCCCAAGGTACTGCCAAATGGACTCTAGATCTTTTCCCCAAAGCAATGAATCATAGTCAATAGGGAAAGATCTGCTAAAAGGAAGGCATTAAGGTATCCTTCATCAATCTAGCGCGAGTGTAACCCATAGGCCAATAATGTGGAAGGAATCGTATGAAAAAGATGTAGTAACCCAATCGAAGCACTTTTCCAGCGTACACAAGATGTGGCTAACGCGCGACAGAAACCCTTTGAACCAACCAATAATGAAAGCTGACACAGAGGTGAGGTATCTACTAATAGTGTCAAATGGAAACCAAGGTACTACACGAATCCCAATGTGTGATAATGTAAGCTGATGTCAAACACAAAGGAAACCACTCAGTCAAAGACCCATGATACTGATCGATTCTGAGCACAAGGTGACCTATCAATAATGAAAATAGGGCCAGGGTGCAGCTCTAGGCCTGTCCTCAGAGCAAGATGTCGTCGTCGATAAGGACAAGACCTGCCAGCAAGAATTCAATGGAGACCTTCTCAAACCGGCACAAGTAAAGGACCAATATAACTGATGTGATGATAGACAAGATACTGACAACCAGGGATGGCGGATTGAAAAAATGAGTCAAGAGACACCACAGAGAGGCCAGGTCAGACTAACTTCCCTTGAACAAATGCACGACTCAACATGACTATGTGGCAGCATAGGATGACTCTATATAAGTTTGTCATGCAGGAGGCACGAATGAACCCTCCATATGATTGGAAGACATAACCAATCGAGGGAGAACTAACTCAATAACAAGGTTAAGGCATACCTAATTCAAACTAAATCCTGCCCAAATGGAGGAGACTTTGTTTTGAGTGCTTTGTTCAAGGGTGACACAACTGACTCTAGCTGCCAACTATAAATGGAAATATTGTCTCGTTCCTGCTCTTTTTTGGAATATATATTTTTTTTATCTTTTTCTTTAAACTAGAAAAAGAATAAAATAATTCTATAGTACAATGGAAAGAACGAGTGTCGGTGAAACAGATGATCTAGTTCCTGGGATTGGAACAAACCTATGCTCAATGCAGCGAGGTGAAAACTGGTCAAAGACACTCAAAGGTGTGTTCCTTCCACGGGTCAAGGAGTGTTAAGTTGTTGAAGTCAAGGAAATGAAAGTTTGATTTTGCAGTCGTCATGGTCAAAAGTTGGCTTAAACATGAGTCCAAGTGAAGCGGGCTCAAGGCCAAAAAGTACAAATGGTCAAAATGCAATGCAATCGTACAACTCAACATAAAGGAACCTTTAGGGTATAAGGCCAGAACGAAGCGAAAAAGCAAAAAGGAATGAGTCTTCATCACATAAGTCATGGCGGGACTACAGAGGACTCCCAAGCCTACTCAAATCAAAGTAGCATGGGCAACAAATGTCAGTGAGGAGCTAACTACGATGGCCATGAAAAGGATGGCTCTACCATTGTGTCATGATTTAAAGATCGACTAGTGAAGACGGTTTATGAACCATAACACGATGGGATCGACCCTATGGCAAGTGTATCGACAAATGGAGGCTAGTAGACATAACGAAATGGAAAAATGGCTTCCCTAGCCTATATGCCAGTGAGAAAATGATACCTACCATGACGTATGCCAGTGAGAAAATGATACCTACCATGACGGGCCAACAGTCATGGAATCGTCTCGAAATTGTCGAAAAAGTGTCCAAAATGTCCTGAAACTCAAACCATTCTCGACATTCCAAGCTCCCAAGTTAAAAGTTACATGAGACAAAAAAAAATCAAGTTTTGAAAAAATTTTGCATTTTCAAAGCCTATAAAATAGTTTTTGGACTCGCCATTGTCACCGTTTGATTTGAGAGCAAAGGAGTGGAGCGAAAGGAACAAACTTTTCCATACGCCAAATTCGATTGTTCAAATCTTCCTAAAATCACCAGGTAACCATTAAACTTGTCTTTCATTCAATTATGATTGGTTTTAGAATTTTTAATTCAAGTTTCACCATTGAATTATTGTCAAAAATTTTGGCGTGGCGTATACGCAGGTTGGATATGGGCAACCCGTGTATACGCAAGCCCTACACGCAACTATGTATGAAACAGACCCATGTGTACGCTGCGAAAACTTAAACACGAAAATCTAACAGTCCAAATTTGTTTTTCCTTCAGGATTCCAGTCACTTGGAGGAAAAGAGAGCATGCCTTAATGGATGATGAGGTTATGAACAATCCTAATGCCTTGAATGCCTTAAGAGGATGCGGTTTGCTAAAGTTCTTTAAAATGCCAAACATGAAAGCAAACACTCGCCTGCTCAAAAAGCTCATTCACTACTGGAGCATTGAGGATGACTCATTTATGATTGATCAAATGCCACTCAAGATAGAGGTTGAGGATATTTATTTCATTACAAGCATTTCCTGGAGGAGAGGTGTGGTACATTCCATGGGTAGATCACGAGGCAGTCTCTATCGAGGACTACGTGCATATATATTGCTTGGGTCATCCAGAAAAGGTTGGAAGTCAAATTCCAATCAAGCATGTGGAGAGTTTATCATTGAGGATCATCCTATTCACTATAGCCAGAGTGAATGGATCAACTTCCTTGCATCAGGCTTCACGGCTAGCCATGAGCTTGGCAGTAGACTACCTCACCACAGTATTTGACTGGTGCACTCCTCTTCTCGCCAACCTGAAGAGCCAGCTGACTTCTATCAAGAAGGGGCAGACCAAAAACTTCGGGTATGGTACCATTTTGTGCTCTTTCTTCTTTGAGAGAGTCCTAGCACTCCGTCCTAGAGTATCAGTTTTGATCAACACCCCACGAGATCAACAAATGGGTAGGTGGGCTGACTTGATGAAACGTCTAGGAGGTGGGGACGTTCCACAGACTGATTTCGACGATGAATTTTTCTCCTGGTAGGAGTAGCAGGTCATTGTCAAACTACCCCTATGCTGGGATGGAATTTAGAGGAGATCCTGATCTAGCCTTAACATTGACCGCAACATGGGGTGATATAGGTAACAAATGTTTTTAATTTTATGATTTTTATGATTTTTCAAATGTAATAATGAATTTTGAAGAATATTTTTGATAGGATTCAAACGACCAACATGATGATCATGTTCCAGATATTGGGCTGGTATGACCAAATGGGTTCCCACGGCATAGACGTCGTGATTGAGGTGCCAAAGAGGTGGTTGCAGACAGAGAGCGACTTCTACACACAGTTCAGTGGCACTTGGTGAGACTAATTCACTGAGTACTGATGGAGGTTGTAGAGGGTCTCCCTATAGACATGCAGCGTCACGTGGTTGGCATGCCACGATACTGGGTTTGCACTCTTAGGCATGTGGCCAAAGCAGTAGTTGCATACTTAGCCGCTCATCTTGAGCCAAGGTCTAAGATGTATTGGACATGATTATGGGCATTTGAGACCCAGTTTTTGTATATTATTTTGGACACAATTATGTATACTCGAGACATTTTATGATATATATATATATATACATTTTTGACTTTTTGATGCTTGATTTTATTGTGATGAATGAATAATGTGTCAGTCTAATGCTTGATTAGCGATAGAATCAGCTAACCAATTATGAGATCTTGGAATGTGCAAATAATTAATATAAGTAAACAATCTTTGCAACAACCTCACCCTTAAATACTGGCGATATAAACATGGATCCCTTACCCGATAAATGTTATTCAATTGTGACACTATCAATTGTGAATCAAGATAAACTACCAATGAATCAATTTCATAAGAAATTGCTTCAAATAGTAAATTAATGACAGCAGTATACTCAGCCATATTATTTGAAGTGGGACCAATGCATACTCCCTTGACACCATCAATTGACCAGTTGGATAGTAGATTACCCAAGCTGCAGAAGCGAGGTTCTGAGTGTGCCAACTAGCACCATCGACGAATCCAAAATAGACCAAGTCATCTATCAACACCTACTACAGCAGACCAAAAAATGTTGATATCAAAAACTCTCGATGAAATATGTACAAACATACAAAATGTACAAAGAATCCATTGCCTAGCTAGTACTTAAGCAAAGTACTTCTTGAGGTAGAGCCCGTTTCGGGGCTCTGTGATCTGAAAATGGAATGTGCTTGTTTAAGGGTGCAAGGTATCCATTTCCAATAATTTCAACTGTGAGCTAGACACTCCAAATGACCTCTAAAAATGTATAAACTTCTTATTTCTTATACAGAGATAGACTGTAGGGGCATTCACTGGACATGTCACCTCTAAAAAGAGGATGAGTTCCAGAGGCTACCTAGCCCTCTACAGGCTTTGCCTAAAGAAATAACAAAGTAAACACTTAGAAGTCTTTGACATACACATACTTGAAGTTTATGGTCTTGCGGAGTAAGACAAGTAACTTTCTGCAGCTGAACAGGTGATTAAGTGTGTATGCAAGTTATATTTATTTGTTGTTTAATACTTTATATCAGTTTTGTTTAGCATATCATCTTCAGCAAATAGAGACATCAAAATGATAAAGCAGTTCACCGCCCGTCCGGGCTACATCTGCTGGACCAAACCTCTCCAACTAGGCTTGTCCTCTTGTATTAAAAACGCTACAAAGGCTAATACAAGAATATGGGTGTCTCAAAGGACAGATCTGACTGTAAATACAGAATCAGAAGATAGGAATTAGCTAAACATGCTCTTTCCCAAACACTAAACATTGAATTTTGTACCTTATACAGTACTTTCTCCAATTGGCCCTAGTGGCCCTTTAAACTTGCATGGAGAATTTTGAGGTGAAGATGACCTCACTTGGTTCTGAAACCTCTTCCATTAGACTCAGAAGGTCGAAACTAGCAGACATAGGCTTTTGAATCACCAAAAATGGATGAACATAGCCCCCAAACAGCTCCTGCACTGAAATGGCTCTGGTGGCCCTAAAAGCTTCCCTGAAGCTAAACAGTGAGAAGAATGCCTTAGAAGGAAAAACGAGCTATAGAAATGGATTTAGAATGCTGAAAACCTTCAGGAATGACCTTCGTTCCACTTCCAATGGCTGCATAATTCCCAATGCAGCTCGCAAACTGATTTGGCCCTGGTGGCTCCTGGAACTTCCACGAAGATAAAACACCTGCAAATGACCTCAGATGGCTGTGAAACCTGTGCCAATGGCTTCAGAAGGTCCAAAATACCCAAAATAAAATAAAAAAAATTCATCCAAAACGGACTTTCCTAGCCAAAGTTATGGCCATTTACTCCCAACTGCCAGCTTGGCCTAAAAAAACTCCAGTTAACTTTAGTTACGGCCAGATAGGCCCGCCAAATATGGAGCGGCCGCCAAATTTGGCGCCACTGCCAACAGCTCCGCTAAATCCGCCATAACCGCCGGCTAACTTTGCGCATGTGACCGCAATCTCGGCGGGTTGTTGGCATTGGATTTCATGCCCGGTTGTTAAGGGTCTCGGCCCATGGTTTTGTGCACCCGGTCATATGGTATGCGGGGGCTGGCCCCCTTCGGACCCCACCAAAAGCCTGATTAAAATTCAAATTAAATTCTTCCGCCTTCCTAACAAGAACAGTCGTGTGGTGCAATGGTAAGGCTTGGGGTTTGTTTCCAGGAGGTCGTGGGTTCGATCCTCCATTCGACCAAAATTTTAAATGCATATGCGCCCAAGTGCTGATGTCACCTTGCCACGTGGTGGCCTCCGAGCCTGCCACGTGGAAACTTTTGATTGGCTGCCAAAAAGGAATATTCCCTAGAATATTCCGTGGAATATTCTTTTCTTAATTTTTTTTAAAATTCAAAAATTAAGGGTTATTGGGCAATTTTGTTTTTGGCATAACTTTCTCATACGGCGACCGTTTTTCAAACCGTTTGCTGCACCGAAATCAGGAAGACAAGCTCTATCCAGTAATTCAAGTTCCAATTAGTTCTGAGCACCTTCATTTTTGACCATTTTACGACACTTGGTCCTAAGCTCCTGATCACTCTGCCAGCTTGTTTCCTTCAAAATCGATTAACTCATACGCCTCTTTTTCTAAAACTAATTTAATTATAAAGGGACCATACCACATAGGTTTGAACTTTCCTGCCCCCAAGGCATCTTTATCTTGGTCATAGACCAAGACAAGGTCACCTTCAGAAAAGACAAAAGGATGGACAGCTTTATTGTATTAAGTTTTAGCCCTTTTCTTATGAGCCTCATTGATTGTGGCAGCATCTCGACACTGCTCATCGAGATGTTCCAAATGAAGGAGGCGCTCTTTGAGACTAGACATCTCTGGAAGGAGCTCAACAGCTAACTTAAGAGATGGAATTTCACATTCAACAGGAAAGATAGATTCCATTCCATAAACTAACTGAATAGGTGTAAAACCTGTAGCAGTCTTTACGGAGGTGCGGTATGCCCAAAGAGCGGATACAACATAAGATGCCAATTGGACCGATTTTTGTTGATCGACCTTTTCAAGATTGTCTTAAGAGTTTTATTCACTGCCTCAACCTGTCCATTAGCCTGAGGATAATATGGAGACGAGTGCTCTTGCTAGAAACCCAATTTAAGAGACAATTGAGACATTAGTTGGTTCTGGAAATGACTGCCATGGTCAATGACAATCTCTCTCGGGATACCGAACCTTGAGATAATCTGATTAAAAAGGAACAGTGCTATTATTTCACTATCATTTTTATAAGTGGGCATGGCCTCAACCCACTTCGTGTAGTCTACGGACACGATAATGTACTTGTGATTCGCTATTGAAGGCAGATTACAAGTTGTAAAATCAATACCCCACTTAGTAAAAGGACCGACAGTGACAACGGGAAAAAGAGGAGCTAGATGTGCACGCATCTTTCGAGTATAAACTTGACAGGGGTGACAGCGTTTGACTACTTCAACACAATCTTTGAAGAGTGAAGGCCAAAAATAGTCGACACGCAAGATATGCTGGGCTGTAGCAAGCCCTGAAAGATGACCACCACAAGCTCCACTGTGGCAATCATTGAGCACTGACTCTGCTTCCTCTAAGGTTAAACAGCACTGAAGGATTGAATCAACCCCTCGACGATATAATGTATCACCAATGATGACATAGTTCTTAGCCAGGTGACGTAATTTTCGATGTTCATCCTTAGAGAAAGTAGAGGGAAACTTCGAAGTCTGGAGATAGACAATGATATCTCCATACCAAAGGTCGAGTAAAGAGATGAGGAATAAATGTTCGTCGAGAAAACTTTCCTCATAAATAGTATCCTCTCCACAAGGCAGCTTTGAAATTAATTCTGCAAAAACCATAGATTTCTTAGAATTGGCGGACAAGAACTCGAGATCGAATTATTGTAAAATTACTATCCATCGATTATATTTACCCCCAATCACTCACCTACTGAGGACAAATTGAAATGGATTAACCGCTGCTAAGACAAAAGTTTTGCGTAGTAAGATATAATGGCGAAGCCGCTGGATAGCATGGACAGCTGCCAAAGCCAACTTCTCAACAGGAGAATAGCGAAGTTTAGGACCTATCAAGCCTCGGCTCAAATAATAAATCACATGCTCCATGAGAGCATCGTCTTCCTGAATGAGAACCATACCTATGGTTGATTCTTCAGCAGCAAGATATAAAAGGAAATCCCTACCATAATCTAGTGGACTCAAAAGTGAGGCGGAGACTAATGTCTTATTCAAGGCATCAAACGATCATTGTGAAAATTCATCCCATACATATGGAACTCCTTTCTGTAGCAAACGCATAAATCCTTTAGTGATCTCGGCATAATTCACTATAAATGTTCTTAAGAAATTAGCCTTCCCTTGAAGAATTTGAAGTTGCCGAATTGAGGACGGGGGACGCAACTGAATTATTGCCTCTACCTTAAAGGGATCAACTCGAATCCGTTCATTTGACACAATGAACCCTAACAACTGACCAAATGTAACCGCGAAAATGCACTTATTGGGATTCAACTAGATCTTGTAAAAATGACATCACTCAAAAACCAATTGAAGGTGACTGGGATGATCAGTTCTCTTTCAAGAACGAACAGCTAGATCATCCAAGTATGCTTCGATGATATGTTTAATGTCATGGAAAGTGTATGACATGGCCCACTGGAAGGTAGCTCCAGCATTTTTGAGACCAAACGACATCTTTCTGTATGCAAAGGTACCTCAGGGACATATAAAAGTTGTCTTATGCTGATCTTCTGGACGGATAGAGATCTGATTATAACTGGAAAAATTGTCCATGAAGGAGAAAACCTCATCACCTGCACACTCATCAATAATCTGATCAATAAATGGCATGGGATAATTATCTTTAGGACAAGCTTTGTTCAAGTCTCTAAAGTCAATGCATACTCGGATTGTTCCTTGCTTTTTATCCATAAGGACTAGATTAGAAACCCAATCTGTAAGAGGAATAGGGTATATAAAACCTGCCTTAAGCAGCTTCTCTACTTTAGATTTAATATTGTTGGGCCGTGAATACGACCACTTTTTAACACTTATTTCATCCATTTTTACTCTTCTTTATCGTGTCATTTATTATAATTTATTATATAAATCCATTTTATAATGATTTATGCTCTTATGGATGAATATTATTTATTCTCCTTTATTTCTAATAAATTGGTGATTATGAATAATTTTATAAATGATAGTTTTAATAAATTGGTTGCAACATTATTCACCATTTTTAGTCTCGAATACAATTTCAGGATTGAAGATTTGATCGTTAAATATTCCAACTCAGAAATTCCCTGGAATAAGAAGTGACAGTTTTTCGATTGAGATTCTGGGCAAATGAAGAAGAATCTGGAAAATTTGAAACATGGGTTTTGTCCAGAATGGACCAAATTAACTTTTTTACCAAAACGGTTTGCCCAAATTCGGATTGTATTGAGAGAAAAGCAGGGTTCTGTGAGCATTATTTTCTCAGATTTACTATGTAGCCATTTTCCAAATCTCAGCTGCAAAGCCAAATTCGCCTTGATCTTGTTGAAAGATGGATGGAAATATATCTTCTTATTGATCAATTGGTTAGAAACAATCCAATATTGTTATGAGAGATCATATTTACTATTTGATTTCTCCTCTTTATGATTATAAAAGGAGAGTATGTATTATGTATTGGGAGGAGGATGGCTGAGAGAATGCAGAATTATGATTTCAGAATTGAGGATTCAAAATTATGGATTTGTGATCCATGATGGATGATTAGATAGAGATAATAGGATAGGGTAGGAGGAAAGAGCATGGGTCTCTATTATTTCAAATTGTAATTCTGATTTACAAATTTGTGGTGCCAAGAGGACGTGATCATATTGTAATGTCAACCAAGTTTGATGATTAATATATGATTTGGGAGTTGTTGTTCATTCGCCTTATATGAAGTAGCCCAACAGTATCCATTGACGGCTAAGGGCCCAGACTCTGGTGGATTATGCTGCTGCTGTGTATTATATCTTTACAATTGCTGTCGTGTGATGGTTTGATTTAATTCCTATTCCTTTGAATTGCATTACTTTATAGTTTCATGTTTTTACAATGTGTTGTTATAGTATTTTATGAAATTGTTTTATTGCACAAGTTGAGATTGAATCACATGGCTGTTCTTTTCCATCATAACAGAGATTATTATCCTCTCCAACATATATTGTTATGTTGTTCATTTCAAATGTAAAGCTTCATTGTTCATTTCAAACTTTGATATTCATTGCAGATTTTTGGTTATTTGATTCCATTAATTAGAGTTTGTTGTTCAGATTTATTAAATAAGATTCGTTGTTTAATTCCTTTAATTATAGTTTGTTGCCTATTTACTTTGTTGTTCATTTCTGATTAATTGCAAAGAGTTTGCTTTTAAAGAGTTTTCATAATTTACTTTCAATAACATCTTTAGTTCAATTTCTATTTCCTTTTAATTGCTTTAAAGCAGGACTATCAACTGTAGAGAACATTGGTTATTGCTTCCTCGTTCCCATATTGATTGTCTTGTTCCAGTTTGATTTCAATTGCATCAATCTCTAGAGGAATGAGTTATTGCTATTGTACCCTCGATTGATGGTTGTTTGAGTGAATGATTTAGTTCAGAACATTTCAGTTTGTTGTTGTTCCAATTAGATTTTGTTTCCAGCATTCATTTACTTTTGGATTTTGAACACTATACTACAAAACATTACTCTTGAGTAAATAGCCACCTCAGACTGAGTACACTCTTGAAATAGAAAATCATCTCTCAGTTGACAATTAATGTGAAGATCATTAGGAGTTAAAAAAACACCTTTTTATCGCTCAACATTTTGGTGTTGTTGCCAGGGAGAGTGTAGCCATTTATAAAGAGTGGTGTGCATCTGATGAGTGCCTGTTAGGAAAGAATTGGGTATTAAAAATGAAAGGTAAGAATGTTGGAAATAATACTGAGAGGGGGGGGTGAATCAGTATTATCTAGCAATTTAATAAATCTTCCTTATTTGATCTTTGAATTATTTTAGCATGTCAGTACCATAAAATAATGAGCATGAAAAACAGATAGTCACACCAAAGAACACAAGATGTAAGGTGGAAACCCAATGTGGGTGAAAACCACCTGCTGCAATATGTCTCTATCTTCTTTCAATTTAGAAACTTCTTTTACAATGATTTTGTACTGGTGCAGTCCTTTACCAGTACGCAGGCTGCAACCTGCAGAGAGCTACAACTCTCTCTCTCTCTCTCTCGTTTCCAGTCTACTCCTGGAAGGGAGCTACAACCCCCTACTTCTTTTCATAAAGCATCAGATAATCAACAAGTACATAACAGATATAGATCACTACAGATATCAGATCAGCAACAACAGAACTAACCCAGAACACCTTATCAATAGAGAAATTCAATCAACAGAACATCTTAAAACAGAGACGCAGTTTTTTTTTCTGTGGCCTGCGACCAGACGCCGTTAACCTTCTGCTACTCTGCGTCCACACGCAGATATCCTTCTGCTCCGCTGCGTGCCCACGCACTGTTCCTTTGACTGCTCTGCGTTCTGTTGCTTCAGGGACGCACCAAAAGATACTATCGCGCCACGTCTTTCGCTACAGAGACGCACCTGAAAACACTATCGCACCGCGTCCTTCTGCTTCAGAGACGCACCTGAACCTTGATCGCCCTGCGTCCCCACGCAGGTCTCTCTCTACTGTGCTGCGTCTCGGCACACTTGCCCTTTACAGTACCTGCGTCCCGGCGCACTTTTCTTCCACTGAACCTGCGTCCCTTCAGATATAAATGATATGAAGACTTCAAGACTAACCCAAACAGTCAGATCTACAGATCTGATCATGCGCCATAGAGATCACAGTCCATTAGAAGATTCGCCCTCTTAGATCTGGACTAGATCTCACCAAATAAGATATTCAACCAAAGAAAATGCTCAATCCAAATGAACTCCTTTGCTTTATATAGGCAAGCTCCTCCCCAAAACATGGAACAATACCACGAGCCGACACCATAGAAACACAAAACCGTCGGCTAGATATCACACAAGAAACCCCCACATGCTTTTGCTCTGCCTTGAAATGTGTGCACTGGGTGGACGCACCCCCTGAACGGCTGGCCAGCGTCGCTGGACGCGGACCCTGTATGGTGTACCTGCGGGTACGCACCTCCTGAACTGGTTTCCTGCGTCCTTCTTAATTTTCAACAAACTGAGAGCCTTGCCACTGGAGTTGCCATCAAGTACAACATCTGTAACATACAGTCATACCAGAAAACATAATGCCAACAATCTCCCCCTTTGGACTTGATGGCAACCTTACAAACTTCAGCTTCATTCTCCCCCTTTGACATCAAGGGAAAAGGGTATGCTCCCCCTAAGCTCATGCTCCTCCAGATCTGCAACAAATAACCAAAGATCCACCATGAAAGAGATAGAGACATATTGCAGCTATTTCCAAGATCTCCTTCTCCATAATGCCAACAATGCATTATGTGCTCCCCCTGAGTCTGTACCACCAATAAGAAGATGTTCAACAATAAGATGATGCATCAACAACCCCCAGCTTTTGCCTGAGGTATTCAAACGTGTCCCTGGGCAATGGTTTGGTGAGAATATCAGCAACTTGTTCCTTGGAAGGAACATACTCCAACTTGACTTTCTGTTCAAGCACTTGTTCCCGGAGAAAATGGTACTTGATTGGTATGTGCTTGGTTTTTGAATGCATAACAAGGTTCTTTGAGATGCTGATTGCACTTGTATTATCACATAAGATGGGGATTGGTGGTGTACAAGTGATTTGAAAATCCTGCAAAGTCTGCATCATCCAAAGAAGTTGGGTGCAACAAGATGCAGCAGCAACATATTCCGCTTCAGCTGTAGACAAGGCGATCGAACTCTGTTTCTTGCTGAACCAAGATACCAGTCTGGAACCCATAAAGAACGCACCACCACTTGTGCTTTTCCTATCATCCACGCTTCCGGCCCAATCTGCATCTGTATAAGCATGAAGAGAAAGATCTGTATCTCTAGGATACCATAAGCCATAATTTTGAGTCCCTTGAAGATATTTGAAGATTCTCTTTACTGCCTGAAGATGAGTCTCCTTCGGATTTGCCTGAAATCTTCCAACTATTCCAACTGCATGCATGATGTCCGGTCGGGTACCTGTCAAATATAGTAAACTTCCAATCATAGATCTGTAGGTTGGTTGATGTACTGCTGCAGATTCATCATTTGCACTGAGACTACATCCTATGACCATGGGTGTACATACTGGTTTTGCATCTTCCATGCCATATTTCTTCAAAATCTGTTTGAGATACTTGGTTTGAGATAAAAAGATTCCTCCTTCCTTTTGTTGGATTTGCAAACCAAGGAAATATGTCAGTTCTCCTAGCAAGGACATTTCAAATTCTTTCTGCATGACCGAGGCAAAACTTTGACTCATAGCTTCTTCATTGCTACCAAAAATAATGTCATCTACATACACAACAAGTATTAGCAATTTGTCATTTTCAACTTTTATATACAGATTGCTATCTGCTGAATCTTTTGAAAAACCTTGTTGATGAAGATATTTGTCCAACCAGTAGTACCAAGCCCTTGGAGCTTGTTTGAGACCATAGAGAGCCTTTTTCAATCGGCATACAAGATTTGGATCATTTCCAAGAATGAACCCATCTGGCTGTTCAACATATACTTCTTCTTCCAAGTCTCCATTCAGAAACGCTGATTTCACGTCCATTTGAAATACTTTGAAGTTTTGAAAACTTGAGAGAGCAAGGAACATTCGAATGGCCTCAAGTCTTGCAACAGGAGCAAAAGTTTCTTCAAAGTCTATTCCTTCTTGCTGCGCATACCCTTTACAAACAAGTCTGGCTTTGTTTCTAATTACTTCTCCATTTTCATTCAATTTATTTTTGAAGACCCATTTTGTTCCGATAACATTCTTATCCTTTGGTCTAGGAACCAGCTCCCAAGTGTTGTTCTTTTCGATTTGCTCAAGTTCTTCATCCATTGCTTTTACCCAACATTCATCTTTGCATGCTTCTTTCACATTTTGTGGTTCAGTAGAGGATAGTAATGCCAAATAGCTTGAGGCTTCTGCAACTGTTCTTCTTGTTTGTACACCTGCTTCTTTCTGCCCCACAATCTGAGATTCTGGATGATTCTTCTGAACATATCTGGATGGAGTTTTCTCTTCTATTCTTGTCTGCTCCTCTGGTTCTTCTTGAGGTTCTTCTTCTTCATCATTCTGTCTTTGAGGGTAGCCTTCATCTTCTTCGATATCTTCCCGATGTACTTGCCTAGGAATGTATCCCTTCTCATCAACCACCACATCAATGCTGTCAACAATTCTGCCAAGTCTTTTATTGTAGCACTTGTATGCTTTGCTATGTGGAGAGTAACCAAGAAGAATGCCTTCATCTGCTCTAGGTTCAAGTTTGCCAAGCTGCTCATCAGTATTCTTGATATAGCATTTGCTCCCAAAGATTTTGAAGTGCTTTACCGAAGGAGTTTTACCACTCCAGAGCTCATGAGGAGTTTGAGTGCTGTTTACCCGGACATTTGTCTTGTTGAGAATAATAACCGCAGCATGTGCAGCTTCACCCCAGAAAGTTGCGGGAGTTCCTGATTCATCAAGCATAGCACGAGCCATTTGTTGGATTGTTCTGTTCATTCTTTCAACAACTCCATTTTGCTGAGGAGTTCTAGCTGTAGAGAATTCTCTCCTTATGCCATGTTCATCACAGAAATCGAAAAATTCATTTGAAGTAAATTCCCCACCTCTGTCGGATCTGAGGCACTTAATTTTGTGACCTGATTCATTTTCAACCAAGGCTTTGAAGGATTTGAATTTTTCGAAAGCTTCATCTTTGTGCTTCATAAGTCCTAACCAGACAAACCTGGAGAAATCGTCAATAAATAATATCAAGTATTCCTCTCCTCTAGGTGTTCTTTTCCTGAATGGACCACATGTATCTGTATGTACTAGCTCAAGAGGCATGCTAGCTGATCCTTCCTTCTCTGGAAAGTTAGTCCTGGTTTGTTTTCCAAACTGACATGATCTGCATATGGTGTTGTCAGGAATTTTGATATCTGGAAGATCGCGAACTGCCTGATATTTGCATGCTTTCCTTATTTGTGAGAAGCTTAGATGTCCCAACCTTCGATGCCATAACCAGTGCTCTTCATCCTTGCTCAGATAGCATTGTTGTTGTTCTTCTTCAAATATGTACAGATTATTTGGAGTTCTTTTGCCTTTGAGTACTGTTTTACCTGTATCAAGATCACGAACAAGACATCCATTCGATCTGAAAATAACCTCGGTCCTTTGATCACACATCTGGCTGACACTTAGAAGATTATGCTTCAATCCATCAACATACAAAACATTTCCAGCCTTGACCTTTCCTTTTAACTGAGCAATGCCTTTTCCTTTTATAGTTGCAGGAGTATCGTTTCCAAAAGAGACTTTCTTTCCTTTTTCTAGAACAGAATAAGATTCAAGTTTTTCTTTATCACCTGTCATATGCTTCGAACATCCACTGTCAATGTACCATAGATTTTCCTGTCCCTCTGCATAAAATGCTATTCCACATCTTTCTGTTTGAGGTTCCTTTATTCTCCATGTTTTGGTGCTTGAGGCTTGCTCCTTTTTCTGCTGAAACCTGCTCCTGCATTCAGATTCTTCATGACCAAAGTTATTGCAAATAGAACATTCGACTTCATTTTCAAGAACCGAAAAGTTGTTATAGGTCCTTTTTGTTATCCCTGTCATACTTCTTTGTTTTTGAGCTTCCCTAGTCATGATTGTTTTATATGCAACACATTGAGCTGCTTTGTGACCAAAATTATGGCAAGAAAAGCATTGTCCATTGAAGAAGCTTCTGCGGTTATTGAATCTACCTGCCAACTGATTGTAATTTCTATTTTCATTTATTCTTGAACCAAACTGAGAAGATTTTACCTGTGGCTGGTTGTGGCTTTTGTTCACCCTTAAGATGGATTGCCCCTGATAGTTTCTGTTTGTATTTTGTCCCTGCTTTACCTGATTATCTTCATTGTTCTTCTGCTCATTTCTTCTTGCCGCATCAAGATAACTTTTTGAGGTGGATGCTTGAGAGGTTTCTCCATTGTAACCCAAACCTGTCTTGTTTAGAGGAGACCGCTGCACATTGATAATCTCATCCAAAGTTTCAGATCCTTTGACAAACTTAAGATTAATAGCTTTTGTTTTCTCAATTTCTTTTCTGAGACCAACAATTTCACCTTCTAGTTTTTCAAGATGTTTTTCTTTTTCATCAATTTGAAATTGTAGAGTATCAATGATCACATTCTTTTCTTCTATACATCTCTTGAGTCTAGTAATTTCATCATAGAGGTTATTCACATCTACAGCATCCTCATAATCATCATCTTCAAATGCCATTAACAACTTATATTTATTACCTTGTTCATCTTCATCACTGTTTGATAAACCATCACTATCTTCATGGGTGTAGTAGCTTTTCTTATTTGCACTTTGTTTCTTGTTCCATCTAGCAGGTTCCTTTCCTTTATCCTTATAAGGACATTTTGCAGCATAATGACCTACTCTTCCACAAGCAAAGCATTTGAAAGGTAGCTTACCTCTGAACCTTCCAGAACCTCTTTGAAGATTTCTGACAAAATTTGATTCTTCTTCCTCTTCTTCTGGAACATGGCTTGCTTCATAGTAATCTTCTTTGCCTGATGCCTTAAAAGCAGCTTCCCTTCTGTCTGATGGACCTCCCTTTCTCATTTCATAAGCAGTTAGAATTCCATGTAGCTGAGACATAGTGAGAACACGGAGATTTTCCTTTTCTTCTATTGCAGATACTTTAGATTCAAACTTGGGGGATAATGATCTTAGAATCTTTTGAACTACTATAGCCTCTTTTATTTCTTCACCCAAATTTTTCATACAATTAACAATCTCATCTACCCGAAGAAAATAATTAGCAACACTTTCATCATTATACATCTTGAGAGTCTCATATTGAATCCTGAGAGTTTGAAGTTTAGCTTGTTTTACCTGTTCATCTCCTTCATAGCTCGTGACCATTTTGTCCCATATCTCTTTTGTTGATTTGAAGTGCATTACCTTCATGAATTCTGTTTGGGATATACTTCCTAATAGAGTACTGACTGCTTTTGCATTTGTTTCATACTTCTTTTTCTCAGCTGGATCTGTAGGAGTAGCTGAAGGAAAAGCATAGCCTGTTTCTACAATGTCCCAAACTTCTGTACCAAGAGATTGAAGATATGCAGTAACTCTTACCTTCCAATAATTGAAGTTTGTCCCATCAAAAATCGGTGGCCTGATTGATGCTTCTCTCTCGTAGTTGCTCATGATGAACGATCTACCTTCAAGCGATCAAGCTTCTCTGAAGGACCTGCTCTGATACCAATTGTTGGAAATAATACTGAGAGGGGGGGGTGAATCAGTATTATCTAGCAATTTAATAAATCTTCCTTATTTGATCTTTGAATTATTTTAGCATGTCAGTACCATAAAATAATGAGCATGAAAAACAGAGAGTCACACCAAAGAACACAAGATGTAAGGTGGAAACCCAATGTGGGTGAAAACCACCTGCTGCAATATGTCTCTATCTTCTTTCAATTTAGAAACTTCTTTTACAATGATTTTGTACTGGTGCAGTCCTTTACCAGTACGCAGGCTGCAACCTGCAGAGAGCTACAACTCTCTCTCTCTCTCTCGTTTTCCAGTCTACTCCTGGAAGGGAGCTACAACCCCCTACTTCTTTTCATAAAGCATCAGATAATCAACAAGTACATAACAGATATAGATCACTACAGATATCAGATCAGCAACAACAGAACTAACCCAAAACACCTTATCAATAGAGAAATTCAATCAACAGAACATCTTAAAACAGAGACGCAGTTTTTCTTTCTGTGGCCTGCGACCAGACGCCGTTAACCTTCTGCTACTCTGCGTCCACACGCAGATATCCTTCTGCTCCGTTGCGTGCCCACGCACTATTCCTTTGACTGCTCTGCGTTCTGTTGCTTCAGGGACGCACCAAAAGATACTATCGCGCCGCGTCTTTCGCTACAGAGACGCACCTGAAAACACTATCGCACCGCGTCCTTCTGCTTCAGAGACGCACCTGAACCTTGATCGCCCTGCGTCCCCACGCAGGTCTCTCTCTACTGTGCTGCGTCTCGGCGCACTTGCCCTTTACAGTACCTGCGTCCCGGCGCACTTTTCTTCCACTGAACCTGCGTCCCTTCAGATATAAATGATATGAAGACTTCAAGACTAACCCAAACAGTCAGATCTACAGATCTGATCATGCGCCATAGAGATCACAGTCCATTAGAAGATTCGCCCTCTTAGATCTGGACTAGATCTCACCAAATAAGATATTCAACCAAAGACAATGCTCAATCCAAATGAACTCCTTTGCTTTATATAGGCAAGCTCCTCCCCAAAACATGGAACAATACCACGAGCCGACACCATAGAAACACAAAACCGTCGGCTAGATATCACACAAGAAACCCCCACATGCTTTTGCTCTGCCTTGAAATGTGTGCACTGGGTGGACGCACCCCCTGAACGGCTGGCCAGCATCGCTGGACACGGACCCTGTATGGTGTACCTGTGGGTACGCACCTCCTGAACTGGTTTCCTGCGTCCTTCTTAATTTTCAACAAACTGAGAGCCTTGCCACTGGAGTTGCCATCAAGTACAACATCTGTAACATACAGTCATACCAGAAAACATAATGCCAACAAAGAACCTGCGTACGGAGCATGTAGAAGCCCTGCTCCCCCACCTGCTTTCCAGCAGAATTGTTAAAGAACTTAGGGTAGAAATAAATGTTTGAATTTTTGTGTGAATGACTAAGAGAAAAAATAGAAATTTTGAAAAACAAATCTCATGATTTCTCTTAAGTGGTGATGTAAGCACCACCCATTTCACTAATCAATTGACATGAACATTTGAAGAAGGAGCCTCAAAGAAACACATGAAGAACATCTTCTATTATGGTAAGAAATGGCTCACATTTTTACTTTTGAATTTCCTATCAAAGATCTAGGAGGAGTGACACAAATGCACATAATTCCCCCATCTTCTCTACCAAATTTTCATGGCTTGACAAATGAAGATCCAGATACATTCTTATTTGAGTTCGAAATACTTTGTAGAGGATATGATTATTGTACTAATGATCAAAGATTGAAAGTGTTTCCTCTTACTCTAAAAGGAGTAGCTCTCTGATGGTTCATGAGCCTAGGTGGGAACTGCATCCAAACATGGGAGGACATGAAGAACATATTCTTGAAAAATTACCAAGACTATTGCAAGGCCGATGAAGATATTTTCGCTATAATACAAGTGGGAGATGAAAGCTTGGAGGACTATGTAGATCGATTTCAATACAACCTTCAAAAATCAAAATATAAGCATTTGGAAAAAGAGATCGTAAAAACACTCCTACTCAAAGGAATCAAAGATGAATTTTTAGAACTCTTAAATCTAATAGGAAAAGGTGATGTTTTTCAGTTATCATATGATGATGTTTGTGAATTGTGCATAAGGTATTCAAAAGGAATGTCCAAGGCTGGTAAGAATTATAGAGAGGTTTGTTCCTTCTTTTCCAAATCTGTTATAAGAACAAGAGACATAAAAGCTGAAATCAATGCTTTATTTGAAAATTTTAAAGTTTATTTTATTAGCTCTCTAAATGAAAAATGGATGTTTTGTAGGTTCATAAAAATCAAGAATTTGATGAAGTGTTTTGCCCTCATGACCGAAAGGAGCATCTCATAGATACTCACTCTTCCTTATCTATGATGGAAGTAACATATCAAAGAAATGAGAAAGTTGCAACAAGGTCAAAACCATGGAAATCATGGCCTACAGGTATGGTTCAAAACACTTCCTCTCCACTTTCTTACTTGCATAATCCATTATGGAATACTAATGTGTTAGGGCAGCCATGTCAATCTCAATATAACCACCACCAATCTTGACTACAAGTTTAGCATGGTTCACCTTATGATTGCATGACTACTTTCCCTCATCCTGTAGCACAAACTCCATATTCTTCACTAGCTCTTCCACAACATCTTGCTTGCCCATCAAAATCATCCACTCATCTCAATCATCTACATCATCAAAATACTCCATTTTGTACACAATTTCCTGCTCAATTAATTCCACACCCTCACCACAATAAACCAGTACAACATGATTATAGTGTTGAACTGCAAAATTCACCCACCCTTCCTACCCATTCTATCTCACATACACCATTAGAGAAAACTTTCAATGAGATTCAAAATGTTTCAAATTCAAAAATTGTAGAAGTTATGGAAAAAAATGAGGTTTCCTTTAGTCTGCATCAAACAAGACATTTTAAAAGCTCAAGAACTTCATGATATGATGGATATGGGAAATCAACAATGTAAAGGATATATTGAAGATTTGTTTCACTCCATCACTTGTTTGTAGCGTCACTCCTTACTTCAACAATTTTTTACACCATTTTTTCAAGGGAAGTTGGTTTCTCATACCCTAATATTCATTAATATGCATTTTTCAAATTTGGGTATGTGCATACATGAAGCCCTATTTCGAAAATGGTTTCATTGGAAGTACTCATATACGTAGTCATATTCATTTTTCAAATCAAGATAGGTTAGTGTAGAAAATAAAATAAATAAGGGAATAAATAAATGCATTTTGTTTTTTTATGTAAAACTAGTTGTTTTTTAATACGTAGAGCTTCGGCGTAAATCACATAAAGAGAGACATTTGTCGACGCGTTTCGAACCAGCAAGTGTGGCTCATCGTCAGGACAAGTTGAAGAAACAGATCCAGCTTTGCATGTTAAATAGTCTGAGCAGGGCCTCCAACAGCTATCTAGATCAACGACTAGTTTTGACTAAGGGACAGTCAAAAAGACAAATTGATTATTTAGAGGAAGATAGTTAATGACCATACCTATAAATATATAATTATATAGAAGAAATAATATTAGAAGGGGTTTACACTATTAATTAGTTAGAAATGTATAATTTAATAATTAAAAATTTTATTAAATGGGAATTAGTTATATAGGAGACCTAACTTTTATATACCTAAGGTAAATGTAAGTTGATAGTTAAATAAAATAAGCAATTAAATAAATAATAATAATATATGTTAGTAGATAAATAAATAGATTAAATATATATAAATAATAAAAAACATAAATAAAATGATAATAATACTAATATATGTTTGTTAATATATAAATTGTAAAATAACAACAATAACAATATATAAAAATTAGTTACGAGAAAATAGATAATAATAATAATAATAATATAAATTCGTTAATAAATAAATTAAAATATATAATAATAATAATAATATATAAGTTAGTTACGAAAGAAATAGTAAAATACATAAAAATGATAATAATACTAATATATATTCGTTAATAACTATATAAAATAATAACAATATATAAAGATTAGTTTCGAAATCAACATCGGTGATAATTTTTTTAATTCATTTGTGTATGTAGATGAATTATAATGGAAATAACAATTCTACAAACACCCATTTTCATTTTTATCACCAATTTGAAAAATGCTTGCATATCATATTTTTTGGCTTCTAGGCTTGATGAAATTTCTAAAAATACAGTCAGGACAGTCATGTTTTGAGGGACCAAAAAGGAATATTTTTAAAACATGTTTTTATCCTAGGTATCCCTTGATGTCTACTTTCCAACCCAATTTGAATTACTCAATTTGGGTTTGAAACGAAAAAGTTAGAACCAAAACATTGACTGTGTGTCTAGTGAGCAGCTCAGGAACAGAGTTGGGACAGTAGGTTTTTGGAGGCCTAAATTAATGAATTTTTAAAACCTATTTCTGTGGTAGATTCCCCTATGAATATAGTTTATAAGGAAATTGGAATCACTCATTTTCGATATCGTATGGGGAAGTTATGATCAAAATACTGACTATCTATTGTAAATCAGCACCCTTAAAACTCTGTCTTTCCAGCTATTCCTTAGAGTATTTGACCTATCAATTCTTCTTGTCTTCAAAACATGTTTCTATTAGAGATAAATAAATGAATCTAATTTCATTTCCAATTTGAATCATTCGAATCTGACATCAAACGAAAAATTTATGCTTGAAATATCAACTGTTGGTCTAAGTTGGGTAATCGAAAATGACTCTGTTATGCAGGTTGTTCTAAGTAAAATTGACATATCATATCATTGAATTTTTAAAACCTGTTTCTATTGGATATATATCTTTGAATTAGCTCTCATCTGGCTTTGGAATCACTCAATTTGACGAAAAACAAAGAAGTTGTGATTAAAACACTGCAAGTTAGCATGATTGGCCACTGCTCTCCCGCAGGTGACAAATAAATTTTACTTTGTTATTTTCTCCGTGGATTTGTTCTACAGAGTAACTAATTGCTGTTTTTTTTTGCATAATTCTTGGATTAGGGGAGCCCGATCACCTCTCCTTCTCCATAATTTAATTTTTTATTGCAGGTAGACACTTGTTTTTTTGCAGATCTTAGGAGAAAAACAAGGTTAATTTATGAACAAGTGATTCTTGAAAGAAATTTTAATGAAACAAGGGAATTTCATCCAACTCATTACCCAACGGATTCATAATAGAAGAAATGAAGAATTGATTTCCATTTGAAGATTCATGTCTTGTCACTGCCGCCAAAACATTTTTCAAAGAGATCATTTTTTTTACATAACATCATAGTTGTTGTAACTTAATATTGTTTTTAAATAAAATGTTGTTTCTTTTCTGATCTCTCTTATATTTTGTATTTCAGGTGTTGCTTCATTCAAACTGTAACCCATCCTCAACATCAATACAGTGAACAACTAATTCATTCTTTGCGTGCTTGCATTTTATGATTGTCCATTTTGTTGTTCCTTTTTAAAGGAACAACACTTCTGCACTTTCACGTTTTTGCTGTTCCTTTTTAAAGGAACAACACTTCTGCACTTTCACGTTGTTGTTCCTTTTTAAAGGAACAACACTTCTACACTTTCACGTTTTTTCTGTTCCTTTTTAAAGGAACAGCACTTCTACACTTTCACGTCGTTGTCCCTTTTTAAAGGAACAACACTTCTACACTTTCACGTTTTTGTTGTTCCTTTTTAAAGGAACAACACTTCTGCACTTTCACATTGTTATTCCTTTTTAAAAGAACAACACTTCTGCACTTTCACGTTGTTGTTCCTTTTTAAAGGAACATCACTTCTGCACTTTCACGTTTTTGCTGTTCCTTTTTAAAGGAACAGTACTCCTGCACTTTCGCGTTGCTGTTCATTTTTAAAGGAACAACATTTCTGCACTTTCATGTTTTTGTTGTTCCTTTTTAAAGGAACAACACTTCTGCACTTTCACGTTGTTGTTCTTTTTTAAAGGAACAACACTTCTGCACTTTCACATTTTTGTTGTTCCTTTTTAAAGGAACAACACTTCTGCACTTTCACATTGTTGTTCCTTTTTAAAGAAACATCACTTCTGCACTTTCACATTGTTGTTCCTTTTTAAAGGAACAACACTTCTGCACTTTCACGTTTTTGTTGTTCCTTTTTAAAGGAACAACATTTCTGCACTTTCACATTTTTCTATTCATTTTCAAAGGAACATCATTTTCGCATTTTTTTGTTGTTCCTCTTAAGGAACAACACTCTTTCACATGCATTTTTTGTTGTTCCCTACAGGGAACAACCTTTTTTCATGTGTATTTTTGTTTTTTGGTGTGCATTTCCTTTGTTGTTCCCTACACGGAACACCACCTTTTGAGTGTTTTTTATTTTCCTTCAAAAGAGAAACCATTTCTTCCTCTTGTGGAATTATTCTTAATTCATCTCAACCACATTTTACTGATTCCCTTTCTTGCATGAAGTACACTACTTTTATGAGGACAAGAATTATGGATTCTTTTGAAGCGAGTTAATATCATTCACGTTATGATCTTTAACAGGACAACTCCTTGATAATAGCTTATTTTCAAAAGGGACACAATTATTTATATAATACTTTACTGCATTGTTTTCTGTTGTACATGATATTGATTGGTCATCTTAATACCATGTTAGTTCCACCCTTCTTGGTTATAATCTTCTCTGTTTGTAATAAATGAGATTATGGGTATATTTTTTTTCTATTGACATGTTCAACTTCTTCCACCATCCCTACTCTTAAGGAGTACTGAGCCTCCCTCTTTTTATCATAAAAATGTGTCATAACAACAAAATTTTGTTTACAGATGGAGGATAGGGGGTCTCATTACGAGCCAGCCTACCATGTTCATAAGGCTATAACAAAGTGACATTCCCATTCTGGCCACCACACCAGGGTTATGATCCATTAGATAGCCAAATTATCCTTGGAACAGGAGGTCTCATCACGAGTCGGACTGATCACTTTTGCCACATCCCAGTGAATGGCAGTGTGGTTATCTAGTTACCATCCCAGCACACTGATTTCTTCTGTAAAACGGCACTGGAACTCTCCATTTATAAATTGAGGATCTTGGCTCATACGGGTTAAAAAGCAACCCTGCCGAGGCTATGGGCGTCTGCTGGCAGCAAAGGCTCTGCTTATGGTATTGAAGTTATATCTTATCGTCAATTATTACTATAATACCCTTTTCTTATTTTTTCCTTTTATTAGAGAAGTTATTTCCTTAATTTTTTTCCCTATTTTGAACCTTTACGCATGAAAAATTATTTTCTGATCATTCACATCATTTTTCAGCTAGAATACCGTCAGCAAAACATCTTTTTGGCATATTGTTGTCCTTTTTCTTTTTCATAACTTATCATCAATCCAAAGCGTCCTATCTTTTATTCATAACTATCTTTACACACTCTGCTCTCATTATAACCATAATTCTCGTCGTCCTATCATTAATACGTGTACTCTGCTTCATTTACTATTGTATTGTTCATTTCCTTGCCTTGTCATCAACACAACACCTTTCATATGCTTTATGGTCATGGAATCCCTTTTCCAATTGGAGGGGGGAATGTATGCATTATGGGATAACATGCGATATGATAACTTGCACTCTGCCATAACTTGTTGATTTGACAAAATATTACTATTGCATGTATAGAAAAGTTTTTCTAATTGAAATTTTTGCATGCATCTTCATCTGTTGCTATTCAAAACTAACACTATGGATTCAAGAACATTGTATGCAAAATAGTGATTTGTTTACAGGAAAACAACAAGTATGGGCAAAACTCTATTCGCAGCATGACTACACTATTGCACCTAACAGAAGAGGCTCGAGCAACTCACAAACATAAACAATTGTTTAGACATGATGTGCTTACCTAAATTCCACCTTTTGCATCACTTTTAGCACCAACTCTGCCTACATCAGCTTTAACAACTGCCAGTACATATATGTCATTCCACATTTTTCTTTTTGGAGGTAAAGCTTGAGGTAAAATAGCATAATTTTCTAATTTATTACGAATTTAGGAGAATTTAATGAAATCCATTTAATTGAGCATTATTTATCATCCTTCATTTCACATCTTTACAACTTCCCATTTTTCAGCGGCATATCATCTTTCAATTTGGGAGTGTTGCTTTCATTCATTTCTTTCTTATGACCATGTCATTAATACTATTTATCATCCATTTCTATTCTTATTCATTCTCAACAACTCCCTTATTCCATGTTGTCTTACACCAAGCATAGAATTCAATAGATGGTAGCAACCACCTCAATTTTTTATTTTTTTTAGCATTACATGAGGGCATTCTAATTCTTCAGAGAGTGGGAGGAATTGCTATGCATGATGGATGTTTTCTACTTTCTTTCTCATTTAAGGCATACAATTTCTTTTTTATATAGTGCAGAAATTGATTTCCACATATTTTTAAAACTATGAACTCAATTCTTGAGATTTCTGGAAAACACAAACGTATCATTAAAATACACAAACCCAGATAATTTCAAGTTAAATTGGTTCATAAAATTTCAGAAATCATGCACTCTCATCTACAGCCATTTTGTTTATATCTTATGATCCGTGCATCAAAACAATCTGATTTTTGGATCATAGAGGTATTCATATATTATAAATTTACTTGAAACATTTCAACAAAATCTCATTTGTAGTTTTTGGGAAAATGGTTAATGAAGGTTGTTGTCACTTATATCATATTCTGCTGCAACTTCATATGCACATAACTTGAACTTCAATTTAAAAATTGTTATGACTTCATCAAGATTGCTCAAATTGAATATTCATTAATTAGGAAAGAATTCATTTGTTCTACCAATTTCATGAGCTGGAATGAACAAATTTTTTATTGCTTGGTTAACACATGGGTTTTGTCTTTGGGTTGCATGAGGACATGCAATATATTCAGTTTTTGTTGCATGAGGACATGCAATAAATTCAGTGTGGGGGTGTGTTGGGCCGTGAATACGACCACTTTTTAACACTTATTTCATCCATTTTTACTCTTCTTTATCATGTCATTTGTTATAGTTTATTATATAAATCCATTTTATAATGATTTATCCTCTTATGGATGAATATTATTTATTCTCTTTTATTTCTAATAAATTGATGATTATGCATGATTTTATCAATGATAGTTTTAATAAATTGGTTGCAACATTATTCACCATTTTTAGCCTCGAATACAATTCCCAGATTGAAGATTTGATCATTAAATATTCCAACTCAGAAATTCATTGGAATAAGAAGTGACAGTTTTTCGATTGAGATTCTGGGCAAATGAAGAAGAATCTAGAAAATCCGGAACATGGGTTTTGTCCAGAACAGACCAAATTAACTTTGCTATAGAATGGTTTGCCCAAATTCGGCTTGTATTGAGAGAAAAGCAGGGTTCTTTGAGCACGATTTTCTCAGATTTGCTGTGTGGCCGTTTTCCAAATCTCAGCTGCAGAGCCAAATTCGCCTTGATCTTATTGAAAGATGGATGGAAATATATCTTCTTATTGATCAATTGGTTAGAAACAATCCAATATTGTTATGAGAGATCATATTTACTATTTGATTTCTCCTCTTTATGATTATAAAAGGAGAGTATGTATTATGTATTGGGAGGAGGATGGCTAAGAGAATGCAGAATTATGATTTCAGAATTGAGGATTCAGAATTATGGGTTCGTGATCCATGATGGATGATTAGATAGAGATAATAGGATAGGATAGGAGGAAAGAGCATGGGTCTCTATTATTTCAAATTGTAATTCTGATTTAAAGACTTGTAGTGCCAAGAGGACGTGATCATATTGTAATGTCAACCAAGTTTGATGATTAATATATGATTTGGGATTTGTTGTTCATTCGCCTTATATGAAGTAGCCCAACAGCATCTGTTGGCGGCTAAGGGCCCAACCTCTGGTGGATTACGCTGCTGTTGTGTATTATATCTTTACAATTGTTGTCGTGTGATGGTTTGATTTAATTCATATTCCTTTGAATTGCATTACTTTACAGTTTTATGTTTTTACAGTGTGTTGTTATAGTATTTTATGAAATTGTTTTATTGCACAAGTGGAGATTGAATCGCGTGGCTGTCCTTTTCCATCATAACAAATATTATTATCCTCTCCAACATATATTGTTATGTTGTTCATTTCAAATGTAAAGCTTCGCTGTTCATTTTAGACTTTGATATTCATTGCAGATTGTTGGTTATTCAATTCCATTAATTAGAGTTTGATGTTCAGATTTATTAAATAAGATTAGTTGTTTAATTCCTTTAATTACAGTTTGCTGCCTATTTACTTTGTTGTTCATTTCTGATTAATTGCAAGGAGTTTTCTTTTAAAGAGTTTTCATAATTTACTTTCAATAACAACTTTAGTTCAATTTCTATTTCTTTTTAATTGCTTTAAAGCGGGACTGTCAACTGTATAGAACATTGGTTATTGCTTCCTCGTTCCCAGATTGATTGTCTTGTTCCAGTTTGATTTCAATTGCTTCAATCTCTGGAGGAATGAGTTATTGCTACTGTATCCTCGATTGATGGTTGTTTGAGTGAAGGATTTAGTTCAGAACATTTTAGTTTCTTGTTGTTCCAATTAGATTTTGTTTCCAACATTCATTTACTTTTGGATTTTGAACACTATACTGCAAAACATTACTCTTGAGTAAATAGCCGCCTCAGACTAAGTACACTCTTGAAATAGAAAATCATCCCTGGGTTGACAGTTAATGTGAAGATAATTAGGAGTTAAAAGGACACCTTTTTATTGTTCAACAAATGGCTACTGCTTTTCTGGGATTAACCGGCCGAAGCTTCTGACGAATCGGCTTGGTGTTTTCACACATATTGATCTCATGTTGAACTGTAGGTGGATCAGTGCCAGGCATTTCTTCATAAGACCAAGAAAATACATCTCGAAACTCCTTAAAAAGGTCAGTGTAAATCTGAATTTCTTCAGGGGAACATTCGGCTCCAATGAAGAGATTCTCGATCACGTTAGGGTTCCTGGAGACGTTTATAGATATCATTTTTGAAATCACCGACATATTACCTTCGACATGAAAGTGTGCTGGAGCCAAAGGGTTTGATACCGTACAGACATCACTAGTAAAGAGTTCGGAGAACCTAGATTTTACTTCCTGCAACGGAGGAAGAAAACATGAGTGATGGTGTAAGTATTCCCAAGGTCGATCTACACCCATAATTACTTCTAGGATTGCTTCTTTGGATGGTAAAACCGTATCTAAGCAGTCCATAGCGGAGGTAGAATCAAGGGGCCAAGTTGGGGCCACATCACCATCTAGCTCCTCCTCAGAGAAAGGAGTAGGATGGTTTTCTGCAGAGTTGATGATAGACTGATATCTAAGCTCTGTTGCAGACATAGGAAATGCCATTCCACCAAATTTTCCTTCAGCTAATGTGGTCGTAGGTGAAAGCAAGGTCTAAGGGTCTGAAAAATAATGAGTTCAGAAGAACTCTTCCCATGAAGACTCCTTGGATGATGAAATGACATTAATTCTAGCAATTGGAGAGGGAAAATCAAATGTACCCATCAATGAAGAATACATCCCTACTCCTAGATTCTCAGTAGGCGAATGAGTGTTATCTACTAAAGGAACAATAGAATCGGCAGTTACTCGAGGATCGACTGGAGAATAATCCAATTGATCAACCTTGACAATTTTCCCCTCATGAGGAAAGCAAATGACATGAAACAGAGTTAAAACAACGGCATCCATTTCATATACCCAGTTCCTTCCTAAAAGGACATTGTAATCTAGGTTAGCATCAATGACTTCTACTTCGATATTGACGACCTTCCCCCCAATACATATGGGAAAGACTGAGATAATCCCATGCGACTTATGAGAATGCCCATCAAATGCAGTCATGAGGGTAGGTGAAGGTACAGCTGAAGGCGATCTAATGGCCTTCTAGCATGACATCGACATGATGCACGTGGAAGCTCATTCATCAATAACGGTATGAAAATGGTTAATTTTTTGGTATGTAGACTTTATTTTAAAAGCCATGTGATGAGGTAGTCGCTTTTTGACATTAAGCATGTCGAAAGTGAGCACTAAAGAGTTGCTTGGATCAACTGCCCCTATCACCGAAAGCAAAGCACTTCGTTGAGCTGGACACGACTGGAGAACCTCTAAAGCGGACATAGCACATGGAATCTGAGCCAGATCCACAATAATGGAGTAATTTTGGGCGGCCCTAGCATTAGGATTGATAGTTGCGCGTTTAGCGGAATCTTACAGTATCCGTGGTATAGTCTCGACAGGGGGTCACTCAATATGAAGGTTGATATTTCCGGGAGCAATTTTATCCTTCGATGTTTCAGTTTCACCATAATCACACAACCGAGTGGCCACATGAGCGTTATAACCCATCATGAAAATATTTAATGATTTCTCCCCTTCCTGGTTGCCCCCTGCAAAGGTACCAAGATTTTAATTCGTGCCAGCAAGCATTTATTGCCCTTAGGGAAAAAGGTTGGTTAACATAGCTTGAGAGCTAGAAGTCCCTTGCTGCCCTAATAAGTGCTAAGTGTTATGAATCTTTGGGCAGACATGAGTTAAATGGTCTCCACTGCATAGCTTGCATGGAAACCTGACTTTCTTTATAGACTCATTTCCACCACCATCAGAATTATTGCCAGGTTTACTTGTGTCAGTCTTCCCATCTTGACTCTTTTTCTTACCTCATCCTTTCTTTTTCCCATTTGTATTTTGATTTCCTTTGGGATTGGAAAATTAGACGGCATTAACAGAAGAGGGTTGAGAAGACGAAGGGTTAGACGATGTGACCTGATTGTTAGGAGCAGTTTGTAAAGACAACTGCTACAGTTGATTCAACAAGTTCATCACATTTGTGTCTATAGATCCAATGATACCATCTGCATGGGGACCTAGCTTTGACTTGGCTATATCAACCTTAGTCCCAGGAGCATCAGGCAAATTTTTTTTTAGAATCCCAAACTGAGAATAAATCAATTCTAGCTGTTGGGCTCTAAAAATAGTTAGCTCCTCAAAATAGACTCTGAACAGAGAGACATCCTTAGAGATTTCAGGTTGTAAAGACTTCAAAAACTACTCGAGATGGTATTCCGGAGAAATTTTGGCTTTAATGAGCCTCTTTCTCTGTCTCCATTCCTGAATATGATCAGAAATGTGAGTTGTTGTATCATGACGAAAATTGGCCAGAAGTTTAGTTCCGGCATCATAACGGGCTAGCAACTAGAAATGATTTAGGAAAATATTAACCAAGTCGGTGAAAGATGTAAAGCTGCCCCATGGCAACTCTATATACCACTTGGCCACATTACCAGTTAAGGTGATTTGAAAAAGTCTCAACCCAATCGAGTCAACGATAAGGGAGTTTGATGAGCACCACAAATGGAATAAGGTTACATGGTCGTCTAGGTCTTCACCACCCTTCCCCTCAAACTTTGGAATGTCCAAAGAGAGTTTGGTTGGGACTGGAGACCAGGCCGGATTGTATTTGATTGGATCGTTCATTGATTTCGTGAGATCTGGCAAATTCAAAGTTGCCAAAAACGGAAGCCTAGGACGACCCTAGGGATGCCACCTAAACTGGGTGGGATTCCCAAAGTTTTGAAAATATTGGCCTAGATTTTGAAAGGCACTAGGCCACCCAAAGTAACCAGCAGAACTAGCTGAACCAAAAGGCGAACCTTGTGATCGAGCAAAGCTCGAAGTTTGACCAACTTCAGCCAAAAAACTTCCATAACTAGCAAAGCTCCCTCCTAAAGGATTATAAGGGATTGATAACCCATGATAAGGATTCCAAGCAGAAGCTAACGGAGGAATACTTCGAAATGAACTAACTGTGGAGTATGGCCTATTCCCTTATTGGCCAAAAACAGATTCCCAATTCCACTAACCACAGGGTTAGTCCAACCTTGAAAGGGGTTACTGCCTTGTCTTGTATAAGAAAAAAGCATAGGTCCTATCGTCGGGTTAGAATGTGGTATATGACCACTTCCAAAAGGAAAACCTTGGAATGAAGCTAACCCACCCATCATGGATGTGGAGGCACCAAATGGAGCTGACAGAATACCCTGTGAATGGGTGCCAAACGGGAAGAATCTAGAACTAGATGCATTAGTTTGTGAATTTCCACTCATAGAAGGAATGGAGGTAGACCCAACTAAGGATGTGTTAGAAAAAGACCTAAATAAAGATGCAGAGGGGACGGAAATAGTCCCTCCCCCTTGTACTAATGTTGGAGTCTGCATGGCTGTAGCACTTGTGGTAGAAGCCATGTTTCCAGTGGTGGTCATCGAAGATAAGTGCGTAATATGACCTGGACTTGATGGTCTATGCGTCGGAGTCCCAACGTATTGTAATATGTCTGGATGGTTGGAAGGTAGAGGATAATTTGGAGCCGCTAACGACTCTGGGAGTTCCTATACCTCTATGTTATCTTCCGATTGAAAGAGAACTCGAGAAAGAACTGAAGTGTTCCTCTCTAGTTTTTCGGAAGTACCAGGCATATCCTGGACACTAATGCCCCCGAGGGGAGGATCAATCCCCGATGCGTCAGCTGCCACAGGATGAAACCCACTGGCAGTATTACCTCTGCGCCTTCTAGGAGAAGGCTCTAAACTTGGTGGTGAAAGACCACAAAGTCTTCGAGACCGTCTAGGTGATCGGTCAGCCACTTTGAATTTTTTATCAAGATCTAACTGAAGACTCAAGAAAAAATGAAATCTAGGCCAACTAAGAGCATAGAGCACACACTAAAAAGTCCCTAAAGGATGTCAGCCAGTCAAACAAGTTTCAAGTATTTTCGCTACGGGTGATGAGGACCGGACACCAAAATACAAGAAAGTGAAGTAAGGGGCCTTCTGAAGATAGTCTAGGATAATGACAGCCCAGTCCTACCAGCGAAGGTAACAGAGGAAGTTACATTGATCTCCTAACAATAGCATGCGCCGATGCAAGCCCCCAAGCTTCGCAAGGGTGCCCTCTCGTAGTACCGTTGAGAGTGATACAATGTTGACCTTAGGTGCCACGGGATTACCCTCGACAGCCACCTATATAGATCCCTAGGAGAAGAAACTAAGGTTACCAACTCGTGTCAGAATCTAGGCAGAACAGTCTTGAGGTGAGATCCGACAAGTAGGAGAGGGGGTATCTCTCTTCCTTATCTTCAAAAATCCTCGTGCTTAACTCCCAGATCCAGAGCTTTCCTGATCTTCCTAACGCTATTGGATTTGCACTCATTATTCAGACTCCTATATTTGACAACTTTAAATGGCCTTGGAGAGTTTTCTCTCCACACGCCTAATCCAAGGCCCTAAAATATCCTAAAACTTGTTGATGTGCCTAAACTGACAATTATGAAAAAGTTTTAGTGTATTTTAATTAGTGCTTGTTTTTAAATGGGTTGTTCTTTAAGTCAAGGGATAAGCGGAGATGAAACTGATGGTGTTTTGATGCAAAAGAAATTAATAAAAACCAAACTATATGCAAATGCACTCATTTTGTTCTTCGATGAAAGAAATTTCTACTAGGTTCTGAGGAACTTCTAAGAAAGCAATAAATTTTTTCTTTTCTTTTCTTTTACTCAAGCTTCACACTCACAAAAATTAATGAAACCATGGATGTCCTAAAAGATGCACAAATTTACCCTAATGCAATGAGTACATGCTGATGAAAAACTTAAGACTACTCTGATTCAAAGAAATGAAAGTAACTTGTTTATCAATTCTAATTAGCCACTTAAGATGTTTAGATAGAATATGAGTTGCTAATGCTCATTTTCATCCAAACACTAAAAGCAAATTTCAAGACAAACAGAAATGCACTTTCACTCGCAAAAAGGAAACTAAATCAAAACAACGTCAAAGAAAGCAAAAACCAAGTTTTCAAGAAGTTTTCTTCAAAAGCAAAAACAAAAATGACTTTTCAAAAGTGATTTAAATAAAACTGAAACTTTATGATCAAAAAATAGGCAACAAGACTCTTTGCAAGTTAACAACACAAAATAGGTGAAAGCTCATCAAAAAGCGTGTTTCAAGATGCTCTTAACAATAAAAAAGTAGCCAAAAGAACTTGGTGACAATGATCTCAAGACCAAGAAAGACAATTCTCAAAATCATCACACAACAACTTTCAAAAAGCAAGAAAGTAAATGGCCACAAAGATGCAGTTGTGACATGCAAACAAAAAGATCACCAAAAGAAGGTTTTCCACAAAGATTGAGCCCAATCTTTCTGTCCTAGAAGACCAGAACAGCCAAGATTCCCAGAAAGAAATCTTGTGTTCTTAAAAAAAAAGGATGACGCTTGCCACAAAACAAAACAAGACCAACACTTTCCACAACCGAAGAGAATTTGAAATCATGGACTTGCTGTAAAAACAAAGACTGACATAGAAAAGTAATTGTTCAGGAAAGACTCAGATCAACAGATAGATCTTCAAAAACAAAAATATTTGAAAAATATTGAAAATTTTAGGGTATACGCGACTGTGTCGATACACAGTTGTGTGTATACGCTATTCAGTTCACAAAAACTTTCATATACGCGGGTTGATATGGTGAAACTAGCGTACATACGCAACTGTAACCTGACCAAGATGCGTATGTAAAAGATCACAAGAAAAACAAAAAAAATTCTGAAGAAACTGATCAAACTTATAGTTCAAGCTCTTACAAGAACAAACTACTCAGACACAGCAAGTAAATAAACAGCTGAGCCCTGATTGGCTTGAATAAACCCAAACTAGGAACAACAATACTGTTGTCCCTAGTGGAGGCACCAGTTCTGTTAGGGACAAAGGTCCCCTAGGGTCTTGGGTCAATACCCTAGCACAGCGGGGGTTATCTATAAAGAAAAGTAAGCATTCCACACAGCCATGATATTAATATAAACAAACTATGCAAAGAGAGGTGCACTTGGGGGTCCTTCATTTGGGTAGATCCAGCCAGGGTCCAAACCCTCTCGGAGTTCCTTTCGATCCTTCAACCTGCAATGCAATCAAATCAAGAAAACATAACAGTACATGGACCAAGCATCATAAGAAAATCAACTTCATAGCATATTGAAAGGTAGTTAGTTATACAATTGAAACAACTACTCATATGTAAATCATAACATTGATATCATAAGCATGAAGAAGATTAATATCAGGAACAAGACAAGTGTTTCTTTTATTATAGATAACTAAAATATAGTAAGGAATGATTTCACCTGAGTCTTCCTTTCGTAGGCTCCAAGCGGAACCGTCCTCTGGATTCGTCCAATCTCAAGCCTTCAACAAACTCCTTCCATGACTCACTCCAAGATATCTCAACTAATGGAAAGACATCATAACTCAAGGAAACAAGGGTTTCCTGTAATGGGGGAAGTGCTGGAAGCACAAGGATCTTCAGACCTGGTCAGGGATAATCTCAGCAGAGTGATTTTTCTCTCTCTTCTCTCCTCCCTTAGGCCTTCCCATTGAAGCCTTTTTATACTTCTCCCAAAGTAGTTTTTTAGTTGGGAATTCGTTGGGAACAGTTGGGCCACGGGCACTAATAGGTAATCAACAAGTAAAACTCATGATCTCTGCTTGAATTTAAGGAGATTTAATTTTTTTAAGTGTTGTAAGACATATACGCGGGTTGGGTTTACACAGACCCACGTACACACGTGTTTAGCTCAGGGCAATGTCACGTATAGGGAGTAAAACATTGTTTTTTAAGTATTTGGACCAAGTCTGGAAGGAGGGGTTGCCCTAGGCCATGAGTGCAGCATCACAAACATAAAAAGTGAGATTTGGAGCTATAACATGGGGGAGAGAAACTAAGGCTATATATAGAGGTAAGATTTGCGCACACTATTTGCAAAACAGATCAACCAAGGAACCATCCCATTTATGAAATTAACCAAGACTTTGGTTGTCTCCAACTCTCTTCAAACCAAACACATGAAATTCAAGTAAAAATTGAAGATGTAATTGAAAGACCTGTACCAAATTAGACTGATGTCTGGAAGCTATTCTTTGATGGTTCTTGTACAAAGGATGGAGCAGGAGCCGGGGTAGTATTAATCTCACTAGAAAAAGAAGACATTACATAATCATGTAAACTTGATTTTGAAGTTACAAATAACGTAGCTGAATATGAGGCTTTCCTTTTAGGACTGCAGTTAGCCAAGAGCTTAAAAGTACAAAACCTGAGTGTTTTTACTAACTCAGAGCTTATTGTTAAACAAGTTAGAAATATTTACCAAACAAAACATCCTAGGCTTAGATCTTATCAAAATGAGGTTTGACATTCAATTGAAAATTTCTTCAATGCTTTTAATTTGACTTATATTCCAAGGGATCAAAATATTCATGTAGATTCCATAGTTGTTTCTACTAGTTCATTTAAAATCTCTGATCAAACTAATGTGCCCTATCAAATACAATTCAAATACAAGCCATCCATCCCAAATAACCTAAAATACTGGTAGATATTCGAAGATGATGAACAATTAAAATCTTTTCTGTAGGTTATAGATGAATTTTTAGTTCTACAAATTGATGAAAATATAATAGAAATAAATGAAAATGATAATTTAGATTTCAATTCAAAAATTGCTAATCATGATATCATTCAGTTCTCTAATAATTTTATTCCCAAAGGTCTCATTCCTTTAGAGAAATTGTTTGATCAAAATGATGTCCTCAGAAACCCACAGTCAGTCTCTCCACAATATGACATAGAGGAAGTAAATATTGGAACAAATGATGACATTAGGAGCATCAAAATATGTGCATCCTTAGATCCTGAAATTAAAGCTCAATACGTTAAAGTTATTTGAAAGATACAAGGATGTTTTTGCATGGACCTATGCTGATCTAAAAACTTATGATACATCACTGATACAACATAAGATCCCTTTTAAATCATAAGAAAAACCTTGTCAACAGAAAATTAGGAGGATTAATCCAGCACTTCTACCAACTATAGAAAAGGAAATTAAGAAAATTCTAGATGCCCAAATTATTCTCCCTCTTAGATACTCTAATTGGGTTGTTAATTTAGTTCCTGTTAGATAGAAGAATGGGGAAATCAAACTTTGTGTGGACTCTAGGAATTTGAATAAAGCATCATTAAAATATAATTACCCTTTATCCAAAATGGATTAGTTACTTCAGATGGTTTCAGGAGCACAAATACTTTCCATTCTTGATCGTTTTTCAAGTTACAATCAAATAAATGTTGATCCAGTAGATAGAGAGAAGATAACTTTTACTACACCCTGGGGTACATTTTATGTATTTTAGAATGCCCTTTGGCTTGTCCAATGCTAGAGAAACTTTTCAAAGAGCTATAAACATAGATTTTTTGGGATAGGTAAACAAATTTGTAGTCATTTATCTTGATGACATAATTGTTTTTTCTAATTCTGATCAGAAACATCTAAAGCACTTAATGAAGGTTTTTGACAAGTGTTATCACTCAGGTTGTTCCCTTTGACTCAAAAGGGAGTACGGCCGAGGTAACCAGTATCCAACCTTTTAGCCACAGGTCCTAGCCTACCTGCAACCAGAGAGGGCTCTCTCTTTCTGATTTAGATTTGTTTGGTGAAATTTTAGGCTAGTTATGATGCACAGGATTTTGTTTTGAATTTGTTGGGATGATGATTTCAGTCAGAACAGGTATGTTTTTGCAGAATAATCTAGGCCATTGGGCATGGAGTCGATGATGGTGAACTGCTGGAAATGTTTTTTTGAGGGAAAAGGTTATGCTACAGAGCCAGACAAGCATCTATGGAACAATTTTTCAAATCTGTAATATGATGGGATGAAATCAGGGAGTGAAAGGCAACTAAGGATCTTTCACTAAACTGATAGAATGAATGGTGGGAACATTATCTAGGAGCATTTAAGAATTCCTGAACAACATTCATAGTGATAGAACGAATACAAACATGAGTAGTTAAGAATTCATGTTTATGATTAATTCTGAAGAAAACACATTTAACAACAAAGATTGAGCATAGGGTGTATTCAAACAATTCCTGTACTATTCTTTTTCTCTATTGCTAAGCTAATGAAACATATATCTGAGTTAAGCAAACATAGAAAGACAAAACATAGTTTAGGATAACTTATTGCTCCATCAAACAACATAGGAATTCTGTAGCAGAATGCAGATCATCACTTTGACATCAAACAGTGCAGAGATCATGAACTTTTCCAGCCCTTTATATTAGATAGTATGAAAATATACAAAACAGTGTCTCAAAGAGAAAATCACCAACCCCAAATACGTTGTATGGGGAGGTATATATACAAAAATTAGATACAAAATATCTAGCTGATGAGTTAATAGCTCATAAATTCTATGCCAACCCCTGAGGAATTACAGCTGAAGGAGTAAATGCTACAGTAAATATTAAGTGCATTAGTTGTCCATCTTGTTAGAAAGTTTTGACTTTTGTGACCAACTGAGTCAGTTGAAGCTGCGCTGTCCAAAAATCTGCGTGTTTCCCTTCTTGGGCTTGCTGTCCCAGTATTTAGTTGAGTCATTATTCTCACCTACTCTGCTAGTTGTCTTTATGCTGCATTAAATTTTTTTGACCTGAGGCTGATTAGAAGAGACCGAACTGAGATCATTGGGGCAAAATTTGCAGCATTTCTTGCCACCAATCTTCTTTAAGCAGTTGGTGTCCTCGTATTTTTATTAGAGTTTCATCTGCCTCTGTGTACCTGTAAAAATTTGGTGGGACCTCAAACAGGTGATTAATTTCATGCTCAATGTAAAATAAATTTTCTAGCTTCTCATAGAGGCTCTGCCCTGATGCAGGTCCTGCTTCTTCTGAAGTGATGGTGGATGCTGCGATCTGATTTGCAATGAAATTGGTCATCCTAGTGGCATATTGCTCACGGGTGAGCAGTCTTCCAGCACCGATCAATAGGCCTGGCAATCCTTTGCCTTGTAATGCACCCATTCTAAGCTTTTAGTCATCAACCTTAGCCTGCATCTCCTGACATTTTCTCTCCAAATTCTGCACAAAATTTCTGAGGGTCAGCACCTTTTTGATTGTTAAAATAGTATCTGTTCTGCTGCTGATGTCCAATGCTGCCAACTCCTCCTTTGTGTGAGTATTCAGGAAATGTATCATCCGGCTAGCCTGCTCAGGCATATTTCCTAGTGCTACTCTGGCTTTTTGGCTTTCAATTTGAGCTTGGCCTATTAACTCAATCTGCTCATGCACCGTTTTGATTGATTTCCATTGTTTGGTGATAGAGTGGTCAATCCAGGTCCACAAAATTTTCTTTATCTCAGCCAGAGTCTTCTCTAAATTCAGTTCCTTTTCCAAGGCCTTTATTCTGTCTTTCAGGGCCTTAATTTCTCTGGTCTGCTCAGCTACTATCATTTTGGACTTGTCATATTTTGCTTCAAGCTCAGCCAATTTTTCTTTGGCTTGTTTAATCTCTGTTGCCTGAAGCTCCAGCTCCTTGACAGCTTTGGTCAAATCATCCATGCTTATGCTAGCCTCAGGAGCTGTTGTTGTTACACCCATAGTATCTGAAGTTGTTGCAGCCGTTGGAGGGGTCACTACTGCTTCTGTAATTGCTGCAGTAGTTGGGGCAGTTTGAGGAGGCTGGGAGGTCGACTCTCCCTGCTTGTTTTGCAATGCCTTTTCTAATTCTTCTTCCATTTGGACTACTCTTTGATTCATTTGCATTAAGAGGTCCAATGTGTCCTCAACTTCTTTCTCTTTTACCAACTCTCCCGTCTGTGGATGCATGGTTGAGGAGAGCCTCATTTGCTTTTTTAGAGCAGCAATATCATCCTCCTTTTTCTTCATTAGAGCTTTGATAGCCTTGGGATTCTTAGGATCATGCCCCCGGTCTACAATAATGTCCTCCAATGTTTTGATTATGTTGTCTTTGGCTATGGAGGACATTCTTTCTAAATCAAGTTGAGTGTTAGTGTTCCTCAGAGATTCTTTCAACTCATGGGCCATTGTGGCCTTGTCTACCAATGTGGCATAGACCATTTCCCCTGTTTGCTTATGCAGTTCTATTTGATCCATGGGGTGAATGTCTTTTGCCATAACTTCCAACCTTGTTCTGACATAATCTGCAGCCGACTGAGGCTGCTGTACCTTGGGTTTAAAATGGCTGAGGATCATCTTTTCCTCTTTGATGTCATATGCTGCCATCAACCTTTCTTGTTTGGCATGTGTTGCTTTGAGAAATTGGTCATATAACTGCACTCTTAGCAGCTCATTTTGTGCCTTAATTTCTTTAAAGGTGGCCTTGATGCTAGCTAGCCTCTTGCTTTGCTGTGTGGAGGAGGACACCTCCATGCCATGTTGTCTTTCTTGCTCTTGTTGAAAAGATCTTGTGGCTATTTGTTGACTGTCTTCTTTATCTTTCCTTGGGCTTCCAAGGATTTATTCACTGATTTATTCCACAACTGGAGAATCAACCTTTTGCCTCTTGGCTTCGGGCTGCTGAGTGGACCCACTAGCAGGTGTGGACTCATCTCGGTCTCGTTTTCTGCGGAGTCTGTAAGGCAGGCACTATTGGTGCTTCTGTCTGTTGTAGAGGCGCCTGTACTTGAGGTTGCTCCATTGAAGAGGTAGGCTATTCTGTGACCACTTCCTTTTCTGCACCCATTATCTCCTTGCCCTTTATTGTACCTATTGTTGATTTAGATGGTCCCTGGGCGACTGGTGTGGCTGCAGCAGTGGATGTACCTTCTCCAATTTGATCTGGCAGCTTGAATGTTACCTGCTGGACAGAATCCAAGTCAAGAATTTTTTCTAAATCCTTGACATTTTTCTCCATTATTTCCTCTTGAGTTAATTCCTCAACTAATGTACCTTGCAACCATTCATCTTGGTTGGCATATTGCTCAATTTGTGGATATTTGCAGTGGTCATAACCTAGCAGCCTGTATTTGACTCTTCTGGCACTGATAAAACCTTCCGGGTCATAAGGGACCCACCAGAAGCTCCTCTTTAGCTTATATTTGTCCCTGAGAATTTGATCAGCATCTTGCCAACCTTCTTTCTTGTTCATGATGAAGGGGCCTAGATGGTCTTTGAATTTGAGGTGGGCTTTCTTTTTGGCACTATGAAAGTGGGTGAGATCAGAACTAATGAGTAGCCTATAGTATTCCAAGGCAAACAATATCATTGGTACATACCTTGGAAGCCTATAAGGACAGAGCTCACAACCATAGATTTTGATGACAGTATGGTTTTGATATGGGTACCAATCACCTATTTTATAGCTCTTGGACCGCTGCAAGGTCTTCTGAATCTCAAATGACAATATGGGAGGAGGGGATCTCATTAGGAGGCGAGAGACTGGGTATACAAATTGGTCAACAAACTCACAGTAAGAAAATGGAGAGTTTTGAACTTCATGAAAGACCGATGACCAGAAGATGACAGACCTCTTTTCACCCCTAGAATCCAATTTCTTGATGGGGCATTGGAAGCTTTCAGACTGGTAGTACATGAATAAGTGGTAGATATATGATGAATATTTGAATACTCCCTCCCTATCCACTTTCAATAGCTGGTCATGTATTTTATTGGCTATAAACTTGGCAAAGTTATACTTGTAAGTAGGGGGCTGGCCTGGACTATATGCAGCTAATAATACCAACATTGTTTCATCAATGTGCTCACTGGTTTTGAAGCCCAGCACATAAGAGATCATATCGACTAGAAGCTTGCCCACCTCATTGAAATGGACATATAAGAAAGGAGGTGGCGCTGTAGGTTGGCGATCTGCCCTCATGAATGTCTTGGTGATTTTTTCAATGTCAGCACTGGAGAGTTTGGAGCCTGCATCCAGCAAATAGTTCATGGAGAAGGGAAACAACAGCTGAGTCTGCTTGAAATTGAGCATTTGGTTGATGGAGTCAGGATTAATGTGGAAAAGTATGCTCCTAGATGGAGACTTAACAGCTCTCTGAGTTGGCTCATAGTTCTCAGCACATAAGCGGATGATCTCTGGAAAAATATTAACATATGGGAGGAAGTAATAAGGAAGATTAGACTCCCATATACCATACATGTTGTTGTTGCTTAGATAGCTGTTTCTCAACTGGCAGAAAGTCTGCAAGTGGTTTCTGTCACCAACAAGATCTTGGATAAGGTTATCTCTATCAGCAAGAGGCATGGCTTCAAGCTCCTTGTTTGGTGGATTCATAGGAGTGACACTAAGAGCTGATGGTGTAGCCATTACAGTACTTTCAAGTGTTATCTTTAGAATGAAGTTTTTGAGTAGAATAGGCTGAGGATGATAGCTTGTGAGGATTTGAAGAGGAGTGGCAGAATGAGTCTAGCTGAAGCCAAAGTATTTAATATTTTGTTGCTGTATTGAAAAGAACAATTTGCAGAGTTTGATTTGAGCTTTGGTTTCTTTTGAAAAACTCTCTGAATTTAGAGACAGTGAGGGAAAATGCAGAGGAGAAAAGGATTACAGCTTAATGCACTGAGAGCTTGAAGCGAAACACGGCAAAAGGGAACAATGTCGGGCAGGTGTGAGACTATATCGAAAATTCAAGCCCGAAAATGGATTCTATCATGGTGAAATTATGAACAGTGCGTGGCTCTCTTAAACAGGGGGTGCATTAGATTATTTAGGCCAACATTTACAGGACATCACCATTAAATTTACGAGTTTTGTAGGCAATTTAGCGGAAAAATTGCAGAGAACGGGAAGAACACGGGCAAACAGGTTGAATTTGGCGAATACCTGGATTAGCTAGCGCCGAGGGTGGTCGATTTGATTGAAGGGTGAAGATTGACGTCGAATTTGCAGGTGGCAGCGTCCAAAGTGATGAAATTTGAAATTTGGAGGCAGTTTGGAGTGAACAGCATAACAGCGCAGCCACAACTTTGCAATGAAAATGACCGAAAACAGTCACTTTCGGCGTTTTTAACGAAACATCTGGTGCATACGCGCATTTGGTGCTTTCCCATGATGACGTCAGCATGACATCATTAGCGGGCCCCAGGTACGGACGGGTGACGTGGATGCTGAATGGGATGATGGCGTAGTGGGACACGGTGGCACAGCGTGGGCGCGGGAGGACAGCGTGGCGGGCGACGTGGGGCAGCGGCGGGGACTGGGTGTGACGTCATGGTGACGAGACTGCTGACGTAATGGGCGGAGGGCGGTTTCTTGGACGGTGGTTTCTGGTTTCCCTGCACTGCCTTTGAGCAGAAGCGATTTCAGGGGGGAGGCCTCTGAACACCCCGGGCTTTCGACACGTGGCGGGGGTACGGCAGAAAAACCGCCCATCCCCCGGACGTTAAAGCCCGGCATGTTGACGGCTGAAAACACCCGCCCATCGTTGGATCGGGTGCAGTGGGAGATCGATGGCTGGCGGGGCCTTTGGCGCGGTGCGCAAGTTCGGAGCGGGACCCGCTCGTAATTTAAATAATATATTGTAGCCACGGGTTTAGACCGCGGGGTAATTTGCAAGGGTTTAGGTGAGTGAGGGTTTAAGTATAGTCTATTATCTTAACCAGAGGTTAGACTAATTCTGGGGTAAGGACGCAGAAGGGTTGATTATAGCCCCAGATGGACTAATGTCTATAGCAGAATGAGTCTAGCTGAAGCCAAAGTCTTCAATATTTTTTTGCTGTATTGAAAAGAATAATTTGCAGAGTTTGATTTGAGCTTTGGTTTCTTTTGAAAAACTCTCTGAATTTAGAGACAGTGAGGGCAAATGCAGAGGAGAAAAGGATTACAGCTTAATGCACTGAGAGCTTGAAGCGAAACACGGCAAAAGGGAACAATGCCGGCAGGTGTGAGACTATATCGAAAATTCAAGCCCGAAAATGGATTCTATCATGGTGAAATTATGAACAGTGCATGGCTCTCTTAAACAGGGGGTGCATTAGATTATTTAGGCCAACATTTACAGGACAACACCATTAAATTTAGGAGTTTTGTAGGCAATTTAGTGGAAAAATTGCAGAGAACGGGAAGAACACGAGAAAACAGGTTGAATTTGGCGAATACCTGGATTAGCTAGTGCCGAGGGTGGTCGAGTTGATTGAAGGGCGAAGATTGACGTTGAATTTGCAGGTAGCGGCGTCCAAAGTGATGAAATTTGAAATCTGGAGGCGGTTTGGAGTGAACAACAGAACAGCGTAGCCGCAACTTTACAATGAAAATGACCGAAAACGGTCACTTTCAGCGTTTTTAATGAAAAATTTGGCGCATACGCGCTTTTGTCGCTTTCCGGTGATGACGTCAACATGACATCATCAGTGGGCCCTGGGTACGGACGGGTGACGTGGATGCTGACTGTGATGATGACGTGGCGGGACACGGTGGCACAGCGTGGGCACGGGAGGACAGCGTGGCGGGCGACGTGGGGCAGCGGTGGGGACCAGGTGTGACGTCATGGTGACGGGACTACTGACGTAATGGGCGGAGGACAATTTCTTGGACGGTGGTTTCTAGTTTCCCCGCACCGCCTTTGAGCAGAAGCGGTTTCGGGGGGGAGGCCTTCGAACACCCCGTGCTGTCGACACGTGGTGGGGGTACGGCGGCAAAACCGCCCATCCCCCGGACGTTAAAGCCCGACATGTTGACGGCTGAAAACACCCGCCCATCGTTGGATCGGGCGCGGTGGGAGATCGATGGCTGGCGGGGCCTTTGGCGCGGTGTGCAAGTTCGGAGCGGGACCCGCTCGTAATTTAAATTATATATTGTAGCCGCCGGTTTAGACCGCAGGGTAATTTGCAAGGGTTTAGGTGAGTGGGGGTTTAAGTATAGGCTATTAATCTTAACCAGAGGTTAGACTAATTCTGGGGTAAGGACGCAGAAGGGTTGATTATAGCCCCAGATGGACTAATGTCTCCCATAACCATGTTACTTAGCTATAATGCTAGGGGGGGGGATAGTTAATATGTTTTTTGGGAATTTTATATAGTTTTTTGTAGAAAATAGGGGTGGGGATGTAACTAGGGAGCTATATAATAGGGTTAAGAGTTAATATGGGTATGTGAGGTGAAGTGTGAGGGAGAAATTGAGCTTTGAGAACTGAAACTTAGAAACCAGAAATGGATGAAGTATGAAGTGAGGGCTTTACACAAGAAATGTGGCTTCTTTTTGAAGAAGAAGGTCACAACTTGACATGACTTTCTCAAGGGAGAAGTGTAAGAAGGACTGTTTAGGCAGGTCCTAAAGTCCTCAAGGGGATATTACTAAGAAACCTTTTGAAGGGAATGAGGGAAGTTAGACATGCTTTGATAGTTTGCCATATAGACCATTGTTCTTGCCCTTCTCTTATTGATGGGATAAGATATGATTTTCCATATATCATGTGATCATACCTTGCTTCTGCAACCTCCAACTGCCTACCCTGCCTAAGAGACCTAACGTTTTTTCTTCTTTTGGATGGGTGCACTTGGCCTTGCAAACCTTGATAATCCTCTTTTCTTTTGGCTGCCCTCCTATCTAAATCTACCCTTATGTCTTCCAAGGGCCCAGATTAAGTAGTTGGGCTCCTTCCTTTCTCTATCCAGCTACTCACCTGCCAAGCTTGAACTGTTTGAGCAGATATTCATTCTCTAGTCTAGAACAATCAATTTAAAACATGGCATGGTCTAGTTTGAACTGTTGGGCCATCCATCAAGATAGCAGTGGCATTTTGGTTAGCCACTTTCCTGGTCTTTCTTTGGGGTTCATTTCAATTATTTTTTCTGACCAATTCATTTTCTTGCCTTTTGATTATTCTTTCAAGGCATACCCTCTTTACATTTTTTAACTGTCTGTTCCTTTCACAAAATATGGAACCTTTGTAACATCAAAGATGAACATTTTTGGCACTTCCACTGTAAATCATGAAAAATGAAACCCTATTGGTATGGGAGACTAACAGTGGCTCCACTTGGGGATGGCTTTTCCAGATGAAAAGCCAAGAACAGTAGGTCAGATTGCCTTATTTTCCCATTCTTGCTGCAGTCTGAATTTTCCTTTTGTTAGAGACCATTGATCTGAATCCTAGAAACTTGGATGACATATCCATTAAGTTGTTTTGCTGTGAAACTACAGCTCTGTTTTTACACTTGTTTCTCTAAGTATTCCTCATCACTCTGATAGTTCCCAAGTGTCCTCTCTTGCTTTCCAATGATAGGATCAACATATTTATCAAAAAATGGTGCAGTACCTTGGTCCTCCTCAAAATCTGCTTCACTTGGACCTTTATCTATCTACTGTAAATGAAAATACTGAAAATACAAATATTTATATACAATACGTGGCTGTGTAGTGTTTTATCAAAGGGGGTCAAAATAGTGTTTGAGCATCCTCCCATTGACTGGGCCTTCCTCAGTGTTTGAGCCATCCAAACACTTCAGAAAAAAGGTATTATTAGCTTGTACAGCATAAATGACATAAGGTCCCTTCCACAAGAAATCAAACTTGCCATGTTTTCCTTTGTCTTCCCTCCTGGAATCCCATCTTAACACTTTGCTTCCTATGAAGAAGTCTTCAGCCTTGGTTCTTTTGTCAAATATTCTCTTGAGCTTATCTTGCAGTACTTGGGTTCTCTGATAGACTTCCTCTCTTGTTTGTTGTAGGTGAATTGTCTAATTGACCCTTCTTTGAATGTCATTAGGCTCAGCTTGTATTTCTTGTAGCAACTTGATTACAGGAATCCCTAAAGATGAAGGAAATCTTTCTTCCATTCCATAAACAAGTTCATATGGGCTTGTGCCAATGGATCTCTTGGTGGTCAATCTTTCTGCCCATAGTGCATTTACCAACTTCTTATGCCAATTCTTTTTGTTCTCCTCCAAGACCTTCTTGATGATGTTGATAAGACTTTTGTTGGAAGACTCAGCTAGGCCATTGCCTTGAGGATAATAGGCAGTGGAATGGCCCAAGGTCATGTGATATTTATGGCAAAATTTGATCATTTTTTTGGACTTGAAAGCAGCAGCATTATCTGTAATAATTTTATCTGGACAACCAAACCTGGACAAGATGTTGGTTTCTAGAAATTGTATAGTAATGGAGTCATTGGCTTGCCTACAAGGGATGGCTTCTATCCATTTGGTAAAATAGTCTGTAGCAGTCAAAATCCACCTATGCTGGTGTTATAGACATTTTTGTGCCTTACAGCTCTAAGCATGAAATGTCCATAAACCAAGGGATCCTAAGTCACTAAAAGTGTTGTTCCAGCTCCTAAAGAAACAAGGTCAACAAATTACAGCTTCTCCCAGAAGTTCTCCACCAGAAACTGCTCAGAACTAGTCAAATCAGGATCATTTCAGCTGCTCCACTAGCTAGCTGCGTTGCAAAGCACCCAAATACACTGGCTAGGTGCGTTGCAACGCACTTGAATGCACTACCAGGGTGCGTTGAGCGGGAAATGACAAGTGGAAAAGTCATTCCACGAGGTGGAGAGACAATGGAAGCTTCCAGAATCTTCTCCAATGACACTTGCCTCACTAAATTCGACCAGTGATGAGTAAGAGGCTCTCAGTCTCCAAGTGGAAGCAAGAACTGACAGAGAGAAGCCACTAATCAATTCATGAGCTGACTCATCCTCTTTACATACATCTATATCTGGATCCCTCACCAAGCGATCCAGAGGCTGGAATTTTGTACATTGCAGAGAATTGTTGTTGGTTTTGAGATAGATATCAGAGTATTGGGTGATTTATGCTTTTTTGGAGGTGAAGAGGGGATTCTATGCTGGGAGCTTGATGCTGGATCAGGAATCATCGGTTGTAACTCCTCCTGGATCTTCTTGTTTTATCAATAAAACTATTTGAGTTTCTCCTACATGCTTGTATATCATTGATGTTCGTTATATTTGTATGTTTAACTTAAATCTGATCCTAAGCTATTTATGAACATAAATCCATGCCTTTGTGTAGTTTCTTTCTTCTGTGATCTTACAGGAACTTGGTGAAGCTGGGCAAGTAAGGGAGCAGGTAGCTGGAAGCTGTCAAAGAGGAGAGAGATTGGATCAAAGGACTAGCGCAAGACACAGGTTGGTTCATCCTATTCCTCTTCGTTTATAGTTCATAAAGGAGAATACAAGAGTAGTTTTCCCTGTTTGTTTCTGAGGTCACTGTCACACCTCAGTGGGATAGGGTCGTTCTGAATAGACACTTTTCCCGTTAACAAAATGGCGACTCCGCTGGGGATCGTGTCTAGTTAGTTTGTTTGTGTTTCTCTTGTTGTTCGTCTCATAAACTTAGAAGTAGCGAATCGAACTGCATTTGCCATTAACAAATGCAAAGTAGACATCTGCTACTTCAATCCATTCACTGGATCTGTTTATGATTTGAACAGTTGATTCACAAATGATCTGATTACCCTTTGTGATAACTCTTAAACCTTCATTAAATCTACCCTCTGATTGTGCATTACTGATTGCTTTTACTCGGCCAAAAACCATAGATTAAACTGCAAACCGTGACCCAGAACCCAGATAGAATTCTCGTTTCTGCCCCAGTGCAGGTGCTGTGAAGAGTTCCTGCATTTCAGTGCAGTTCCTGAGAGGGCAACCTGCGTTGCAATCCAGTTTCTCTGTGTACCAAGTGCGTTGATCAGCCTAGCCCTGTGCAGCTGAGGTTCTTTGCTCATTTTTTCCAGTTTTGTCTCTGATTTTTGCAGCCTGTGATCAGTGTGTGTGTCTGTTTAAAAACCCCTTCTCTTTGCCTTAATTCTGCCTCAGTTGTATAAAAGAAACTGTATTTGTTTTTGTGTGTCTGTTGCGTCATTTACAGTTTCCCATTGCAAAAGTAGAATAGTCATACTGTCGTCCTTTGATTTAGATCTGTCGTAAGTGTCGATTTTGATCTTAGGAGAAAGTTTATTTGCTGTTGACATTTGATTATGCTTTTACTTTTGCCTTTGGCTTGAATTTGTGAATTTCTAGTGTCGAAACAAGTGTTTATTTCAAAATCATAAAGTGTCGTAATCGTCTCTACCTTTTGATTTCGAAAAGAAGCTTGTTTGTGTTTTTCACTTGAAAACAAATTCAAATTTATACAACAACTTTCTTTTTAGGCATCAATATTAAGAAAGTGAAAAACAAATACATGCACATGTGCATTTGCATATTGACAGTCTGTTTGGCTTGATTTAGGAAAAGTGCATTTACAGTGTGCTCTTTGCTCTTTGAGAAAAGATTGTGTCTTTCTTTTCCCCTTGTAGCTAGGATTTTCATTGCTGAAAAGAGATAAAAGCTTGCTTATCATCTTTAGATTGCATTTTAGGAATTACATCTACATCTCGTGGTGAACCCAAAAGGCAAACTTCATAAGAAAGATCAACCTAAAATAAATTCAATGAACTTAACAACGCTTTGTAACTTAACGCACAACATTTAGAGGTCTAGGCTAGAGACGTATTCCGGCGTCGTAAAGCCTGGTAACTGTTTTCCTCATTGATGGTTGGGTGATTCCTCCACTTTGAGATGATAAGTGCCAGTACGGACGTGTGCTCCCACCTACCGTCGAGTATATATTGGGAGACCCCTATAGGCATAAAACCTTTATCCATAGGAAGCCATGTCGGCCGCCCTACTGATCGCAATGCACCGAACACAGCATTCAAGAACATTGACTGCCGTACCGTAAAAGGTATTCTGCAGTTTTCTGATTGGTTTGGTACTCCCTCTACCTAGACCTCCAGAGCAGTCCCTTTCGTTCCTTTTCAGACTCCTTAACGGAAAAGGTCCATCTGAGCACTTGTCACTTCAGGCTCATTAAAAATCGAAGGAGACTAGAGTCATCTTTTGTTTTTTCTCAACTCTTAAAAACTGAAAAAACAAGTTGTGTCAAAAGCGTCTAAAATTCATTTAATACGGAAACATACTTTCCCTTTTATTTTAGTTGATCGAGTAATCCGCAATCGTGGAAGAAAGTCAATTGAAACCCCGTCATTCGCGGAGGCTTACGAGTCAACCGTCTTTGTCTCCGGAAGCGAAACCAGTACGGACAAAGCGAACTCATTTAACCGGATCCAAGTCTCCTATCAAAGTTAGAACAAGTGTTCCAACGACATCAGAGACTCCGGTTACTCCAAACATTTCTGGAATCCCTGCCTCAACAGAAGAAGTTCAACAGCCAAAGAAGGACAGTGGTATTGATCCTAGTTTGAGAATAAACACTTGTGTTACTGAACCAGTTCCATCTATAACCGGTTCATAGAGTCTTACTCTTCAAACATCTGTTGCTGCCTCTTCGGCACCAGAAATATTTTACGGACCTGACGGTCTTCCCCTTCCACCTGGTCTGATTGCGATAGAAGAAATTGTAGAAGATCCTCAAGCAAGTACTCCAACGCACTTTGGAGTCGGGATCACTCTATATCCTTCGACATCAGAAGTTAGTCCACCACCAACGGAAGTTCCTGTAGAATCGCTAGGTAATCTTTGGGATAGACTACAAATGTCTGAACAACCGTCAACATCTAGGACTGTGTCTTCTGACACAGCGACGGCAGAACTCCCTGCTGTCACTCCGACAATGTTTGCCTACATACCATCTGTCCCAACTAGCTCACAACCGCTAGAAGGAGCCCATCCAAGGGCTCTTTCGGCAGTCTGGTCCGTTCCTGTTTGTTCATCCGAAATTATATCCAGAAACTCTTATGTTGAGTCTCGACAAATTGATCCATTTGGAGGTCAATTTGGGCAATCCGGTCCCCAAGGGCAAACAATTCCCTTGAGTTCTGGATTACCACTGTATGGGGGGCAGTATGCCCTTTCATTATCTCCTCCGGGAGGATATCCATACGAGAGTTCACAACAGCATTCAGGTTATACTGGAATTACCTCAAGTGGTTGGGTACCTATACTACCTCAACAACCAAGAGTTGTATATTCGATGCAACAATGCGTACCTATGTCGAACATACTGACTACGCCAGCTATTGTGACGATGTCGCAAGTTCAAGCACTGCCTGTTGTATGTCAACCTCAAGTTGTAATGCAACAGCCCCTTGACCCTGCGACTCAACCACAATCGCCTATTAGTGGGGCGACACAGGCCCAGACGGGTACAATTACCCCTCACCTTGGTCAAACGGTTAGTATCGGGCAACAGCACATGGCTTCACAACCGTGGCTGGTGCAATACCAACAACCACAATTCCAACAAGTATACCAAGGTGTTGAGAAGCAGATCTTTGTGAACAGTGGACAGCCGTACATTCAAAACAGTCAAAATCAACCATTTTATAATGGTCAAGTCCACCAACCTTACCAAACATACCAGCATCAAATGCATTATGCTGGTATGCAAAGACCAACTGCTCAGGCGATTCCATCGTATCTTGGGTATGCTTCACCTAACCTGAATCAACAGTTACCATTCGTGGCAACTTTAGAGTTGCCTGATTTAAACCGGTTAACAAACGATCCAATTGCTTACGCCCCTTGGTGGCCAGCGATTCCGCATAAACTTCCATCAGATATTCCTAAATTTAATGGAAATCCGTGTGAAGATCCATCGAATCACGTGATGACCTTTCATCTATGGTGTTCGTCAAACACCCTAAATGATGATTCGATAAGACTTTGCCTCTTTCAGAGGAAGTTAACGGGTCCAGCGGCAAAATGGTACATTGAATTGCCTAGAGTTTCGTTCGACAACTTCAGTACCTTAGCCACAGCCTTTTTAACCCATTTTCAATTACCAATAAGGTATGAAATGGGAATAGAACTGCTTACCAACTTCAAACAGACGACGGCCACTCACATATTTGATCATATACATGAGTGGCGACGTCGTCGTAGGATGGTAAAAATGTATGTTCCCGATCAGCTACTAGCTGAATGGTTTATCAAGTCATTACTTCCTTCCATCACGGAAGATGTGGCAAAGGGGGGAGTCGTAATGGAAGAGCAAGTAATCGCTCGTGCACAATATCTGGACTTGATTTACACGCACGCTCTGCGACAAAATACCTGACGCCCCTAGACCGGAATTCTCAATTCCTCCTCCTCCTAAATCGAACAATGACTCTCATGCCGGCGATGGCGTGATTAGCACGACAGACACGAAATCAACAAAGGCTACATCCAAGAAAGGCCGTAAGATTTCAGGTCAAAATGCAAAAGATGAACTTCTTGCTTCGGAAGTAAATGTCGTATCGACAGATAAAAGCAAAGAAACCAAACAACCAGGAAGCAAGAAGAAGGGCAAAGGGAAGAAGAAGAAACAGGATGAAACATCACCTGAAAAATCTTCTTCAAACCCTCCTGGAAATAGGAAACAAAAATATCCATGCATGATATGCGATGAGGATCATCAGACTTTAGATTGTCCACACAGAGCTGAGCTTAAAAAATTCTTTAAGAATTTGAAAACCTCAGCGGTGTTAACTGATCCGTTTCCGAATCCAGGAACAAATATGGTTGAAAGTGGAAATGCTTCCCCGTCTCAAGTGCTAATGTTGTCGATTTCAAAACAGCAGAATGATGCTTTGATTTCGACAAGGAACAAAGATTACGAGAATCCGAACCTGTCGAACAACAAGGATAAAGATCAACCGAGTAGTTCGACAACAACTTCGACAGAAGTTGTACCACCCACCATCCCTGAATTGACAATAAAACCGCCGAAGGGAGTAGTACACAAGTCGACATTTAATCCCCGCGCTAGAGCGGCATAGCATTATAACATAGTGTAAGATTTGGCCCAATCGCCATCCGCTATGTCGACTCTTGAAGTACTACAAAATTGCCCATCCCAAAGGCAGGCGTTGCTATCAGCCATTGGTGGGATTGATCCAAAGGATTCCAATCTTGTATCCTTCGACCACAAAGGGTACGATCCTCAGTTACCAGCTCAATTAGCTTTCCTTGTTCAATTGAAAGCCCTCAACAAAACTGTTCACTGAACGACTATTGATGAGGGGGCATCTACATGTATTATGTCGATGAGTTGCTGGAAAACTTTAGGATCTCCAACGTTGTCGCGATCTGCGACAACATTAAAAGCATTCGACGGAAGGACATATACCCCATACGGTATCCTAAATAACTTGAAAGTTTAACTAGGAGGGAAAACAGTAGAAATAGATGTTGAAGTCATCGATGGGAATCTTGATTACAACATCCTACTAGGACGACCATGGATATATGCCATGGCAGCTGTTGTGTCGACCATTTTTAGAAAGATTGCATTTCCCTTTCAGGGAGGGATTACAATCGTCGACCAACAAAACTTCCTCCCTAATGGTTCTCAAGTTACAGGAAGCATTCCCATGATCCATGGAAGCCCCCATTCGCTTCAGAATATCGGAGTAGGCCTACTAAAAGATCCTATACTAATGGGAACTTTCGCTCTTCCACCTCCAATCAATCTAGCGGAAGTAGCGTCGATAGGAACCTGCAACATGATATCTTCCACAAAGATCTCAGAAAGCGATATCAACATGGATCATGTGATGGTTTTGCCCCCGAGCCCAATAGAAATATTATAGCAATCAATGTTTCTGGCATGGGAGGCAAACCCAAATCAACGCTCATCAAGCGTTTGGATGGATAGGTCTAGAGAATATGGTACTCCTTCAGATCCTTGGTCGCAAGTGCATGGCACTGACGAAGGAATTCTCCAAGCTATGATAATTGAAGGAGCACCATGGAATGATTACCACCATCGTTCTCTTCTTCCGAATTATGAAGAAGATACTCAAAATGATATTTACCATCCTTCAGTAGTTGATTTTCTATCAAATACTGTAAATACGGTGGATTCCGAGCGAAACTTGTCCAACATAGAAGAGACTATAGCCATAAATATCTCGACTAAAACAGATGTTGTAGAGAATATTTATGTTGGCAAATGTTGTTCTCCTTCAGAACTGGAAATATATAACGCTCTGTTTCGCGAATTCAAAGATGTCTTTGCTTGGTCATACAGTGAAATGCCAGGCATCAACTCGAGTATCGTTGAACACGAAATTAAGATGTATCCAGATGTCAAACCAGTACGACAACGGCTAAGGCAGGTGCACCCCAAGAAAGCCGCTGCCATTAAGGCAGAAGTTGAAAAACTCCTCCATGCTGGTTTCATCTACCCGGTTCCGCTAACCGATTGGGTATCGAATATTGTCCCGGTTATGAAAAAACAAGGGACAATTAGAGTGTGCGTCAATTATAGGGATGTAAATCAAGCTTGTCTAAGAGACAACTACCCTACACCCTTCATTGACCAGATAATTGATGAATGCGCCGGATGCGAAATCTTTTCATTCATGGATGGATTCTCCGGGTATAATCAAATAAATATCCGCCCACAGGACCAGTCAAAGACTGCATTCATTTGTCCGTGGGGCACATTCGCATATCGAAAATTACCCTTTGGTTTAAAGAACGCAGGGGCGACGTTTCAGAGGGCAATGAATTATGCCTTCCATGACATCAAAAACATCGTTCAACCTTACCTCGACGACCTCCCGGCTCATTCGCGAAAGCGGACTGATCATCCGCAACATTTAAGAGCGATATTTCTACGTTGCCGACACTACAAGATACGACTCAATCCGCACAAATGTGTATTTTGCATCAGTTCTGGTTGTTTACTTGGCTTTGTAGTCTCCAAGGATGGGATTCGTCTCGACCTGTGTAAGGTCCAGGCAATCATAAATTTGCCTACACCTTCAAATTTGCTTCAAATTCAGAAACTCCAAGGGAAAGCAAACTTTCTGAGGAGGTACATTCCAAATTACGCCGAACTTGCTAAAGGTTGTACACGTCTTTTGAAAAAGGGGGTACCCTTTGTCTGGGATCAGGTTGCGCAAGCTTCCTTTGATGCTTTAAAAAATTCCCTAATGAAAGCATCATTAATGTACGCCCCCGATTACCAAAGAGATTTTAACCTGTATCTGGCTGCAGCAGATACGACCATCGCAATGGTTTTAGTTCAAGAAGTCGATGGAATTGAACATCCTATATATTATTTAAGTAAGAACTTAAATGATACATAAAGCAAATATTCTTATGTTGAAAAACTAGCGCTTTCAGCTATTCAAGCGATACAAAGATTTTGACACTATGTCCTCTTTCGGAAAACTACCATTCTGTCAGATTGCAACCCCATGACTTATATATTGTCGCGACAGTTGCTGGGGGGCAAATATTCAAAATGGATAGCAATCCTTCAAGAGTTTGATTTGGAATTTGTGAAATCCAAGTCAAAGAAAGCTCTAGTTTTCGCAGAATTATTATGCGATCTCCCATCGTCGTCCAACGATGAAACATCCGAAAAATCAATCGTGGATGAAAGTTTGTTTCTGATATCTACAAGCAATGAGTGGTATGGGGATATAATCATTTATCTCCAAACCCAAAATTTTAGGCCAAACACCAACCACTCTGAACAAAAACGTATTCGATACCAAGCAAAAGACTACATGATCGTCGGTGATACACTTTACCGTCGTGGTATAGATACGGTTCTGAGAAGGTGTCTCACCCATGAGGAAGCCGAAAAAGCCCTGAATGAGTGTCATTCAGGCGCGTGTGGGGGGCATCAATCTGGATATGCTACAGCACAAAAAATCTTATGAGCGGGATACTTCTGGCCAACAATATTCAAAGATTGCATAACCGCAGTCAGAAGTTGCCATGCTTGTCAAATTTTTGATAGCAAAACCAGAAGACCACCCGCACCTCTACAGCCAATAGTTGCTGTTGGGTCGTTCGCCAAATGGGGCATCGATTTCATGACATGTAACCCCACCTCGATCGGGGGGCATGAGTATATTATAGTAGCAGTTGACTATTTTACCAAATGGGTCGAGGCGATGCCTACATTAGATAATACTAGTGAAACAGCTGCCCTTTTCTTTTTCAATCATGTAGTCGCCAGATTCGGCGTACCACAGGCTATAGTCATAGATCACGGATTGCATTTTCGCAATCACATGATGGTTGAATTAGCTGCCAAACTAGGGCTATCCCACGACAGCTCTACTCCATATTATCCGCAGGCCAACGGACAAGTTGAAGCGATCAACAAGGTCCTGAAGCGCATGCTGCAAAGGATGATCAGAGTTCACAAAAGATGGCACCTAATCCTGTACTCAGCTTTGTGGGCTTACCGAACATCGGTAAGGAATGCAACCGGGTTCACACCCTTCCAACTGGTATATGGCCTGGAAGCAGTCTTACCAGTCCAGTGTGAAATCTCGTCTCTCAAACTCGCAATTGATCTCCTCCCCGGAACTTCAGAAGAAGAAGCTTGTTTCTTGGAATTAATCCAATTGGATGAAACCCATCATGACACCGCGTTGGCTAACGAAGCCCATAAGAAACGAGTCAAGGCGCAGTTCGACAAAAATGTCAAACCCCGTGTCTTCTCGGAAGGTGACTTGGTCCTGCTTTACGACCAAGAATCTGATAAATTGGGAGCAGGTAAATTTAAGTCTTTATGGATGGGCCCCTATATTGTTAAACGAGTGTTAGCGAAAGGAGCCTACGAGTTGATGGATTACGACGGGATTCCACTGGCGCAACCTCGTAATGGGTTGTACCTCAAGCGTTACTACGCCTAGTAGTAACCAATATGCTTTTGTTATATTTTTGTTTTCGCTAGAGTGTTTGTTTTGGTCGAGTAATCCACCTTTTTACATTTATTGCAGATGTCAGACCCATTGGAGCCATGTGTTGGATATGCCGACGGAGCGAGTCGTAGTTCGCGGAACCTGTCCTCCGCAGCCTGGGCCATTTTTTATCCAAGCGGCGAGTTAGTAAGTTTCAGAGGTGTATGTATTGGTCAATCAACGAATAACATCGCTGAATATAGCGCGTTGATAGAACTTCTCTCTGATGCCATCACTCATGGTATACGCCGACTAATCGTCAGGCTAGACTCACAGCTCGTAATACTACAACTCAATGGTATATATTCTGTCTGAAACCCAGCTATTTATCGCATGTTCCTAAGGGTTAAGATTTTGGAAAGACAATTTGATCTTATTCAATACCAACATATTTCTAGAAGCTTAAACACATTAACCGACTCATTAGCAAACTATGTGTTAGATAGAAATTTGCAACATTTATAAAAAGAAACACATCATCAATGTTTTACATGTGGATAACATAACTCAACCAGATGCAATGAGTGCTAAGTGAACTATTCAAAAATCATGAGAAATTAGTCAGTTACGACTGCCTCTCATGGAAATGGTCATACGTTTGAATGACTTACTTAACGCAGTTGAATCCCAAAAATGATATCTAATATAATGCACTGCGTAATCCCCCATACTTAAATTCAAAAAGAGTCAAGGGATCTCTACTTGAATGGTTCATGAGGCACAATACTTGCTAAGGTTTTGCAAATGGGGTAGCAAGCTAAGTGGGCTTGATTGTGGGGAAAAACTCCACAGTTAAGCGCGCTTGAGCCAGAGGAGTTCTGGGATGGGTGACCTCCTGGGAAGTCCTGGTTACCGGGTGCAAGCCCCGGAAGTGATGATTGATGCTATGTGATTCGTTCTCCACATTTCACTAGTTTCAATCCCACTTCTTCACCCCTGTGAGCATCACCCGATGCAATGAGTGCTAAGTGAACTATTCAAAAATCATGAGAAATTAGTCAGTTACGACTACCTCTCATGGAAATGGTCATACGTTTGAATGACTTACTTAACGCAGTTGAATCCCAAAAATGATATCTAATATAATGCACTGCGTAATCCCCCATACTTAAATTCAAAAGAGTCAAGGGATCTCTACTTGAATGGTTCATGAGGCACAATACTTGCTAAGGTTTTGCAAATGGGGTAGCAAGCTAAGTGGGCTTGATTGTGGGGAAAAAATCCACAGTTAAGCGCGCTTGAGCCAGAGGAGTTCTGGGATGGGTGACCTCCTGGGAAGTCCTGGTTACCGGGTGCAAGCCCCGGAAGTGATGATTGATGCTATGTGATTTGTTCTCCACATTTCACTAGTTTCAATCCCACTTCTTCACCCCTGTGAGCATCACTCGATGCAATGAGTGCTAAGTGAACTATTCAAAAATCATGAGAAATTAGTCAGTTACGACTACCTCTCATGGAAATGGTCATATGTTTGAATGACTTACTTAACGCAGTTGAATCCCAAAAATGATATCTAATATAATGCACTGCGTAATCCCCCATACTTAAATTCAAAAAGAGTCAAGGGATCTCTACTTGAATGGTTCATGAGGCACAATACTTGCTAAGGTTTTGCAAATGGGGTAGCAAGCTAAGTGGGCTTGATTGTGGGGAAAAACTCCACAGTTAAGCGCGCTTGAGCCAGAGGAGTTCTGGGATGGGTGACCTCCTGGGAAGTCCTGGTTACCGGGTGCAAGCCCCGGAAGTGATGATTGATGCTATGTGATTCGTTCTCCACATTTCACTAGTTTCAATCCCACTTCTTCACCCCTGTGAGCATCACCCGATGCAATGAGTGCTAAGTGAACTATTCAAAAATCATGAGAAATTAGTCAGTTACGACTACCTCTCATGGAAATGGTCATACGTTTGAATGGCTTACTTAACGCAGTTGAATCCCAAAAATGATATCTAATATAACGCACTGCGTAATCCCCCATACTTAAATTCAAAAAGAGTCAAGGGATCTCTACTTGAATGGTTCATGAGGCACAATACTTGCTAAGGTTTTGCAAATGGGGTAGCAAGCTAAGTGGGCTTGATTGTGGGGAAAAACTCCACAGTTAAGCGCGCTTGAGCCAGAGGAGTTCTGGGATGGGTGACCTCCTGGGAAGTCCTGGTTACCGGGTGCAAGCCCCGGAAGTGATGATTGATGCTATGTGATTCGTTCTCCACATTTCACTAGTTTCAATCCCACTTCTTCACCCCTGTGAGCATCACCCGATGCAATGAGTGCTAAGTGAACTATTCAAAAATCATGAGAAATTAGTCAGTTACGACTACCTCTCATGGAAATGGTCATACGTTTGAATGGCTTACTTAACGCAGTTGAATCCCAAAAATGATATCTAATATAATGCACTGCGTAATCCCCCATACTTAAATTCAAAAAGAGTCAAGGGATCTCTACTTGAATGGTTCATGAGGCACAATACTTGCTAAGGTTTTGCAAATGGGGTAGCAAGCTAAGTGGGCTTGATTGTGGGGAAAAACTCCACAGTTAAGCCGCTTGAGCCAGAGGAGTTCTGGGATGGGTGACCTCCTGGGAAGTCCTGGTTACCGGGTGCAAGCCCCGGAAGTGATGATTGATGCTATGTGATTCGTTCTCCACATTTCACTAGTTTCAATCCCACTTCTTCACCCTTGTGAGCATCACCCGATGCAATGAGTGCTAAGTGAACTATTCAAAAATCATGAGAAATTAGTCAGTTACGACTACCTCTCATGGAAATGGTCATACGTTTGAATGACTTACTTAACGCAGTTGAATCCCAAAAATGATATCTAATATAATGCACTGCGTAATCCCCCATACTTAATTCAAAAAGAGTCAAGGGATCTTTACTTGAATGGTTCATGAGGCACAATACTGGCTAAGGTTTTGCAAATGGGGTAGCAAGCTAAGTGGGCTTGATTGTGGGGAAAAACTCCACAGTTAAGCGCGCTTGAGCCAAAGGAGTTTTGGGATGGGTGACCTCCTGGGAAGTCCTGGTTACCGGGTGCAAGCCCCGGAAGTGATGATTGATGCTATGTGATTCGTTCTCCACATTTCACTAGTTTCAATCCCACTTCTTCACCCCTGTGAGCATCACCCGATGCAACGAGTGCTAAGTGAACTATTCAAAAATCATGAGAAATTAGTCAGTTACGACTACCTCTCATGGAAATGGTCATACGTTTGAATGGCTTACTTGTTGCAGTTGAATCCCAAAAATGATATCTTATATATATAGCTGTTTATGGTTTACACATAATGTTTTGTAACCAAGACAAAATCGGTCACACGACCCAAAACTCAAAATGCTAGGGGGACCCTAGTCTAATGATGCTCGTGATAGCAAGTCACAGCCTGTGCGATCATGCGTAAGAGACGAGTCCATCGTCTGGGCACACCAGTAGTGTGCCGCTGTAACTGCAAAGGTAGCTCGTTGATCCTCACATCTGGAATACCGAGAGTAAGGCTCTCAACCTGCTCCTGCACAGCTATGAGAGTCTCGGCCACATCGAGGTCGTGAAGAATAACCCTTCCGGCGGCCTCTCCTGTTGGGGCAATAGTTGGTACCCTCAGGCGAACTACTGGATGAATAGGACCAACATCTGCATGTACACATGAGTTTGATTAGAGTCTTGATAGAACAAAGCACAAGAACATTATAAACAAAAACAGTAAACAGCAATATGGTCAGAGATTTTACCAATAGCACCCCACTGCTCGCCTGCCGGCAGTACCAAATCTGGATCACCCCGGAAGTCCATGCCAGCATATGGATACTCGGAATAAACCATCTCCTGACGATCAAACCACCTGAAGAAGGTATCAGAAAATGAAATCTGAGACTGGCCAGCATGCCTAGACATATGGTCAACCCATCTCTGCATACGTGGTTCAGTAGGAGAAGGTAAATCGAGTGCAATGTACTGCGGCTGCATCAGTGGTATCTTCTCCAAGGCAAAGGCAGTCAAAATAGAACCGAACCCAAATTTCTTCAACCTCCCATTCTTTATCTTGGTCAATTGTTCTTTCATCACAAGAAGTACTGCGTCGCACCAGTTGAACACCTTCGGTTGGAGGCATTCCAAGGCATGCTGCATATAGGATCTATTGGCTACATGAAGAGATGCACTACCGACCATCCTACCAAAAGTAAATAGGATAGTCCTAAGGGACCTGTCAGTGACATCACGGATGATGATCTTGTCGTCTTTACTCGGCTGAGATCCTTCCCTGCAATACTGGTGGACATAATCTCTCACAGAATCGCCTCCTCGGGCCGAACCTGACAAAGAGATGGGGGCACCCCGCCTCGACAAGCCAGTCAAGAAATAGATGTCTACTACAGTCAAGGGGATAGATTTGCCCCTAATCTGGAAAACCTGGTTGATAGGATCCCAGGAGTCAAGCAAATACTTCAGTAAGTTAATCTGTTGTCTCATGCTAGAGATGCGGAAGAACTTCAGCAAGCCACAATTCCGCAGCGCGTTCACTGTAACAGGATCATGTAGGGCAATCATGTCCTCTTCTTCATGTTCTCGTTCTCGCCATGTAAGGGTCATCTTGCTCCAAGATCTCTGAAAAAACAAACAAGAGAGGAGATTAGATCCTGATTTTGATGAGAAACAGGCAAAAATTCCATCAAAAACTGTGCAACAAATTCCCTTTCTGCGCCCAACGCACCTGCAGCAGTGTTCCAGGTGCGTTGAATGTCAAACTGCCTTCATACAGGCCAGCATTCAATGCAGGTTTCGATGTGTTGAGGGTGCGTTGATGGCTGAACAAATCCATCAAACCCCAGGGGCTCAGAAAAGCAGAGAATAAAGCACATAATGCAAAAAGGAAACCATGAAATGAAAGAGCTCAGGTTTAGCTCCTTCCTGGTCCAGACGGCGCCGAGAATCGTCCACATAATCTCCCGAAATCAGCTGATGAAAATCGAGGGGGAAAACACCTCCAAAGCTCCAACAAACCAAGTTCAAATGAAATGGTAAAATGAGAGGTAAAAAACACTTTTTAATTACTTTTACGTAGTTCGAAGTAAAGTATTAGCGTTTTAATCTCGTTTTCAAAGCAAATATTGTTCATTTCTAACTAGTTTGATGAAGCAGTTGAAAAATACAGTACTATCTTTGGAAGGACAAAGCTATTTATGGTAAAAAATCAAAGCAAGACCATAAGATCGAGCAGTTTTAGCGCATAGTTCAAGCTCGTTAAAAAATAAACATAAGACCGAGCAAATGTTTCCACCCGCGTTTAAGCTCGTTAAAAAATGAACTATCCCCCGGTAAATAACCACCGTGAATGAAGCATTTTCAGCCATTAAAGCCTTGGTCGTGTTTGCACCGTCACCTCCACTTTTCCATTGGCCGATCATTCACCTCCATTTGATTGTTTACCCATTTTGAGGAACAGCTGCGAAGAGTGATTTCACTAGCCATCCTTGTGACACTGCCGTGACTGGAAAATTCCAAACCTTACCTGGAATCAGCTGCTACCCATTTTATCACTCGTTCCTCAAAAGACGAGTATTCTTTAAGCTCTTTTCAACTGACTCGTAAAATATGAAAAGATTGACGAGTTTTGGCCTTCCAGCTCGTTAAAGCGACAGGAAGTGCTATCCCTCCTCTAGATTTTAATCTTTTTGGACCTGAGGGATTATTGCACAAAAAGATCGAGCGCTTGTTTTGTTCGGCTCGTTAAAGCTAATCGAAAATTCATCCCTTTTGAATTGTTTTATACTTTTTCGGACTTAAGGGATTAGATGACGAAAAAGGAATTTTGGAGTTACCTTTACGTACCTTTTCAGACTCTCTAAAAATGAAAAGGACCGAGTTATCTTTGTCGTTAGACTCGCTAAAAAGATTAATAGCGACAAACTTGTCTTTAGGCGAGAACGAGTTTCACTATCGCTAGGCTCGTTAAAACATAGCGATGGGTTTGCCCGAAGGGAAAATTATAGAACAAGCATATGTTATCCTCCTCAAGCTTGACAAAAATAAAGAGGTACTGGTCAGCAATGACTGGGGAAAAATTGGGAAGAAAACTAAAAGAAACTTTATTGGTAGCAAGTCGCTCTTGAACATGACACTTCCACTCCGTGCCTGAGTCGGGTTGGGTTGTTTCATTCACCTGTCACATCACCATGGTCACGCCATACCATCCACATTTGGGGTAAATGCTACCAATCCATCACATAAGTGTCGCCGACATGTTCAAGAGAAGTCATCCAGAGAAGTCCCCCGTGTCCCATCCACTACCATACATTATACTTCATTCTTTCATGACCGCCACCCTGAACCATATATCATCAGATCGTTTTCACCTCCATCAAAATCATTTGCTCCGTTTCGTGTCATTGATGTGGGATTCATTAAGGCCCTCCTTTGACGGATCGCTTCTTGTCGACATCAGCTCATTATCCAAGAAATTGATCTAGGAACACCCCATTCAGTACTTTGAAGCTTGCATGCCTCAATGGCAAGTTTCTCACTTCCGGCGACAGGTATACATCAATGACCTTCGACCGAAAGATTTTGCGTGGTGTTCGACGCCAAGTCCTTTATTCACACCACGTGAATTGTACTGCAGTACCTTGAGGGTCATTATCATTATCGGTGATTCCTCTCGCGCTTGTTAACAGTTTACATCATTGACTGGTAATCAAGCGATGTCTTTCCATGTTCGACTTCAAAACATTTCTCACATGAATCGACTTGTACTTCGAGTGAAGATCGAATGAGATTGAAGACCCCGGGTCTAGTTTCATCCATCCGGGCTGCGATATATATTCAGGAAAAATAAAGACATTGAAATGTACAACATTGTATCACAGATAATCATCCTACCAAAAGGATGATGACTCCATCAGAATCATCAGTCTACCATCAGACGATTGTCTGTCCTATGTACATGAAAATGAATTTATAAAGCTGAGCATGGGAATGCCCACCTCAGCTAGATCATGAAAACAGTATGAAGATAATGTATTGTATTGTATCTTATTACAGGTCTCCTCCCAGCATTGAAAGAACTTCAGATCCTCCTAATAAATCATTTCACCCGATAAACGACCTCATACTTTAGGGGGCAACTGTTATAGACATTTTTGTGCCTTACAGCTCTAAGCATGAAATGTTCATAAACCAAGGGATCCTAAGTCCCTAAAAGTGTTGTTCCATCTCCTAAAGAAACAAGGTCAACAAATTACAGCTTCTCCCAGAAGTTCTCCACCAGAAACTGCTCAGAACTAGTCAAATCAGGATCATTTCAGCTGCTCCACTAGCTAGCTGCGTTGCAAAGCACCCAAATACACTGGCTAGGTGTGTTGCAATGCACTTGAATGCACTACCAGGGTGCGTTGAGCGGGAAATGACAAGTGGCAGAGTCATTCCATGAGGTGGAGAAACAATGGAAGCTTCCAGAATCTTCTCCAATGACACTTGCCTCACTGAATTCGACCAGTGATGAGTAAGAGGCTCTCAGTCTCCAAGTGGAAACAAGAACTGACAGAGAGAAGCCACTAATCAATTCATGAGCTGACTCATCCTCTTTGCATACATCTATATATGGATCCCTTACCAAGAGATCCAGAGGCTGGAATTTTGTACATTGCAAAGAATTGCTGTTGGTTTTGAGATAGATATCAGATTATTGTGTGATTTATGCTTTGTTGGAGGTGAAGAGGGGATTCTATGCTGGGAGGTTGATGCTGGATCAGGAATCATCGGTTGTAACTCCTCCTGGATCTTCTTGTTTTATCAATAAAACTATTTGAGTTTCTCCTACATGCTTGTATATCATTGATATTTGTTATATTTGTATGTTTAGCTTAAATTTGATCCTAAGCTATTTATGAACATAAATCCATGTCTTTGTGTAGTTTATTTCTTCTGTGATCTTACAGGAACTTGGTGAAGTTGGGCAAGTAAGGGAGCAGGTAGCTGGAAGCTGTCAAAGAGGAGAGAGATTGGATCAAAGGACTAGCGCAAGACACAAGTTGGTTCATCCTATTCCTCTTCGTTTATAGTTCATAAAGGAGAATGCAAGAGTAGTTTTCCTTGTTTGTTTCTGAGGTCACTGTCACACCTCAGTGGGATAGGGTCGTTCTGAATAGACACTTTTCCCGTTAACAGTTGGCTAGAGGATGAAGGGTGGATTTCACCAATGAAGTCTAAACCTCCATTGCTAGAATGGTCTCTCAGTTGAAATAGGTTTGAGTGGTAAAGGCAACAGCTTTCTCTTGCCTTCAAAAATTTGGCATTTGTGACAGGACATTACAAATTTTCTCACATCAGTAAACAAGGAAGGCCAATAAAATCCAGCCCTTACGATTTTATCAGCTGTGGATTTCCAGTATAAGTGTCCTCCGCAGTCACCTGCATGAAATTGCTTGAGAACATTGTTAGTTTCATCCAATGTTAGGCAATTAAGTAAAATTCCTTCATGATTTTTCCAAAATAAAACATTGTCTATGATACAAAACTTTGATGCTTTCATTTTCAAGAACCTTTTCTTAGTTCTGGACAACCCTGGAGGAGCTTGCAGGTTTAACAATACAAAATATATATCAGCATACCAGGGAGATTGCAAAAAGGCTTGATTGATCTGTGGAGTCGCCATCTTCTCTTCGTTGTCCAGTTCATTAATGTCAAGGGCTTGGAAATTGGTTTCAGTCATTAGCTTGGCTAGACCTTGTCCTTTTATTAGTTTGGTAGGCTTGATTTCAATGTCATATTCTAAGATATTGGCAATCCATTTGCCCCTTTTGCCTTCAATTCCTTCTTGGGTTAAAATGTCCTTAACCACTGCATTTGGGACATAGGCAATTACATGAGAGTATAAAATATAGATTCTAAAGTCTTTGATGGCCTTTACCAATGCATAGGCTTGCTTTTCCAGAATCTGATAATTTAATGGAGCATCTATAAGGGCTTTGCTAAAAAATGCAATGGGTTTTTCACACCCCTGGTCATCTTTTTGTAACAGGACTACAGCAATTGTATGCTCAGATGCAAAGAAAAAAATGATGAAATCTATATCAAACCTAGGACTTGTTAGGACTGGTGTGTTTGTCAATGCTCTTTTGATATCCTCAAAGGCCTGTTTAGCTTCCATGGTCCATTTTACCTTAGAATCCTTCTTCAACATATTGTTTAACAGTCTTATGAGCTCAGCCAAATTAGGAATGAATCTTCTCAAGAAGTTGATCTTTCCTAGAAAGCCTTGTAGTTCTTTGATGTTTCTCGGATGAGGCACTTGAAGGATGGCTTGAATTCTGTCCGGATCAATCCTAATACCATCTTTTGAGATTATATGCCCTAGGAGCCTACCTTCCTCTAGGCCAAACAGTGATTTCTTTGGATTCAAAGATATGCCATATTTTCTATAAATTAAGAAAACTTATCTCAAATGTTCTAAGTGTTCTTGATTTGATTTTGAAAAGGCAGTAAGATCATCCAGGTAGACCACTAGAAAATCATGGATTTCTTTGGCAAAGGCTATATCCATTTCTCTTTGGAATGTGGCCCCTGCATTCTTAAGCCCAAAAGGCATTTTGACATATTTAAAAGTTCCCCAAGGTGTTGTGAAGGCAGTTTTGTCTTGATCATCCGGGTGTACTAAAATCTGATTGAATCCAGAGAATCCATCTAGTAATGAGATCCTAGAGGCTCCCACTACCCTTTGTAGGATATGATCCATTTTTGGTAAGGGGTAATGGTCTTTGAGAGAGACTTTGTTCAAATTCCTTAGGTCAACACACAGTCTAATCTCTCCCGTCTTCTTCCTAGTGGGCACTAGGTTTGAAATCCACTCTGAGAATCTGATAGGAGCAATGATTCCTGCTTCATACATACGTTTCACTTCTTTTTCAATGAGGGGAAGGAGGACAGGATTCACTCTCCTAAGCTTTTGTTTAAAAGGTTTTTGGTTTTCTTTTAAAGGTATGGTGTGTTGGATGACTGAGGTATCATAGGACTTGAGGTCCTCATAACTCCAGGCAAAGATATCTTGGAATTCTTTGAACAACTCAATGTATTTCAACTTCTGATCAGCTGGTAATGCCTTGGATAATTTTATCATTTTGGGATTTTCTGTGGTCCCAATGTTACAGTCTTCAATTTCAGCATTCAGTGGTTGCATTTTTGGTTTCCTTGAGATATCATTTGAATCAAACAAATCCTCCAAAGGGGTTAAACCTATGGGCAGAAAATTGTCTTTTAGATCAATTACTTCGGCTTTTGTTTCAGCTGTTTCATCAAAATCTGTTTGCTTGAGCTCCTGTACATTTTGGTTATTAAAGATAGTAGGATGCAACACTAGATTCGCTGCTTCAGCTGATATATTCTGCTTGATTGTGTATGTCTGTTGTTGATCATCCATGGTGCTAGTATCAATGTTCATGCCGGAAAATTCTTCTTTTAGAGTAAGGAAGTTATTTATCTGTGTGTCACTCTCAAAGACTTGCCAATTCTTGATGTTATCTGGGACTACAGGCCTATGTTTGATTTCAGCAGTGAAACTGTGATTGGGTCTGAAAGGTAGCTTGCAAGTGCTGGCAAAGGTTGCCAAGCTATGAGCATGTAAATTGAGCTTTCTTGAAATTTTGGTTAATTGAGATTCTGAGAAAGTGTCAAGTACTTGAATAGCTGCTCCCTTATAAGCTCTTAACCTTTAATCATTTGTGATAAAGTTTCCTTTCATCTGTTTTATGATCAGATCTGAATCTCCTAAGATTGAAACTCTGGTTGCACCTAAATTTTTTATGAGTTTGAGTCCTAACAAAAGGGCTTCATACTCAGCCATATTGTTTGTGCATCGAAAGTTTAACCTATATGCATGACCTTCAGCCTGGTCATTCTGCATATTGTGAATCCAGACTCCTGCCCCAGCTCCCAACTTGTTTACAGAGCCATCAAATTCTAAATACCATAGGGTTTCATGGTCAAGGTTTGTATTGAGACTCTTAGAAGGTTGGGTCATGGGCAGATTGGTTTCTTGCCAGTCATTTGATGTATCATTCTCCTTTGTTGTATCAATTATATCAAAAGTCTTTTGGTCTTGAGAGGAAAATTGTTCATTCAATCCCTCTGTCTGTGCTGCCACTAATAGTTTGGGATAAGCTTTGGTGCACATGTCAGCATTATACAGAATAAATGAATCCATGTCTGAATGTATTGAATAGATGGGGAAGTTTTGGGGTTTTTCTTGACTACTCACCACATATTTCATTAATTTTTCATGGTATAATCTCTTAGGTTGTCCAAAGACTAAAATGGTGGCGTAGGACATGTCTAGTTGCAAAGATCCATGGAGTTTGGCTCCTCAAGATCTGGATAAAAGCATACCGTACTTGGGTGGAATGTTAGCTACCACCACATCCATCAAAATCGTTTTGGTTTGGTATTGGACTAGGGAGACACACAAATCTTTAATTAAGCCTAAGCACCTGACTTGGCTTGAATCAAATGAGAATAGATCTTTGTATGGTCTTGTGATATCTAGGTCTAGTTTTTCCATTACAGATTTGGGCATTAGGTTATGTGAGGCCTCAGAATCAAACATTGCATTGTGTAAAACCTTGTCATGAATGTTTAAACTGACATAGAAGGGTGGAACCCCTCCATTTGCTGTCTTTTCGTTAACCTCAGGGCCAAACAACAATTCAGGTTGATCATCTAGAACATTTACAGCATCCCTATTGTCAGATATTTGGAGTGACCTATTGATTTGTTGTCTATACACTTGATGTTTGACTAATTCAGAAAGAGGGACAACTATCTTTAGCTTACTTATTTCTGTTTCTAAGTTAAAGGGCTTTTCCATTTGAGTCTTAGCATTATATGCAGCAGATTTTTCATTTTCAGCTGAGTTCAGTAACCCTTTCTTCATGATTGGTATGATTTTGATTGAAATCAGTCCTAGATTTATTTTCAGGGATGTTGTTTGAACTTGCTTTTGAGGGAAGGGATTGTTGTTTTCCTGAGGGTTGTATATATGATATATCCTCCACAGTGACCTCTCTTGGATGTAGATCTATTTTATCAGGGAATTCTGGAAGAACAGTTTTATCCTTTGTCTTTTTTGGCTGTTTATTGTCCTTTGGTTTGATAGGTTCAGGTACATCTATGGTTCTACTCCTTAGTTTATACTGTTTATGCACCTCATACACCACTGCATCATAGCCTTCCTTGAAGTCAAAAGACTCTCCTGACTTGGTTTGAAATTGATTGCAGTTATAAGCCTCTTGATCTTCTTGTGTTAGAAAGACCTGATGTTCGCTGTCCAGGCCCATTAGGTTGATGTGAGGATCCTCGATTGGCCCACTAGATGTTGAGGCCTCAGCATAATTTTCTTGAAAAGGAGGTCTAATGTGCTGGTCGGGATCAGCCCTTCCAACATTTGGATTTTGATTCTTTCTAAAATTTGGGTTTCTAGCAGTACTTGGTTGACCTTCCCATGATGATTTTCTTTCTATGGTTTCTACTCTGTCCCCAAGTTTGTCCATGCCTTTGATGATTGCATTTATCTTTTGTTCAAATGATGAAGGTTCTTCATTAAAAGTGGTTCTTCTTTCAGCTCTTGCCCGATTTCTTTTAGCAATAAGGTTTGCCTCTACACTGACAGCTATGTTTTGCATGTCTGCCAAGGTTGCAGGGGATCTTTCCTTAGTTGATATGCCATCAGAATCAAATCCATCAGGGAATTTGATTAAGGCTAAATCAGGTGGAGGTCTAAGGTTTTGAGGGATGGCATTGTAAACATTGTTGAATCTTGCACAATAATCTATGACAGTTTCTTGTGGGCCTCTCCTTATGGTGTCATACTCAGATAAAATATGTAGTGGGTCTTTTTTCTTTTCCCATCTGTTCAGGAAGGATTGGTAAAGAGCACCCAAATCGGCTATGGAATTTGCAGCAAGTGCTCTGAACCAAGTTCTTACTTCACCTGTTAAATTTTGGACAAAGATTTTCATTCTCACATCATCATTGTCTATTTCATAATTTTCAAAGTAGTCTTGCATTTTTTTGGTATGCTGTAAGGCAGTATATGTGTCGGTACCATCAAAATAAGTGATCTTACTTTGGTAGTCCTGAGGCATAGCCCTAGGATTACCAGGTAGCTGTAGAGGGGCATAACGATTTGCCATATTTACAGGGATAAATGGGACAACAGGAAGGAAAGGAACAGCTGGAACAACAGGGACAACAACGGCAGTTTGTGCAGTGGATGGAGGTGTGAAGAATATGTTTTGAGAGGTGGATGAGGAAGAGGGAGAAGAAGGAGTTATGTGAGGATGGATTGATGGCTTAGCAGGGGTTGGGATATAATTTTGCTGAACTGCCTCAGGGCCGGAATCAGCAAGATCTTCTTGTTCTTCTTGTTTCCTAAGAACCTTAGGGATTAAATTAGGATTGTCAAAAATAGCTGGAGGATCTGGGTCAGGATTTGACCTAGTATACCTAGTTTTCTTTTTAGGAGCCAGCTTCCGAATTTGTTTTTGGTATTTTTGGGAATGTTTTTAGAGTTAACAAGGAACTGCTCAAATTTTGGAACAACTATCTAGAGTCTAAAACTAGCATGAAGTTTGACTGAAGTAGCTTTTATTTACTCCTGTAAATGCAAAGCAAGAACAGTTTCAAAGGCTTCCTAGCTGACATTCAGGCTTCATCTGTAGTTATAAACAAATAGATAGCAATTGAAAAACTCGTTCTGTCCCCAGTTGAGTCGCCAATTATGTTATCACTCAGGTTGTTCCCTTTGACTCAAAAGGGAATAAGGCCGAGGTAGCCACTAACCAACCTTTTAGCCACAGGTCCTAGCCTACCTGCAACCAGAGAGGGCTCTCTCTTTCTGATTTAGATTTGTTTGGTGAAATTTTAGGCTAGTTATGATGCACAGGATTTTGTTTTGAATTTGTTGGGATGATGATTTCAGTCAGAACAGGTATGTTTTTGCAGAATAATCTAGGCCATTGGGCATGGAGTCGATGATGGTGAACTGCTGGAAATGTTTTTTGAGGGAAAAGGTTATGCTACAGAGCCAGACAAGCATCTATGGAACAATTTTTCAAATCTGTAATATGATGGGATGAAATCAGGGAGTGAAAGGCAACTAAGGATCTTTCACTAAACTGATAGAGGGAATGGTGGGAATATTATCTAGGAGCATTTAAGAATTCCTGAACAACATTCATAGTGATAGAACGAATACAAACATGAGCAGTTAAGAATTCATGTTTATGATTAATTCTGAAGAAAACACATTTAACAACAGAGATTGAGCATAGGGTGTAATCAAACAATTCCTGTACTATTATTTTTCTCTATTGCTAAGCTAATGAAACATATATCTAAGTTAAGCAAACATAGAAAGACAAAACATAGTTTAGGATAACTTATTGCTCCATCAAACAACACAGGAATTCTGTAGCAGAACGTAGATCATCACTTTGACATCAAACAGTGCAGAGATCATGAACTTTTCCAGCCCTTTATATTAGATAGTCTGAAAATATACAAAACAGTGTCTCGGAGAGAAAATCACCAACCCCAAATACATTGTATGGGTAGGTATATATACAAAAATTAGATACAAAATATCTAGCTGATGAGTTAATAGCTCATAAATTCTATGCCAACCCCTGAGGAATTACAGCTGAAGGAGTAAATGTTGCAGTAAATATTAAGTGCATTAGTTGTCCATCTTGTCAGAAAGTTTTGACTTTTGTGACCAATTGAGTCGGCTGGAGCTGCACTATCCAAAAATCCGTGTGCTTCCCTTCTTGGGCTTGCTGTCCCAGTATTTAGCTGAGTCATTATTCTCGCCCGCTCTGCCAGTTGTCTTTATGCTGCATTAAATTTTGTTTACCTGAGGCTGATTAGAAGAGACCGAACTGAGATCATTAGGGAAAAATTTGCAGCATTTCTTGCCACCAATCTTCTTTAGGCAGTTGGTGTCTTCGTGTTTTTATTAGAGCTTCATCTGCCTCTGTCTACCTGCAAAAATTTGGTGGGATCTCAAACAAGTGATTAATTTCATGCTCAATGTAAAATAAATTTTCTAGCTTGTCATAGAGGCTCTGCCCTGATGGAGGTCCTGCTTCTTCTGAAGTGCTAGTGGATGTTGTGATCTGATTTGCAATGAAATTGGTCATCCTAGTGGCATACTGCTCACAGGTGAGCAGTCTTCCAGCACCGGTCAATAGGCTTGGCAATCCTTTGCCTTGTAATGCACCCATTCTAAGCTTGTAGTCATCAACCTCAGCCTGCATCTCCTGACATTTTCTCTCCAAATTCTGCACAAAATTTCTGAGGGTTAGTACCTTTTTGGCTGTTAAAACAGTATCTGTTCTGTTGCTGATGTCCAAGGCTACCAACTCCTCCTTTGTGTGAGTATTCAGGAGATGTATCATCCGGCTAGCCTGCTCAAGCATATTTCCTAGTGCTGCTCTGGCTTTTTGGCTTTCAATTTGAGCTTGGCCTATTAACTCAATCTGCTCATGCACTATTTTGATTGATTTCCACTGTTTGGTGATAGAGTGGTCAATCCGAGTCCACAAATTTTCTTTACCTCAGCCAGAGTCTTCTCTAAATTTAGGTCCTTTTCCAAGGCCTTTATTCTGTATTTCAGGGCCTTAATTTCTCTGGTCTGCTCAGGTACTGTCATTTTGGACTTGTCATATTTTGCTTCAAGCTCAGCCAATTTTTCTTTGGCTTGTTTAATCTCTGTTGCCTGAAGCTCCAGCTCCTTGACAGCTTTGGTCAAATCATCCATGCTTATGCTAGCCTCAGGAGCTGTTGTTGTTGCTGCCGCAATATCTGAAGTTGTTGCAGCCGTTGGAGGGGTCACTGCTGCTTCTGTAGTTGATGCAGTAGTTGGGGCAGTTTGAGGAGGCTGGGAGGTCGACTCTCCCTGCTTTTTTTGCAATGCCTTTTCCAATTCTTCTTCCATTTGGACTACTCTTTGATTCATTTGCATTAAGAGGTCCAATGTGTCCTCAGCTTCTTTCTCTTTTACCAGCTCTCCCGTCTGTGGATGCATGGTTGAGGAGAGCCTCATTTGCTTTTTTAGAGCAGCAATATCATCCTCCATTTTCTTCATTAGAGCTTTGATAGCCTTTGGATTCATAGGATCATGCCCCAGGTCTAAAATAATGTCCTCCAATGTTTTGATTCTGTTGTCTTTGGCTGTGGAGGACATTCTTTCTAAATCAAGTTGAGTGTTAGTGTTCCTCAGAGATTCTTTCAACTCATGGGCCATTGTGGCCTTGTCTACCAATGTGGCATAGACCATTTCCCATGTTTTCTTATGCAGTTCTATTTGATCCATGGGGTGAATGTCTTTTGCCATAACTTCCAACCTTGTTCTGACATAATCTGCAGCCGACTGAGGCTGTTGTACCTTGGGTTTAAAATGGCTGAGGATCATCTTTTCCTCTTTGATGTCATATGCTGCCATCAACCTTTCTTGTTTGGCAGGTGTTGCTTTGAAAAGTTGGTCATATAACTGCACTCTTAGCAGCTCATTTTGTGCCTTAATTTCTTTAAAGGTGGCCTTGATGCTAGTTGGCCTCTTCCTTTGCTGTGTGGAGGAGGACACCTCCATGCCATACTATCTTTGTTGCTCTTGTTGAAAAGCGCTTGTGGCTGTTTGTTGACTGTCTTCTTTATCTTTCCTTTGGCTTCCAAGGATTTCTTCACTGATTTCTTCCACAACTGGGGAATCAACCTTTTGCCTCTTGGCTTCAGGCTGCTGAGTGGACCCACTAGCAGGTGTGGACTCATCTCGGTCTCGTTTTCTGCCTCTTTCCTCATGGGCAGGAGTCTGCAAGGCAGGCACTATTGGTGCTTCTGTCTGTTGTAGAGGGGCCTGTACTTGAGGTTGCTCCATTGAAGAGGCAGGTTGTTCTGTGACCACTTCCTTTTCTGCACCCATTATCTCCTTGCCCTTTGCCCTTTGTTGTACGTATTGCTGATGTAGATGGTCCCTGGGTGGCTGGTGTGGCTGCAGCAGTGGATGTACCTTCTCCAATTTGATGTGGCAGCTTGAATGTTACCTGCTGCACAGAATCCAAGTCAAGAGTTTTTTCTAAATCCTTGACATTTTTCTCCATTATTTCCTCTTGAGTTAATTCCTCAACTAATGTACCTTGCAACCATTCATCTTGGTTGGCATATTGCTCAATTTGTGGATATTTACAGTGGTCATAACCTAGCAGCCTGTATTTGACTCTTCTGGCACTGATAAAACCTTCCGGGTCATAAGGGACCCACCAGAAGCTCCTCTTTAGCTTATATTTGTCCCTGAGAATTTGATCAACATCTTGCCAACCTTCTTTCTTGTTCATGATGAAGGGGCCTAGATGGTCTTTGAATTTGAGGTGGGCTTTCTTTTTGGCACTATGAAAGTGGGTGAGATCAGAACTAATGAGTTGCCTATAGTATTCCAAGGCAAACAATCTCATTGGTACATACCTTGGAAGCCTGTAAGGACAGAGCTCACAGCCATAGATTTTGATGACAGTATGGTTTTGATATAAGTACCAATCACCTATTTTATAGCTCTTGGACAGCTGCAAGGTCTTCTAAATCTCAAATGACAATCTGGGAGGAGCGGATCTCATTAGGAGGCAAGAGACTGGGTATACAAATTGGTCAACAAACTCACAGTAAGAAAATGGAGAGTTTTGAACTTCATGAAAGACCGATGACCAGAAGATGACAGACCTCTTTTCACCCCTAGAATCCAATTTCTTGATGGGGCATTGGAAGCTTTCAGACTGGTAGTACATGAATAAGTGGTAGATATATTATGAATATTTGAATACTCCCTCCCTATCCACTTTCAATAGCTGGTCATTTATTTTATTGGCTATAAACTTGGCAAAGTTATACTTGTAAGCAGGGGGCTGGCCTGGACTATATGCAGCTAATAATACCAACACTGTTTCATCAATGTGCTCACTGGTTTTGAAGCCCAGCACATAAGAGATCATATCAACTAGAAGCTTTCCCACCTCATTGAAATGGACATATAAGAAAGGAGGTGGCCCTGTAGGTTGGCGGTCTACCCTCATGAATGTCTTGGTGATTTTTTCAATGTCAGCACTGGAGAGTTTGGAGCCTGCATCCAGCAAATAGTTCATGGAGAAGGGAAACAACAGCTGAGTCTGCTTGAAATTGAGCATTTGGTTGATGGAGTCAGGATTAATGTGGAAAAGTATGCTCCTAGATGGAGACTTAACAGCTCTCTGAGTTGGCTCATAGTTCTCAGCACATAAGCGGATGATCTCTGGAAAAATATTAACAGATGGGAGGAAGTAATAAGGCAGATTAGACTCCCATATACCATACATGTCGTTGTTGCTTAGATAGTTGTTTCTCAACTGGCAGAAAGTCTGCAAGTGGTTTCTGTCACCAACAAGATCTTGGATAAGGTAATCTCTATCACCAAGAGGCATGGCTTCAAGCTCCTTGTTTGGTGGATTCATAGGAGTGACACTATGAGCTGATGGTGTAGCCATTACAGAACTTTCAAGTGTTATCTTTAGAATGAAGTTTTTAAGTAGAACAGACTGAGGATGATAGCTTGTGAGGATTTGAAGAGGAGTGGCAGAATGAGTCTAGCTAAAGCCAAAGTCTTCAATATTTTGTTCCTGTATTGAAAAGAACAATTTGCAGAGTTTGATTTGAGCTTTGGTTTCTTTTGAAAAACTCTCTGAATTTAGAGACAGTGAGGGCAAATGCAGAGGAGAAAAGGATTACAGCTTAATGCACTGAGAGCTTGAAGCGAAACACGGCAAAAGGGAACAATGCCGGGCAGGTGTGAGACTATATCGAAAATTCAAGCCCGAAAATGGATTCTATCACGGTGAAATTATGAACAGTGCAGGGCTCTCTTAAACAGGGGGTGCATTAGATTATTTAGGCCAACATTTACAGGACAACACCATTAAATTTAGGAGTTTTGTAGGCAATTTAGTGGAAAAATTGCAGAGAACGGGAAGAACACGGGAAAACAGGTTGAATTTGGCGAATACCTGGATTAGCTAGCGCCGAGGGTGGTCGAGTTGATTGAAGGGCGACGATTGACATTGAATTTGCAGGTGGCGGCGTCCAAAGTGATGAAATTTGAAATCTGGAGGCAGTTTGGAGTGAACAATAGAACAGCGCAGCCGCAACTTTACAATGAAAATGACCGAAAACGGTCACTTTCAGCATTTTTAACGAAAATTTGGCGCATACGCGCTTTTGTCGCTTTCCGGTGATGACGTCAGCATGACGTCATCAGTGGGCCCCGGGTACAGACGGGTGACGTGGATGTTGACTGGGATGATGACGTGGCGGGACACGGTGGCACAGCGTGGGCACGGGAGGACAGCGTGGCGGGCGACGTGGGGCAGCGGCGGGGACCGGGTGTGACGTCATGGTGACGGGACTGCTGACGTAATGGGCGGAGGACAGTTTCTTGGACGGTGGTTTCTGGTTTCCCCGCACCGCCTTTGAGCAGAAGCGGTTTCGAGGGGGAGGCCTCCGAACACCCCGGGCTGTCGACACGTGGTGGGGGTACGGCGGCAAAACCGCCCATCCCCCGGACGTTAAAGCCCGACATGTTGACGGCTGAAAACACCCGCCCATCGTTGGATCGGGCGCGGTGGGAGATCGACGGCTGGCGGGGCCTTTGGCGTGGTGCGCAAGTTCGGAGCAGGACCCGCCCGTAATTTAAATAATATATTGTAGCTGCGGGTTTAGACCGCGGGGTAATTTGCAAGGGTTTAGGTGAGTGGGGGTTTAAGTATATGCTATTAATCTTAACCAGAAGTTAGACTAATTCCGGGGTAAGGACGCAGAAGGGTTGATTATAGCCCCAGATGGACTAATGTCTCCCATAACCATGTTACTTAGCTATAATGCTAGGGGGGATAGTTAATATGTTTTTTGGGAATTTTATATAGTTTTTTGTAGAAAATAGGGGTGGGGATGTAACTAGGGAGCTATATAATAGGGTTAAGAGTTAATATGGGTATGTGAGGTGAAGTGTGAGGGAGAAATTGAGCTTTGAGAACTGAAACTTAGAAACCAGAAATGGATGAAGTATGAAGTGAGGGCTTTACACAAGAAATCTGGCTTCTTTTTGAAGAAGAAGGTCACAACTTGACATGAATTTCTCAAGGGAGAAGTGTAAGAAGGACTGTTTAGGCAGGTCCTAAAGTCCTCAAGGGGATATTAGTAAGAAACCTTTTGAAGGGAATGAGGGAATTTAGACATGCTTTGATAGTTTGCCATATAGACCATTGTTCTTGCCCTTCTCTTATTGATGGGATAAGATATGATTTTCCATATATCATGTGGTCAGACCTTGCTTCTGCAACCTCCAACTGCCTACCCTGCCTAATAGACCTAACATTTTTTCTTCTTTTGGATGGGTGCACTTAGCCTTGCAAACCCTGATAATCCTCTTTTCTTTTGGCTGCCCTCCTATCTAAATCTACCCTTATGTCTTCCAAGGGCCCAGATTAAGCAGTTGGGCTCCTTCCTTTCTCTATCCAGCTACTCACCTGCCAAGCTTGAACTGTTTGAGCATATATTCATTCTCTAGTCTAGAACAAGCAATTTAAAACATGGCATGGTCCAGTTTGAACTGTTGGGCCATCCATCAAGATAGCAGTGGCATTTTGGTTAGCCACTTTCCTGGTCTTTCTTTGGGGTTCATTTCAATTATTTTTTCTGACCAATTCATTTTCTTGCCTTTTGATTATTCTTTTAAGACATACCCTCTTTACATTTTTTAACTGTCTGTTCCTTTCACAAAATATGGAACCTTTGTAACATCAAAGATGAACATTTTTGGCACTTCCACTGTAAATCATGAAAAATGAAACCCTATTGGTATAGGAGACTAACAACAAGTATAGGAAATTTGGAATATCCCTCAATCCTAAAAAGTCTTTGTTTGCTATCAAATAAGGAAAGATGTTAGGCCACATAATCTCAAAATAAGGAGTGGTGATTGATCCCAAATGTGTTCATGCAATAAAAACATTTTCATTACCTAGAAATAAGAAGGAGATCCAAGCTCTTCTAGGCAAGATTAATTTTTAAAGAAGGTTCATCCTGAATTAAGCTGAACTTGTGAAAGACATAACTGATATGCTCCGAAAGGATCATGATGTTAAATGGACAGTCTCTTCCAGGTATGCATTTGACCAAATCAAGAAGGCTATCTCTGAAGCCCCAACCTTGGCCAGTCCTAATTATACCAAGCCATTCAGTATATTTTCCTTTGCCTCTGAAACAACCCTTGTTGTTGTTTTATTACAAAAGAATAAAGATTCCCATGACCAACCTATAGTATTTTTCAGTAAGGTTATGAGAGATTTTGAGTTTAAGTTTGACATAATTGAGAAGCAAGCCTATGCCCTTATACAACCTCTGATAGTGCTGTAAAAATTGTTTTAACACAACCAGACATAGATGGGAGGAGAGGTAGATGGATCACTCAAATATTGGAGTTTGATCTAACTATCAAAACCATAAAGCTAGTAAAGGGTCAAGGATTAGCTAAGTTTCTAGCTGAATCCAATTGTAAAGCATTGAGAATCAACTCTATTTTGGAAATACAAGGGGAGAATCCATAAGATCCTTTCCAAATTTTGAATGAAGAGAACCCACAAGAACCTCCTCACCATCTTGAAGAAAAGTATCCATGAGAACCTTTACCTTCAGATCAGACCATTTCTCTACACATTAATGAGAAATTTCTTATTTCAAATTGGTATCAAGATATTGTAAATTTCTTGATCCATTTTGAATGTTCAGCATCATTTCCCAAAATTCAATGTAAAGCTCTCAAATTGAAAGCAATCAAATATTGTATCATAAATGAAAATATATACTGGAAGGACCCACTAAATATCTTGTTATTATGTTTAATAGAATCAGAAACTAAAGGAATCATTGATCAGTTTCATACAGGATTTTGTGGAGGACATTATGCTTGGAGAGAAACAACATATAAGATATTAAGGGCAAGATTTTATTGGCCCACATTGTTCTTACAAGTAGGAGAAAAGGTCAGAAGTTGTGTCCCTTGTCAGATGTTTGCTGGTAAGCAAAAACTAGCAGCTCTTCCACTAATCCCAACAATAGTCTCAGCACCTTTTCTCCAATGGGGACTAGATTTTATTGGAGAAATTCATCCCACTTCAAGCAATCAGCATAGATGGATCCTCACTACAACAGACTACTTTACCAAATGGGTGGAAGCAATTCCAGTAAGAAATGCTACTGATTCAGTAGTAATCAAATTCATTGAAGAAAACATTTTGTCTAGATTTGGTTGCCCAACCCAGATTGTTACTGACAATGCCACAACATTTTCCAGTGTTAAAATGATTGAGTTTTTCCAGAAATATTAGATTTTGTTACATCATTCAACTCCATATTATCCTCAAGGTAATGGTCTTGCAGAATCATCAAATAAAAGTCTGATAAAGGTGATCAAAAATACTTTAGCAGATCATAAAAAGAGTTGGGACTCTCATCTAATTTATGCAATCTAGGCAAGCATGATTACTCCAGAGAGATCTACTGGAAAATCTCCTTTTCAGTTAGTCTATGGGAAAGATGCAATTTTCCCTACTAGCTTGGCCTTCCCTATTTTAAAGTTTCTATAGGATTCAACTGATGAACCTGATGATTTTTCAAGGATAATAAACCAAATTATTGAACTAAATTAAAACAAAGATGGAGTTCAATACAAATTGAAAAAGTATCATAATAAGATGAAGAGCTTGTTCGACAGAAGAACAAGGGAAAGGGACTTCAAGGAGGGTGATCTATTTTTAAGATGGGATTCCAGAAGAGAAGACAAGGGAAAACATGGCAAGTTTGATAACCTATGGTTCGGACCTTTAGCTATTACTGAAGTAAAGGGAAACAATACTTTTGTGCTATAAAATCTTGAGGGACTGTATTCCACTTATCCTATTAATGGAAGGTTTCTCAAACATTATACTCAGTACTAAGAAGTTGAAGTAGATTTCATTACTACCAATGTAGAAGGTTCGGTTTATTTTATTTTTCAAACTGTTAGTGTGAGTTTTCATAGCAAAGACTCCATAGACCAAGGAGAAGGCACATGGATCTACAGGTTCTCTGCATTATAGAGGATAAAGCAGTCCCCAGTTGGAACCGATGTAACATTTTTTGGTTTTGGTAAGTTAGCATCAATCAGTCAAAAAAATGAAAACCATTTCAAAAAATGTTAAGTTAGGATATGGGCAAAAAGAATATTGAATCAAAAAATGTTAGGGATATTTTTATGAAAGAGTCCATATCCAATAAAATGTTAGAATAGATGCCCAAAAAAAGGGAGGAAAAAATAAAAAATGTTAGATTAGAGAGAAAAGAAAAAATAATAAATTCTGAAGGTGTTGCAAATCCAAATGCCACTACTCTCAGTCAAAGTTTATTTTTGCAAATAAAATGTTGTGTGTAGATTGTTTAATTTCCACACTAGTCCATAGAATCCAATTGTACAATTTAATCATGATTGGATTTGATTTAAATTGTTTGTCAATAGGTAATAAATAAAATTGGCTCAACAGTTTAATATCAGCCAATGGAAGCAATAATGGATAGAAGTAGATTAGTCATTAATAGAAAAATGTTGAGTTGCTAATCTAAGTGCATTCGGGTAACTAAGATTGAAAAAATGTTAGCAGTTAAGAGTAGGTAGACAAATGAAATACAATTGGAGCATGAAATGATTTTTATCCTAAGATATAACATTAGAAATATGTGCATATGGTGATGGGTTTTATTAACCATAAATTTTAATTATTAATGTTATTTTTATCCAAACTTCATCCATTTATTCCCTACTACCCCATACATGTCACGTTTGACAAAACTCTTGGCCCCACCATCACTTCCATCTCACATTGTTAAAACTCATTCATTTTATTTTTCATCCCGCACACTCTCCCGAGATCTGATGGCTTACATCATTCTTCAACCCTCATTCGCTGTCTGAACTTTATCAGTGAGGGGGGGGGGGAGGGGGGGGGGGGGTCCAAACTGGGCAGTTTTGGAAATCGCCCCCCAAAACTACTTTTCCTCCATCCTAGTCTTTCAGGACTTAAAATGCCAAAACAACTTACCGCCCTAACTTGCTCTCGAACATGGTTTTCATTCGACCATTCACCATCGCTCCTACATCATCATCCACATCCACTCCTAATCACTTCCTCTATCCAATCAATTGTCATATATCTATTATTCATTTAATTCGCCACTCCCACAAATTTATCCTCCATATATTTCTTTTAACATTCTTGTTAGATAACTAATGAGGATTTAGCTATTCATCAAACAACCCCACTCCATTTTATTCATTATAAGCCATGTTCCTTCACAAAAACCGTTACACAGTACATTTCTGAAACTCAATTCATCACTATAGATTCCGTGCTTGCAGCCTAAATGAAAGATTCATCATTCAATCGAATTTTCGATTCTGTCTAGAACCAAGCCGACATCCAGGTCCACCTAATCCATTTTTAGTTATACTGTTTTTTCTGTTATTACTATGTTTCAGACATTTTCTTCCCATTTCCGTCTAGTTCAGCCTGCAATTCACCTAAAAAAATGCCTCCTAAGGGAAAGGAAATTGCAGAAATCCCAAATCCCCTCATTCATTCACAAGTTGACTTCCATCATACTCCCTTGGTCGATAGAGACCATAAAATCATTGAGTCTTCCTCTAAATTTAATTTATATGAAATCTACTACTGGATGGAAGACCAGCTAGTTGATCAGACAGATGAAATAAGACTTTGGGACTCCCACCTTCCTCACTAAATTTTCCCACAGATACATAGAGCACCTGAATTTGTTAGGAAATTCCATGAATCCTATGATCCCAGTCAAAGAGCTATCATTTCACCTACAGGAGAAATCCTCTGTTTTATCAATGCTCAGTCTATTGAACAGATGTTGCAGGCCCCAACTATTGCACCAACCCATCCTTTTTCTCATGAAAGCCTGATAGAAGCCTATCAAAAGCTAGATTTTACTAAAAGGTCTCAAACTCTTGAAATTTTCCTTGTTGTAGATAGCCCTCTTCCTAAAAGAAACCCTCCCTATGATTCATCCATGTTCCCAGATAGAACCAAGCAAATTACCACTATTATTTCTTATTTTCTTGGTTACAATTCTGATCAATATGTTAATGAAGCCATCCTAGGTTTCATGTCTATCTTTTCTGTTGATTTCAAACCTACTGTTATCTATAACTTTAGCCAATTTCTACCTGAATTCATCCACGAACAATTTTTCCAGTTTAATACTGAAGAAGTATTCAAGTATGCTTCGGTATTTGTATATCTTTTTATATATTTTCAGGGAGACAAGTTTCCATTCACCTTACATAAGCTAGATGAAGAAAGCAACCAACAATCAGTGATATTTTGGACTTCTATGGGAATGAAGGAGAAGGAAGAATTTACATATAAACAGTTCATAGAATTGTTTGTTCATCCAGCTATTAATCTTATGAGCAACACTCCAGTACCAAGAATCAGTGAGGAAATTGTGAAAGTATTGCAGCTGGTTGATCAAGCCACCATAGGAGATTGGTATCTTTACCAAAACTATACAGAAATCAGAGTCTATGGCTATGAGCTTCCACCCTACAAACTTCCTAAGTACCTCCCTATCAGAATTTTTGCATTGGAATATATTAGGCAGAGGTTAAATGCAGATGAAGTACATTTTGTAGATGTAAAGAAGATATCAAAATTCAAGCTAAAGGATCAGGTTGGTCCTTTCATCTGCAACACTAGAGCAGTAGGAGAAGAAGCAGACAGGTTATTGAAGGAAATGAAGTTTGGTCTCAGCTTCACTTGGTCTTATGACCCAATGGGAGTAATTTCAAAACTCAGGGTTGAAAATAAATTTATTGCATACCACCATACAACCAAGCCTGAAATAGATCAGTACAAAAATCAGTTATAATCGAAGGAAAACACCCTTCAAGAAGCAGAAGAACATGCAGTCTCTACTTCAAATGTACAAACTCCACTTGCATAAGAAAAGACAACCAAGCAAGGAAGGGAAGAACAATCATCCCCTACAACTGAAGCATCAAGTCAGGGCTTTAGAATTGTGCATAGAAAGAAGAGACCTAGGATCTCTATGAAGGTTAGTGCAAAAAATGAGCCACAGAAAACAACATTTGATGGACTTGGGGAGACTTTTCTTTTTACACAGTCTGGTGAATAGTCTACACAGTCCCCCACTCATTCCACTACTTCTCAGGAACAACAGGTGATTCAGACTAGTGGAACCAATCAGAAGGACAAAGAAGATGATATCTTCCATGTCTTCAGTGAAATTAAGAAGAAGAATGAGGAATTGAAGCTAAACACTTATGCTCAATTCTGGAAACACTCTTTCAGTTATCAAGCTAGACTTCTTTCAATCTTTGACTTTGAGAAGGGTAAGATGCAAATGGCTTTCTTACAAGCTCAAATTCCATAGCCCAGGACTCCTGCACATTATTAGAAGCAATCCTCCTTTGAGTTTAATGTAAAATATGTACATCCAATTGACCAAATTGAGATGCACAAACATACTGGCCAGATGATTTCTTCCACTTTAACTCATACTTCCATGAGTTTGTCAAAGTTGCAGGTCACCTTGGCCAATACACAGTCATAGCTCAAGTTGGAAAAGGTTTCCTCACTGGCAAAGGACACCAAGATCAAATATTTGGAAGATCTGGTGCTAAAGATGGGATATGATCCCTCAAATATAAATGCTGCAAAAGAACTTGTCAAGAAGAAAAATGTTGAGCTCTCAGCATTAAGGAAGCAACTCAAATTGCCAGCTTCTGAGGACCCAATGACCAAGGAGATTGAAGAAACTGAGACTCAGAAATATGACATGATGAAGCTCATCATGGAACAAAATCTGCAAATAAAATAGATGGAGGAGAAAATGGAAAAATTGGTCAAAGAGAAAGAGGAAGCTGTGAAAAGGACTCAAATTCCAATGGATGTAGTTCCTCTTTCAGCAGTCTCTATAACCAGAGTTTCTACTTCAGGCACAACACCAACTACAGGTACAACAGAAGGAGCTGAACAACTTGCAGAAGCTGTTCAAAACCTGTCCATTTAGACAATTGAAATTAAGAAGTTGCAAGATGAACTGAAGGAATTAAAACATATGAAAGCAGTTGCAGACAGTTTACATGCAACCGACTTGCAAAGGACAAAAAGTCAAATTGAAGTTTTGCAGAAGGAAATCAAAGAACCTTATCTTGGAAACAAACTAGGTTTGGCAAAGGAGATTCTATGGGAAGAGATTATTGAATCAGTCAAGGATATTTGACTGTATATAAAGATAATCTTTGATCAAAAAGACTTCTTGGAGAAAGCTCAGGAAGCTATTGAAACTATCTCCAAAGAAATTGAGGACATGCCAGAAGTTGCCACTGAGGTAATCAAGTTTTTGAATTATAAAGACAGTTATGAGCTTGAAGAATTAGGTATAAATGATAGGAAAACAACCATACTTGAAGTGAAAAAAATCATCACAAAGAAAAACCTCATTCTTCAATTGGAGGAAAAATGCAACAACGTTAATATCATAGTTCAAAGATTTTTTAGTAGGTTAGAACCATTGACCAAAAAGGGTTTTCCCTTTATGCTTGTGATAAACGACAAATTAATGCCCATTGACGATTAGGTTCAAAAGCTTATAGAGGTAGGTACCAATACACCATCAGTTTCAAACATAAGAGGTGCAGCAACACCAAGGGTTGTGCTCAATGCACTCAAAGATTCCTTTTTCATTCTAAATGAAATCAGACATATATTTCCAGTAAAACATACTTTTACTAAGTATACAGAAATGGATGAAGTTTACTGAAGAGTAACTAAGTTATCTATCCTAGATAAGAAACACTGGGAACATTTAACTAATTTACTCAACTGAAAAGAGGATCAAACATCATTCAATGTTTCCAGGAACAGGTCATCAACAGTTCAACATTTTTAAGCTTTTCCAGGAACATTCATCAACAGCTCAACACAAAAATAGTGACAAATCGACTATCAATTTATATTCCTGATTTTGTGTTGATCTATTTTTGTAAATTTCTTTAAGATGTTTTCTCAACTCTAAGATTGTATAAATAACTCCCTTCCACGAGTTATTAAGGGTTTCACCCTTGAAAGAAACATTTGTAAGCATTAAATATACTTGGCTTTTTCTAAATTATTAATACAAAGGCAAATGATTCTAAGTTTCGATTCATACAGTTTTGTGTTCCCTGTAATTTTTCCAGTTTTCATTCATTGTGTTCTTTCTTCATATTCTTAAGTTTTACAGAGATAAACATATAGGAATAATTTTGTTTCAATTTACTCCTATAAGCTTCTGAAGTGATCACCTTTAAAGAGAATGAATTATATAAACTATTTTTTCAATTAATTCCCTCTAAATCATAAAATCATTAGCATTAATCTTAGGCTTATTCTGTTAAACTTTCTGAACATTGTTTGAAGATTTTATTACTTATGATTATTTAATTTTCTATTTGAAACTTGTAAGTCATATCATCTTTCAATTTCTGCTCATCACTAAACAAGCTATATCACTGTTTGTATTTTAATAGCAACCCTCTGTTTAAATATTAATACTATTCAAAAGATTAGGTATGATTGTTTTATATATGTTTCATACATTGGTCCTCCAAATTAAAACAAACCCCCCCAAAACAAATATCTTAGATGCCCTGGCATGATAACTGACCGTTATCATCTCAGAGATACAACACCCACTAGGATGTTTTTCCCACCATTCAGCGTGCAATACATGTCTCATGACCTTGGTCTCATATTTTTTACACGAAAAAACAACGAGAGGTTGTTACATGACAAGTGGGCTTTGAGAAGTATGCAAAGGACAATAGGATGATGATAATTGAATAGAGAACTATTCATTATGAAGTTGAATTTTGTTGCATTAGAAGCATGCAACACTCCAATTGGGGGTAAATGATGGACCATTAGATTGTCATTTATTGTCAATCCCATTTCCATTAAAAAAAAAAATTGTTTGCCTCATGAAACTAGGCTCTTCTTATTCATTCTTACTTTTAATGGCCAAACTAGATGATTTCAACTTCTGCATATTCAAATAAATGTGATTTGCTTATTTTTAGATTATGTGACATATATTTGGTATCTTACGTGTTTTCTAGTTGTGTTTTTTTTAATTTACATTTCATAGAATGATGTGGTTTCTTTGGCAAAAGGATTAATGTAGTAAATATTGATATTTTTTGAAGCAATATCATAACAATCCATCCAAAAGGGATTTGACTCTTATACTATTGACCATCTTCAATATCTATCCCATCTCAATCAATTGAGAGAATGAAAAATTGAAGGGATTTTGTCTCCCTCATGTTGAGGAAATACCATTATAGTGCTAGCATTAGGAGACCGTAGTAGTTACACCAATTTAGTGTATTTATAAACTTAGATGGTAGAGAGAGATTCAAAGTTATTATCAAAGCTTTGTTCTTTGGGTGTTTATAAAATTCTAAGAACTCTTTTGGGTAGGGCCCACTTAAATGAAGGTCATAGGAATTCTCACTTCATTATATTATTGTAATTAGTATTCCTATTATGAGTTTCTTTAGACTTCTAAACATAGTATTTGCTTTACATCATAATCACCCATTTTTCTTTAAATTATAATGATGGGCGCTTTTGAATAAGGATTTCATTAATTTATAAATATGATAGTTAATTGATTCAAAGGAACCTCCTCACTCTATTAGCCTCTCATTTACTAGGAAATGGTCATGCTTTTATCCAACTTTTAGAAAATTGCAAAGAGATGGAAGTTAAAATTGTTACCTTAATTTATGAAAAGTGAAATTGGATGAACTACTAATAGTTGTTTATTCATCTTGCTATAACATAATTAAAAATTTTGTTAAGTATATATTTTTAGCTTAACTCACAAGTGATTTGATCCCTAATTTACTTATGAAATGATTGGAAATTAACAGCCTACACATATTTATATATGTAATGTACAATATATATATATATATATATATATATATATATATATATATATATATATATATATATATATATATATATATATATATATATATATTTCGATATCAAATAAAATAACGTAGCAATTTCCATGTCTTCCATTACATATGAATCAACTAACCACCAACATCATTTTTTTTAAAACAAGCACTTGATATTGGGCATAGCTTTCTTGATCATGTGTAAATTTTCATCTAGCTTATACTACATTAACCATGAAATTGCCAACATTTAGGGCACACTTTCGATCACATTTATAGAGAAAATTAGAACAAAGTATATGTTGGGTAGCGGAGGTCCCGCGTAAATGGTTTTGGGGCAGAAAGCCCAAAAATAGGATTAAGCAATTTTAAAAACTCTGCTGAAAGTGCGGAGTGAAAATTATAATAGGTTGATTCAAAGGGTAGTCCGCCCGGAAATCATGTAAAGAAATATAAATAGAGTCAGCTCGTGCAAGGATTGCAGGCCAAGGAAGGGTATAAATAGAGCGCGGCTCTATGAGGGAAAAGTAGTTCTTTTCGGAGAAACAATGGAAGGTAATGGGTTCATGAAGAAAATAGATTGAAAGCGTCTGTAAGTCTGATTCGATGGATAGGGGTAGTAGGTAGAGGCTCTGTAGCTGTGTGCGCAAAGGCCTGGAAAGTCTGCAGTTGTGTGCACGGATCCCTGCAGCTGAGTGCGCAGGGCAAATCTAAATGTATTGAGGATAAAGTGGAAATAAACACAAGTTCTTTTTGCAATTCTGTGTTTCTTCTGAGTTGTCATAATACCTGTTTAATTTAATCTTCTTATGGTTTAAATGAATGTAAATCTGGATTCATTTTAATGTGTGAATCAGTTCTGTTGTTTAAATGTTTGCTTAAAGACCTTTGTAATTGGTAACTACTTCATCTAATAGAAAAGCACACTAATAAGAAAGATATAATCAAGCTAGATCTATGTGAATACTGAGAAGCGCGGAGTTGTAAACCAGTGCGCAAAACCTCCAGACCACACCAAGACATCCCTAGGGTGTGAAAACATGATTCCAGCACCCTCCCCTACTACCTCGGGTGAGACCTCAGTCCGCGCTCCACGGGCTGTTGCCGAAAGGGCCAGTAGCTGCAGGATTTGTTTGGTTAAATAACTCTTCCGAACCTGGGTCAGATCCATATAAGCCAACAAATGGTTCTATTGCTGGGACTGGGATCTACATAAGAGGTGTTTGGTGTGAAGCGCGGGGACTCGATAGAAAGGAACATTGAAAAATCAAAAGGATCAGGAACGGTAGTAGAACACAGATAACTATGGTGAACACGATTCAGTTACAAGTGTTCAAAGGAGTAGGAGGCGAAGACCTGGAACAATTTTGGTTTGTACTAACGTCAGTATGGAACATGCAGCAGGTCGTGGACGATAATATCAAGAAAGCCATATTAGTCAGCGCACTGCAAGATCGAGTGCTAACATGGTACATGAAGTATTCAAGCGTTAACCCAACGGCTGGGATAGCAGACATCCATACCGAATTAACCAAGGAGTTTAGCCGGCCTAAGTCAAAAGCACAATCAGTTGCTGGATTCAAAGAGATCATAATGATGCCTGGTGAGACCCCATGGGATTTGGATCAAAGGTTGAAAATCACCATTCGCGAGGCCAACATGACCCTAATGGATGCATAGCACCGCGCTTGGTTCATTGCCTCACTAACGCCATATCTGAAGTCAGCTTTGTCACAACAGAAGATCTCAACCCAAGCAGAAGCGCTCGAGGCAACAATGCGACTGCACAAAACCCTGGTACAGGACCTAGGGTTGGGAGTTCAGCAAATCCAAGCGCAGGCCCAAAATTTGTGTTTGGAAATACAGAAGTTAAAACAAGAACAAACACTGCACCTAGAGGTCCAGGAGGAAGTATGGTTTATAAAGTGCAAGAACCAGGGACACAATAAAGATCACTATCTGGTCTAGGTGAATTTTGTGGTAACAGGGGGACCGACACTGTTGCCACTAGAGGTATAGGTAGGGCCAAGCACAACTGCCCTACTCTGGTGCGCAATCTGTTAGGTAGGAGGGAAGCACAACACTAATAACTGCCATTTATTGCCAAAATATAACCAGACTCCCCAGGAGCTCTTTTGCAACTTTTGTAGATCGGTGGGTCACGAAGAAAGATATTGTCGTAGCTATTGAATGTTGATGGACCAGGCACCTACCTACAGAATGCAAACTGAGGTGCGAGGTCAGGATCCAGCCACGGTGTTTGTGCGCGGTGGGTTCTCGGGACACGGTCGAGGACAGGGCGGAATGGGACCAGGAAGGGGTCGCGGCCAACTAATCTATTACAACTGTGGAGGACCAGGACATTACGCGCAGGATTGTACCAATCCAACCCGAGTATCATGTCCTTATTGTGAGCAATTCGATCATGAGCTGCTAGATTTCCCCCTACTAATAGCGCAGATTCACGAAAAGAGGGCAGCATCTCCTACAACAATGCAAAACGTGCAGATGAATGAGATCTGAACCCCGCAACGAAGGATCGAAGGTAAACATGGTATTACGGAGCGGTGCAGCCATAGAAGAGGTCAATGGGGAGACCAATATGGAAGCTAGGGAAAGCTTCACGGGCGTCTCTACCCGAGGTAGTAGGGATCGACCTGAGCTAGATAAGGATCCCTCGATGTTGACTACCTTCTTAGAGACATGCATAAAACTGCTTTGCGACAACAGGGCAGTCAAAGGGTTACAGGAAGTGATAAATAAGTGTGCAAGGTGGGTGAACCTCGCACAGTCCGGAAATTAGGAAGACACGCATTGCAGACGAGTCAGGAGATGCGGTTAACGGCTCAAATTAGTGACTACGAGATGGATCAGGTCATCCTGGACCTAGGTTCGGATGCAAACGTATTACCTAAACAGACTTGGGAGCGCATGGGTAAGCCTACACTACAATGGTCTCCTATCCAATTACGGATGGCCAATTAGCAAAATATCTTGCCCATGGGAAGGCTACAAGGAATTACAGTCGATATTGATGGCATGAGTACCTAGACGGATTTCGAAGTTATTGAAATCATGGACGAAAGTACCCCGTACCCTGCATTGCTAGGGGTAGACTGGGCCACTGACATGAATGGGGTTATTGACCTCAAACAGAGGAAGATGATATTTGAGAAGGAGTCGCTCCGTGTAGTCATTCTGCTGGATCCAACAGAAGGACCACGCTACACAGAACCTGTGCGCAACGACGAAAGGGACGATGCAGTGGATTGTATCTACAAGATTGTTGCGCATCGGCCAAAGGAGGAAAGGAGACCCTCGTGGGGCTACGCCAACTCATGCACCAACGATTCAGATGAAGAGGACGAGCAATGGCGGAACAGGGTGAACGGGGTAACCACGCTACACTGTAATATGATGACAAAATCCTTGTATTGCATTAAAGCTCAGACCCACAAACTACCAATGTATGACAGGCTGACAGAAGTGGATGAATTCCTGGCTCAATTCGAAAGCACGGTACCAGAGTACCAACAGTTTGATGCGCTGAAATGGGCATTACGTGCGACACCGGCGCGATGGTGGGGTACCCATGAAGGAACCTTCGAAGATTGGCAAAGCTGCAGGCGCATGATGTAGATAAGATTTGGGAAGCCAGCACTACGAATAACGGAGAAATATGATGGACGAGAGAATCCATGCATACACCTGAGCAAATGGACCAAAGCTTATGGTGCGGAGCCTCAACTAGAATGGGTGCACTTATTTTATCATACCCTGGATGTCATTCCAAGGAACTGGTATACGAAAACAGAGCTCCGACATGGCACCGGCGAGTGGGATATCCTGCGCGAAGGGTTTCTGTCGACATTTCTCTTTGAAGATCAATGGATGGATACCATGGACAACGCATTACAATTAGTAAAAACTGCCATCTTCAGAACACTGCCAGAACCAGAAGAAGTCGTGCCATCAGACTGGTTGTGACAGTTGAGCCAGGCCTTAGCATGTTACAATGTACAAATAGAAGATGATGAGGATGACCCACATAACATCAATATACCAGAATTTGAAGGTAGTCGTGAGGTGCGCGACCCCGAGATAGAAGATCCAGACATCATGGCACCATTGAAAACAAAGCAGGTAAATATCGAAACAGAGGAAGAGCCGAAGTATGCTATGCTTGGGGACTATTGGGACGATGCCACAGTGGAAAAGGTCGTTGAGTTGTTCCGTGAATACCAAGATTTATTCCCTACAAAAATTACGAAGCTGAAAGGGATTCTAGGAGACTTAGGGATGATGAAAATAACTTTGAATCCAGATGCAAAGCCAGTGAAATAGCAACCCTACTGACTGAATCCAAAATACAAAGCAAAGGTCCGCGAAGAATTGGACAAAATGTTGGCAGCAGGAATTATTGAACCAGTCAAGGAGTCTGATTGGGTAAGTCCTATGGTCGTGCAGGAGAAGAAACAAAAGGGAGAGATCAGCATCTACGTAGATCTGTGAAAGCTCAATGATGCTTGTGTTAATGACCCGTTTCCAACACCCTTTACAGATGAGGTACTAGAAAATGTGGGCGAGCAGGAAGCATACTCTTTCACAGACAGGTTCTCCGGGTACCATCAGATCAAGATCGCGCCAGAGGATCAGAGCAAGACAACGTTTGCTACTGAATGGGGTTGTTTTTAGTATACGGTAATTCCCTTTGGGTTGAAGAATGCGCCAGCAATATTTTCTCGTATTGTGGTAACCGCGTTCAAGGAAGTTATCCACAAATTCTTAGAAGTCTACCTGGATGACTGGACCGTATTTGGCTTGGTTAAAAACATGCCGTGAGCTTGTGGTTGATGCTGGATACCTGCCATCGACACCAGATTGCACTTAACCTAAAGAAGTGTACGTTCCTCGTCCCTTTCGGAAACTTGCTTGGCCATGTGGTTTGTAAGCAAGGATTGATGGTGGATCCAACAAATATTGTTGACATAATAAATCTACAAGCACCGCGAAGTGTAAAGCAGCTACGCGCTACATTAGGACACACAGGCTACTACAGAAAGTTTATCAAAAGCTATGCCTAGATCACGGCTCCAATGGAATAGTTACTGAAAAAGGATGCTACATATTGCTAGAACGAGGAATGTAACAAAAGCCTGGAAACGCTTAAGGAAAAGATGGCTTCTGCCCCTATCTTGGTCTTTCCAAAGTGGGACGTTGAATTTCATGTACATGTCAATGCATCGTGTATCGCGTTGGGTACGGTACTCACTCAAGAAGGAGCGGAGGGAGTTGATCACCCGATTGCGTTCGCCAGTCGCAGGTTGTCCAAGGCAGAAAAGAATTACTCTACTACTGAGCGAGAGGGATTGGCGATGGTATACGCGCTACAAAAGTTCCGCCACTATCTGCTCGGAGGACATTTTAAGATGTACACTAATCACTCTGCACTCAAGTACTTAGTGAATAAGCCTATATTGGGGGGGGCGTATTTGTCGATGGTTGTTGTTGTTTTAATAATATGACTTTGAGGTTGTTGTAAAGCCGGGACGTCTAAATGCAGGTCTAGATCATCTGTCCCAAATTGAGACCGGCGAAGAACCAACAAATCTAAAGGAGGGGCTCCCGAACACCCAATTATATGCCGTGCACATTGCAGATCGCCACCTTGAAGATATAATCCAATTTTTAACTACGGGCACTGCGCCATAGGGGTATTCTATCCAGCAAAAGAAGGAATTGGTGATACATGCAGCAGATTTTATCGTAATTGTAAGCCACCTCTACAAGATGGGCAACGACGAAATATTGCGCAGATATGTACCCGAGTTCGAGCGCGGATAGATCCTTGGCGAAGCACATGGAGGGGTCACTGGCGGACATTATGTGGGTTGCGCCACAGCCCAAAATATTCCTCGCGCCAGGTTATGGTGGCCCACTCAACATCAAGATTCGTAAGCATACTGTAGGGCCTGCGATGTATGTCAATGAATGGGCAAACCGTCGCGGAGGGACGAAATGCCACTTCAGCCACAGATGATGCTATAGCCATTTGAGAAATGGGCGATTGACTTTGTTGGGCCTATTGAACTGCGAGGAAAGACGGGCGTGTGCTATATCATCACTACGACTGAGTATTTGACCCGATGGGCCAAGGCACAACCAGTTAAGGATTGCACGGCTGCAACAGTAGCAAAATTTTTGTTCGAGAACGTCCTGACCAGGTTTGGCTGCCCCAAAATTCTCATGAGTGATAGGGGAACACATTTTCTGAATGAAACGATCAGCGCACTCATGGAGGAATTTTAGATATATCACCAACAGAGTACGCCCTACCATCTGCAAGCAAATGGGACCATCGAGGCCTTCAACAAAATTTTGGAGAACGCATTGACTAAGGTCTATAATGCGCGACGCAATGACTGGGACTTGCACATCCCTGCTGTGCTATGGGCATACCAAACAATGTGCAAGAAGCTGACAGGTCAGACACCGTTTCGCTTAGTCTATGGCAAGGAGGCCGTTATGCCTATGGAATATATTGTGCCTAGCCTGCGGATTGTGGCAATCACAGGTATGGTAGACCGCGGGGCATTGGAAGAGAGGCTCGCACAACTAGAAGAATTGGAGGAGGAACGATTTTTGGCTAGATTCCATCAATAGGTATAGAAACAGCACGAGAAAGCATGGCACGATCGCCATATCAAGGTGCACACCTTCAAAGAGAACGATCTAGTATTGCTTTATGACAGTAAGTTCGAAAAATTCCCAGGTAAACTCTGCATGCACTGGTTGGGACTCTATGTCATCAAAGAAGTTATCGATGGGGGCATGGTTCAGTTGGCTAAACTAAATGGAGACCCCTTCCCAGGAAAAGTAAATCGCAGTCGCCTAAAGCTCTACACAGGCGGGCCAACCGCCTGACTAGCCGACAAAAAGATAGTCTCACTGCTCCAGCCAATTGAAAGAGAGTGAGGGATGATAAAGCAGTCTGGGGGACAGATGCGCAAGTACTATGGTGTGCATACATTTGACCAAACACAAGCATCGCGATTGCGCGAAAAGGATCACGCGGACGCGCCGATAAAAGGAATGATGACCGTTGATATCACTATTCATGACATGATGTCTGCATTATGGCAAAATATAGTGGACGATGGATAATTAATAGAACTAGTACAAACTCAATATGGAACGAGCTGCCGCAGGTTTTACATGAGCAATTTGCACAAACTGAAACAGGCAGCAATCAGTACATTTGAAATCCGCATGACTTATAAATCACCAAAGGGACTCCACTGGGTGGCCTACGCTTCAGAAACACAAATGGAGCTGTTCATTATCTCTACACAAGTCATGCACCCGAAGGTAGTAATTTGGCCGATGGAAAGGCAAGACTCTCTAAGGAATATGAGGATGACAGCTGCGAGCATCCCGCAGACTACAACATCACCAGTAGGGGATGTACTGGAAAAGAGGGAACACAAAGAAGAATTGGTCTGGAGGTCGTCGCCTCACCCAGGGGCAGGCTGGCACGCTACAATAGAACAACGAAAGGATAGACAGATGGTGATCACAGGTCGATATGTCGTTAATAACTCGTCTCAGATGCCCCTCGACGATTAGGATCTTGGGGACAGCAACCACGGTCTTGCAAAATTTCAACACAAGCTGCAGCAGACGGTGCAAAGAGACGATACGAAGGTCGGAAGTGGCTGCGGGGGTACGAAGAGGTCCCGCATGCAACTCCCCCGCTCGCATTAAAATACTATGAGGGGGTGTTCTATGTTAACCGAGCAGAGAAAAATGAGCATCATCGGTTGCGAGACGTGGTAGAAACATCGAAGCAGGAGCCAGACGAAGTGTTGTAGGAGACAATGAAGCAGCAACAGGATGACGAGCGTCAATCAAAGGGAGGCGAACCACGAAGCCAAGGTAGAGCGGCTAGTCGTGCCAGCGAGTGACTTGGGACAAGTCATGATGATTGTGTTAGGGGACTATTGGGTAGCAAAGGTCCCGCATAAAGGGTTTTGGGGCAGAAAGCCCGAAAATAGGATTAAATAATTGTAAAAACTCTGCTGAAAGCGCAGAGCGCGAATTATAATAGGTTGAGTCAAAGGGTAGTCCGCCCGGAAATCATGTAAAAAAATATAAATAGAGTTGTCCCACGCAAGGATCGCGGGCCAAGGAAGGGTATAAACAGAGCACGACTCTATGAGGGAAAAGTAGTTCTTTTTGGAGAAGCAATGGAAGGTAATGGGTTCGTGAAGAAAATAGATTGAAAGCGTTTGTAAGTTCGAGTCGAGGGATAGGGGTAGTAGGTAGAGGCTTTGCAGCTGTGTGCACAAGGGCCTGGAAAGTCCGCAATTGTGTGCATGGACCCCTGCAGCTGAGTGTGCAAGGCAGATCTGAATGTATTGAGGATAAAGTGGAAATAAAGATAAGTTATTTTTGTAATTTTTCGTTTCTTTGTCATAATACCTGTTTAATTTAATCTTCTTATGGTTTAAATGAATGTAAATCTAGATTCATTTTAATGCGCGAATTAGTTGTGTTGGTTAAATGTTTGCTTAAAGACCTTAGTAATTGGTAACTAATTCATCTAATAGAAAAGTGCACTAATAAGAAAGATATAATCACGCTGGATCTGTGCGAATACCGAGCAGCGCAGAACTATAAACCAGTGCGTGAAACCTCTAGACCACACCGAGACATCCCTAGGGTGCGGAAACCTGGTTCCAGCACTCTCCCCTGCTACCTCGGGTGAGACCTTAGTCTGCACTCTACGGGCTATTGCCGAAAGGGCCGGTAGCTGCGAGATTTGTTTGGCTAAATAACTCTTCCGAACCTGGGTCAGGCCCATATAAGCCAACAGTATCACACTTTTCTTATCAAATCTAAATGTTCCTATATGCAATAGCTACTTTGTGCCTCATAGTTTAAATTTGTGCAAGGAGGAGTCCATATTGTTATTCTTTGTTTTCCACAACAATGGAGTCTTTGTACCGTGGAGATATCCTAGTCATAAAAGTTATGGAATCTTTGTACCATTGAGATATCCTAGTCATAAAAGTTCAGAAGGTAAGAAATTTATATAGTTGAGCCTTTATTTATAAGTCATTATTGTTATTCTTTGTTTTCCACAACAATGGAGTCTTTGTACCGTGGAGATATCCTACTCATAAAATTTATGGAGTCTTTGTACCGTTGAGATATCCTAGTCATAAAAGTTCAGAAGGTAGGAAGTTTATATAGTTGAGCCTTTATTTATAAGTCGTTCAGAAGGTAAGAAATTTATATAGTTGAGCATTTATTTATAAGTCCATATTGTTATTCTCTTGAGCCTTTATTTATAAGTCGTTCAGAAGGTAAGAAATTTATATAGTTAGCCTTTATTTATAAATTCCATATTGTTATAGTTAGCCTTTATTTATAAATTCCATATTGTTATTCTCTGTTTTCCAGGGAACAAGGACCACTCCTGTGAGAACTAAAAAATAAGAGAAAAATCATTTTAAATTAAGTAAATGGATGAATGAATAATTTGTTCCTCTTCTTTGAGAACTGAAAAATAAGAGAAAAATCATTTTAAATTAAGTAAATGGATGAATGAATAATTTGTTCCCCTACTTTGAGAACTAAAAAATAAGAGAAAAATCATTTTAAATTAAGTAAATGGATGAATGAATAATTTGTTGTGGAAAACCTGTGAGCATGCATGTGTTATATAATGAATTATTAGTGGATTACTTGACAAAAACATTTCTTATGATGTGAAATGGAGCAAAAGCTTCATGCATAACTAAATATTGCGAGTTATTCATTTACGCTTTGAGGGAAGTTAAGATGCACAACAATTACACTTGAGGGAAGGTAAGGTGCACAACAACTGAGTCATTGTACCATGGAGATATCTATATAATGAATTATTAGTGGATTACTTGACAAAAACATTTCTTATGATGTGAAATGGAGCAAAAGCTTCATGCATAACTAAATTTAAGATGCACAACAATTACACTTTGAGGGAAGGTAAGGTGCACAACGATGGAGTCATTGTACCATGGAGATATCCTAGTCATAAAAGTTCAGAAGGTAAGAAATTTATATGGCTAAACCTTCATTTATAAGTCCATATTCAATGGAGTCTTTGTGCCATGGAGATATCCTAGTCATAAAAGTTATGGAGTCTTTGTACCGTGGAGATATCCTAGTCATAAAAGTTCAAAAGGTAATAGTTTTATTTGTTCAAAAGGTAAAAGTTTTATTTATAAGTTCATATTGTTATTCTATCCTACATAAAAGTTCAAAAGGTAATAGTTTTATTTATAAGTCCATATTGTTATTCTATCCTAGTTATAAAAGTTCAAAAGGTAATAGTTTTATTTGTTCAAAAGGTGGAGATATCCTAGTCATAAAAGTTCGAAAGATAATAGTTTTATTTGTTCAAAAGGTAATAGTTTTATTTATAAGTCCACCAGCGGGTTATTACAGGTGGCGTGGTTTTCCTTGATAACGGTGATGAGTCAAATCGACATTCGCGAATAGCAGCCAGAGATGGTTGTCCTCACTGTTGGTTTGACACCTGAGTTTGATAGGTTTTGCCACCTTCGGATGAAAAAAAGTCCATATTGTTATTCTATCCTACATAAAAGTTCAAAAGGTAATAGTTTTATTTATAAGTCCATATTGCTATTCTATCCTAGTTATAAAAGTTCAAAAGGTAATAGTTTTATTTGTTCAAAAGGTAATAGTTTTATTTATAAGTCCATATTGTTATTCTCTCTAAGGAATCCAGTCCACTGCTTTGAGAACTAAAAAAGAAGAGAAAAAACCCTTTAAATTAAGTAAATGGGTGAAGGATAATTCGTTCAATTATTAAGTGGTAAAAAGGAAGAGAAAAAACCTTTTAAATTAAGTAAATGGGTGAAGGATAATTTGTTCAATTATTAAGTGGTAAAAAGGACGTTAAAAAAGAAGAAGAAAAACCTTTTAAATAAAGTAAATAGGTGAGGGAATAATTCATTCAATTAAAAGAAGAGAAAAAACCTTTTAAATAAAGTAAATGGGTGAGGGAATAATTCATTCAATTATTAAGTGGTAAAAAGGACATCCACTGCTTTGAGAACTAAAAAAGAAGAGAAAAATCCTTTTAAATTAAGTAAATGGATGAAGGAATAATTTGTTCAATTATTAAGTTATAAAAAGGACATCCAAAGAAGAGAGAACCTTTTAAATTAAGTAAATGGCTCTTAAGAGTGTCCCTTGCAAAGGGTTTGATGACTTGGATAATGCACTCAAGAGATGATGCACATAAGTTCTTATTTACAAATAAGAGTTGGGACTCCCAATCCCTACTTTTCAATTGTTAAGGGAGATGTCATTTATATTAATGTGATAAAGTTTGGAAAGCAAAAGTAGTAATTTGGAAAGCAAAAGGAAAGCAAAAGTAGAATCAATACGACAAGTTAGTTCAACCAACCATGTGCACCTGTGCACCTCATTAATTAATTTAGTTAACACATTTAGAAAATCATCAATCAAACCAATAATTAAAAAGTTGTCCTAACATAATAATTCCAACTAAAAAAATAGACTAGCTTATTAAAATATATAATAAATCATATTAAATATAAAACAAATAAATTTTCAAACTTCAATGCAACTTATATGAACTTATTATTTATGGTGAAACTTCACTTCAATAGAATTTGGATTACAAAAGTTTGTCCTTTTGTAAAGGGAGATTCCATTTATATTAATGTGATACAAATTTGAAAAGCAAAAGCAAAAGTGAAATAAATAACATAAGTTAGTCGTGGAATCAGTAACACAAGTTAGTCCAACCATGTGCACTTGATTAATTAATTTAGTTAACACATTTAGAAAATCATCGATCGAACCAATAATTAAAAAGTTGTCCTAACATAGTAATTCCAACTAAAAAAATAGACTAGTTTATTAAAATATATAATAAATCATATTAAATATAAAACAAATAAATTTTCAAACTTCAATGCAACTTATATGATCTTGTTATTTATGGTGAGTTATATACACCATCAAATAATAAAATTCAATAATATATCTACACCTCATCACACCCTGAAATACAAAATTAGACCTACGAGAAAACAAATTTATTATCATAATTTTACCTTCAACCAAAATTATACATTCTATATTTTTATTTTTAATATATTTTTTTATTAAATTTATTTATTTTTATTAAAATAACCATATAAATACATTTATACATTAATAAAAGCTAATATATATAAAAATCTCTTTAATTTTTAAAAAACTAAACAATTAAACTTCACCCTGATAATATTAATGTTGAATGTGTTGCATGTAAAACATTAATAATTTCCAAGCCCAACAAGTCTTTAGGTTTTCCTTCATTGAACATTCCATCACTTTTTCGCTCTTTTCTGTGTGAACTCTTCTTTCTTTTCCATAAAAATGGTTTATCTTTACCGTTTCCGATCTTTTTCAAGTTCAACGGAAATTAAAAATTACATGTCTAGCACTGTTTCATTTACTATGAATCGCATTTAATCTTTACCAGTGAATATGTTTAATATGTGCTCAAGTTCAACGGAAATTAAAAATTACATATATAGCACTGTTTCATTTACTATGAATTGCATTTAATCTTTACCAGTAAATATGTGTAGTTAAGAGACATCTTTACCAGTGAATATGTGTTAAGAGACTTCAATGGTTTCCACGGAAATTAAAAATTACATGTCCAGCACTGTTTCATTTACTATGAATCCTATTTAATCTTTACCAGTGAATATGTGTTAAGAGACTTCAATGGTTTCCGCAGACGATGGCTGAACGTGTTAAAGCCGCACAGACGCAAAACGCAAACCAGGGATGAAAGTGGGGTCAGCGGCCGATGGTTGAACATGTTAAAGCCTGACGGACGCAAAACACAAACCAAGGATGAAAGTGGGGTCAGCGGCCGAAACTGCTCCGCTCAGGCAATTGAATGCAATCTGGATACAGAACTGCGTCATCTGGCGAATTACAAAGATCTCGACCAATTCTAATTAGTTAAAAGACGCAAACAAACTTCTTAATGGATTTCAATGAAGAAATACAGAAGAAAGGATCCCCACTACCTTGGCTCTAAAACCAGGCGATAATTTCATTACATCTTTCTCAAGTAAATCCCTGGCTCTTGCTGGATGGAGGCTTCTTTCTCCAGCTAAATCCCTGGCTCTTGCTGGACGGAGGCGCAGGTCAGTCCATCGGTTGCAACAAACATCCTCTCGATTTGGCTTAAAGGCATCGGTTGCAACAAACATCCTCTCGATTTGGCTTAAAGGCATCGACAGAGTTTCCGTTGGAGGATGTCGAGTAGGGGTTGTAGCAGGTACCGAGTTTTCACTGGACTAGTACGCGGATAAAGAGAATGGAGTAGACGCATGTGAGGCAGGTGGTTACAACTAAACATTCAACGGTTGAACATACGGTTAAGAGGCGTAAATGAAGGAGTTAGTTGAAAGTTCAATCAACGGTGTAAACTGTTTTCATCGTCTAACAATTGATCATATAGTGCAGATTGCGCAGTAACAGCCAGGGGAGTTCTTCCCCTTAATGCGTAATTATTACATTTAAACTTTAAAATTAAAAGACTCTTTTTCTACATCATAATCACCATCTATAGATTTCTAATTTACTGCAAGCAAACAAACAATGAGGCAGTACTTGCCAATAGAGGACACCATATTTTCCCATTGACACAAGAATATCTAAGTCATAGTCTTCCGAGCCACATCCAGGAAACAAAGTTTGTTGCCAGGCAGCATCCCATGTTGGCACGTCTATTATTCACTGATAACATGGATTGGCACATCTATTAATCACTGACAACATGGACTGAAAAATGAATCATCTATATCCCATAGTTCGTGCCTGCCTCAATAGTTCCCACCCTTGAAAATTTAAGCAAAACATATTTCTCCTTTAACAAAACATTAAATCACAGCTATAACACTAATTTTAAACAAATGAAAGGAAACTGAATCTAAAGACAAAACCCTAATTCCATCCAAACAGTCCGCAAATTCAGCGCTTCCAACTTTCATTTTCCATTATGTCGTTCAAAAGAGAGGTCCATCCAGGAAATTGATTTTGCCTGTACTCTTTCCATTCTTTCCACCATTCCATGAAGCTGCTTCCTTCCAGGAAAACATCTGCAGAAATGTCACAATCCTTGATCATTTTTGTCACATAACCTTCAAACATTTCAAGACTTTCGGGCTTTTGGTGCTGCTGTTGTTTGAGATTTTCCAAATCTTTCAAAGCCTCTTCCACATGTGCCCAAAAGCATGAGTCCTGAGTCAAGGATGCCAGCTTTGTGCGAGATTTCTTACCTCTTGAACTGCGTGTTTTTTCTTTATCTTCCATCCATTTCTGAAGAACTTTATAGCGATTGGGTCTTCCATCTGAAAGATAATTGCCTTTACCCTTAGACATGCGATAATAGTCTGCAATATCCAGAGGCTCCACAAGTCTTCTATACGCAGTGCCAGCGTTTATCCACTTGTTTTGGGATTGGAAATCACATGGCAACTCATGTTTCTCCCACATTCCAATAATCATGTCCCAAAACTCAGCTGACTTAAACCTACGAATATTAGCTTCGATATCCTTCCTGTCATTATGTTTCCTGAAGGAATCATAATATGTGATGCCATGTTTCTCACAAACCTCTTTATACCATTCAAGCTCTGCCATGGTACATTGTTTAACACTTAGATCACCTGCTAGCTTAGCAACGTTTGTGTTATGCTGATTTTCCATACTTCCTGCTGTTTGCAGGGCAATCAGTGCATGATCATTCTGCACAAAATTGACATCACCAATTCAAGAACACATTTCAAGTATCAATTAATTATAAAAAACTCACTACTTCTTAACTACATGACAAAAGTATCATACATATTTTTATATTTTAATCTTTCAAAACTGAGAATTACCTGAACTCCAACACCAATAGCTTCTAGCTGCAATGATATTCCCATCTTGTAAGAGGATTCCAAATCGGGTTTTGGGCTTCTTCTTCTACTTATGGTCTTTTCTATGACACGTTCTAAAACAGAACCATACCCTATATGCTCTGAAAAACAGTCCTGTACAGTAGTATCACAAGGTTTTTCATGGCTCTGCATTGTCAAATGAAGCATCTTCAGAACGGTCTTTGAATTGTCAATACATGCCGCACCCTCGCCGGAACAAAACATGTAAGTGCCAAAAGGTCTATATGGGCTTCTCTTGATAAGCCCATCTAACTCCCTTCGATAGTCAACCCCATAGTTTGCCATTGTATCAGTATACTGCAAGACATTGCGAAGAAGACTTCTACCCGCATCTTGCATAAAGGAATCAGGCACATGTTTACTGTCATTAACCATTATGCTCTCCCAATAAGGGAGAATAGCAATCAAGGGTGTTAAAATTGACTCAACTGGTGCAAGGAGCATCCTAGGAACAACATCATACTGAGAAACCACGTGACAAAAGTTGCCTGACCAATTTTCACGGGCAACTGCTTCATGAAGTCCTGCATCCCCCACAAAAGGACATCCAAATGTTATACAAAAAGGAGAGCTTTGCCTCAGCCTCTTTTCTAGGAACCATAGCGTGGCCAAAGTTGCAACTGCCCCTCCTAAGGAATGACCCACAAATATAACAGGTTTGAGTTTCCTTTGTTTTGAGTCTGTATACATCTGTATCTGTTTGATCATGAAATCAATTAACACATTGTTACTTTCTTTTTTCCAAAACATTTTTTAATATGTGATAAAAAGATAAAGATAATCTATTTTTAAGGTCATGGCCAAGTAAAATACCAAATTGATTAGCCATTATGGGTAGCCTAGTTGGTTGAAGCCCCCACCAAGTTATTGATGCTCTGTCATGAGGAGCGGGTTCAATTCTCTTTGAGTTCATCAGGGTCAGGCCCCAACAGTTGGGTCAACTGAGCATGAGGCCCTTTCAGGTGGGCCCACCTAGGGGTGTTGCTAGGGAAAAGAAATGACACCAAATTGTTGGATAAGACCCTCTGTTTGTGGTACAAGGGACCAGCCGCCACACAGGGATTGGATAAAGATCCCTTGTTTTGTTGGACAAGGGACCCTCCTTCACAGGGCCATTTGACTTGGCTGTGACTGCTAAAGTTTAGGGAGGTGTTGTACACCTCTGGACTAGTAAAGTTTAGGGAGGTGTTGTACACCTCTGGACTAGAACCTGTGACCTCTGAGGAGAAAACACATGTTCTTAATAAATAAGAATAGGAATAGGCTCACTGAAATGAAGAAACCATTCTTTTCTTTTCATCAATCTATATCACTTAATCCTAAAAGATAAATTAGTTTACCTTTGCTTGGAAATCTGTATTCTCCATGATATACAGAAACAACTTAAGAGCTCCCTGATGGACGAGAGCCGGTTGATCATCATTACCCTTGAGGCAACCGGAAAAGAACTTGTCAGTTTGTATATTGCACTCTCCATATTTGCTCTCTTGGATGATGAAACCTTCTATCTTATGACAGGAAGGAAAAGCAACATATGCAACGCCTTCATACTCATTCAAAGTATAACTCTGTGAGTAGTTTGCAAGACGTGACTCTTCCCAAGCCTTAGACAGTATACCGCATGAAACAAGAAAAGTTGCAATCTCATGATTGGCAGTGAACCTGCACAACATATGTGTAAATTAGCACCATACTAAAGAAGCAGGTCAAAGACTAGATTATTGGATCTGACATTTATGGTCTGTATCAAACTCACATTACTGATTACAGACCATACCACAGCCCCATTCAAAATTACAAAGTAAATGTCATCATTTTATCACTTCAGAAACGAACAACAAATCTACAGAGCTCACTGCGCTCAAAATTCCAATGCATTAATCTTAGATATCCTCTATAATCTATGTTTAGGCTACTCAGTCCGAAGGGACATTAACCCTACAAACCTTTCAAATGCTTATCAAAGATATTTTTTTTAGTACGTTAAGCACTCAATGCTTAAAGTGACCAATGTTATGACTGTGAATTAGGAGGTATGCAACAGCAGCTTGAATCAAACCCATTGAAATCAACACCAGAGATAAAGAAAATTTTACCCCAAAGTCCGATCCAACCTCCAAGAAAAGCTCTATTTTATCCACTACAAAATTTCAAAATTTAGCAAAAACCCACAGTAGAGTTCCTACAAAAATGCAATCTTTCACTTTCTACATATAAATCCTACTAAGGCTGAATTCTTAGCCTGGCAATCCATTCAAAATAGACACAAAATAATTTCAAATTTGACACACACAAGCATATACCAAAATATAAAGAGAACAATGGAAAAAAAAAAAAATGATTTTCCAAGCTCATCCTTACAACGGGGCTGACGATTCTGATTCCATGGTCTCCTGTTGCTGCTTCCTTTGATTTACTTCACAATTCTGTTGGAGTTGAGAGGCAAAATTTCCTTATTCTTGCAGCAGGGTAGACGAGTCTGCTACCATTCGATTTGCTTCAGAACGCATCTGGAGTTGAGAGCCAGAGCTTCCTTTTTTATATAAGGAAAATAGAAAGGAGCCGGGTAATTTCCACGAAAATCAATGGAACGAACACTGAAATGAGTAATGCAGTGAGGGGAAATTGTGGTTGTCATGTCGATGTCCTTAGGCGGGAAAAGAGAAGGAGCCGGGCAATATCCAGAGAATCAATGGAATGGAGACTCGGTGAATTGCGGGGTGAGAGGAAATTGTGGTTGTCAATGTCAATCTGCATCTTTCCGTGCAAATTGCTTTCCGGGAAACATATCGCAGCATCCTCATTTTATGCTCAATTCCTAAGAAATATTACAGGCACAATATTCGATCACTTTTGAACTATTACAACAATATTATAAGCCAATTTCTGATAAACGTTAGAAATACAATATTTGTTATTTTACTTTTGAGTTATTATAAAATAAAGATTTTGACATCTAAACTATTATGATAAATATCATATCAAATATAAAGTATTATTTAGAACTTGTTTTTCAAGAAATTTGAATATTATAATTTTACAATGTATATATAATTAATAGACCAAATTTCCCTCGAACCAAAGAGGTATTTAAGTTTCTGAAAGCGTGTCTGGTTGACAAACTTCTTAATTATTTATATAGGTCAGTAATTACTTATTACTAATTGTTGTCATAAAATTTCGCAAAATTTATAACAATGGTAATTCAAAATATATAAATGGAGAATATATATATATATATATATATATATATATATTTAATTAATAAGTATTTTGAAATGAGTAACCATGTTTGGTATTGGTTGAATAGTTTTTTTAATTATCGATATGAAACATTAATAATAATTTTGAAATAAGTAAGCATGTTTAATTTTAAAATAAGTACACATGTTTGGTATGGGTGGATAAGTTTTTTCAATTATCTATGTAAAAATTAATAGTTATCTGTTTTATAATAGAGTTTTGTAAAAAAAATTAATAGTTATCTGTTTTATAATAGAGTTTTGTAAAAAAGAATATAACTATTGTAATTTAAAAATATATATATTATTATCCATTTTTTAATGAATTATGTTGAAGATTCAAGAGATGAATCTATAGATTTATTTTTAATAGAGTTTCTATAATTGTAATTTAATAATTAATAATTATAGGTGAATGGTAGGAATTTAACTTTCATAGAATATTTTTGAATATTCTTAGTAGTTTACACAAATTAAAGACTTGTATTTATTTCCAAACTAATTATGTTTTTCCCCTCTTTTAATTAAATTCATTAATTAAAAATAATATCATATGAACAAGTGTCATGAAATGAATAATGGTTTTTTAAGCATGGGGTATTGATGAGCCATAATATTGGTCCATGGTCTTGTAACAAATAAGAAGCTTCATGATAAAGTGGGGGTGAACCTCTATAGTTAAGAATCATGTTCTATGTGTTTTTTTAAATGTATTATGTTTAACTTATATATTAATTCTTTTTAACATTAATAATAATAATTATTATTTTCTCCCGATGGGGGTGATAGACAAATCAACGAGTGTTAATGTTCATTCCACACGACATCAAGTGGATGAGACATGGTGATAATACGGATCATCGGGTGCAGTATCCATACATTCTCAAGACAGGGAAATCTATTTGGTGTTGGGTTCTAATGACTTTGAGTATCATTAGCGTTTATAAAATGCTTGGGAGTTTGGCTGGAGGTTTTGCTAGTGTGAGTTTTGCAGGGCGCTGCTTTAGGGTGCCCTACAAACCAACGCTCAAAAGGTGTAGATGTTGTGAATTATGGGGTAAGAGTATTGAGAAGGTTGTGTTATCTAGGATTCAAGCCCTTGTATGCTCCAGGTTTTCACCCACAATGTAGGGAATCTATAGGTAAATTACCTCTTTTGGATATTTATTCTGGTAGAATTGGGGCTCGCTAAGCAAGTGTCGGCCCTGAGTAGTCTACAGAGGTTCTTTTCTCTGAATTCGGCCCAAGAGGTGAAGGTCAGGGGTCCCTTTCTCGGGCCTTTGGGACCGTGGCTGGGGTGGTCCTTCCTCTGGTATTTCAGTTTTTCTGTAGGTGTTAGGTGGTTTGTTGCCTCTGTTTGGAAAAGCATTTGGATAGCTATAGTTTTCTCTCTCTAGGTAGGGTGGTTATATCCTCATGTGGAAATTGTCCTTATTGTTGGTTGGTCAGGCGGTCGGTGTTTTTTATGCTTGTGGCTAGCTCTCATCTTATTGGTTTCTTGTCTCCACTCGGGACTCCATAAGCAAGGACCCTCTCAGAGTGGTGTGGAGATTCTGTGTTCTTGCCAAAGAACCTACTTGTCGTTGATGCCAAGGATTTGGTCGTTTCACCTTCTATTCGTTGCCTTTGTACGAGAGTTCTTCGCCCGCCAATCTGGTTGGTCATTGTAAGTCAGCTCTCAGTGTCAATAGAGGTATCGTTGGGGCTATTAGTAGTCGCGACTCTTATGTGGTGTTAGGGTCGAGGTGTGGGTGGTTTTGTTCGCTACAACTTGAGGTGATCTCTAGGCAAGGTGTAAATTGTGGGGCATGGTATTGACAGGGAAGTCATTTGGTATGAGTCGCAATAATGATTCGCCAACGCAGGCACCCCTACTACGATGGAAGATGACAATGCCAGCCAGGTGCATGGGCTGACAAGTTGGAGGACCCCATCGAGGAGGAGGTGGGAGGTGAGGTTGCCCACACCTAAGCCCATTCTTCAGGCCATGTGGAGCAATCACTCTAGGCACATTTTCAGATCAATTGTAAGGCATCCAGGCCAACCTGGACATACTTTGAGAGCATAGGTATGAGGACAAGAACAAGCTGATGGCCTACATTAACGATGTGCAGTTCAGTCAGAATGAAATCCTAGAGAAGATGGCTTCAATGAGATGTAGCCAACATTGCAGTAATGAACAAATAGACCAAATTGAAGCATGTTTGGCCCACATGGATTACCATATGCATGAAGATCGTGGGTTTCCAGCTAATCTGGGTAATCAAGCTTGACAACCCCCTTCTTAACATGAAATTCACTGGTTGTTTTGTAGTTTTGCATGTTTTTTTGCGCATATGGCCATTTTGCTCATGGGATACATGTAATGACTCGACATACCTCTTATGTTTTTATCCGGCTCTTCTCACTAACAAATCCAATCGAACTGAAGCGGGGAGAGTTGGAGGTCATCGTAATGTAAATTGATTTTTCATGATAATATAATGAATCCTTTTGACTGGAGAAAAAATAAAAATAATATATATATATATATATAATTTACTTAATTCTTATGATTTTTTTTAATTTTAACAACTTGAGATATATGATGAAGTAAGTGTTTTGATTTTTGTTATGGATTAATGCCTATTGATATTCACTAGCCATTTAATTTATATGGTTACACTAGTAGATATTTATTTTTCCATTGAAAAAAATCGAACCATCTATTAATAAAAGTAGAGAGTTACAGAGCAAATGCATAGCATTTCCGAAGGACTCATTCTTTGCCTTATAATAGGGAGAAGAAATAAGTCTCAACTGGTTGACACAAAACCAACGCATCAGTCTCAGCTGGTTGGCAAAGAACCAGCACATCAGTCACCACTGGATGACAAAAAACATTACAGAGAGGAAAAACTGCTCGCCAGTCGCCCATCAAAAACAGGGAAGACGACCCATCCTGTACACACACCTCCCGGGATCCAATAAAGGATAGCACACAGAAGAGAAATGTGAGCAGACAGAAACTGAGGGACCGCAGAAACAACGAGGCAAACAACGACTTAAGAGAATCCAGCGTAGGCACGAGGAGGATTCTTGAAAACAAGAAGAAAGGATTACACATCAGTCCGAGCCTCCTTTTACAAGGAAAACAACCCAAAAGACCTGAAGAGGATCAACAAACAAAGGAGTGAAAAACAAAAGAAACAAATCAAACTATGTACAGAGCACAAAAGCAGTTTTCTGAAAAATAAGAGCTTAAGCAAAAATGGGTTGTTCGAGAGGTCGAACCACCCCATTTTCCTCCTCCAAAACTATCCACGACCCCATATCTTTTTCGACACCTTCTTTGGAAAGGTGATCAGCTTCAAAGTTCCTTTCCCTAAAGATGTGACAAAGGGAAAACTCCGTGAAACGACATTTTAGACGAGAAGCTTCTTTAAGCAGGGGAAGCAAGATGAAATTTCTGCAGTGTTGCGTCCCATTAAACCATCTCACAGTGTTCATAGAATCCCCGAAAATCTGGACTTCTTGCACGTTCCTCAGGATAAGCCAGCAAAGAAGGAGGTGAAGGGCTTTCAACTCAGCAAAGTTATTGGAACCCTGTCCGAGACCAACCGAAGCTTTAACAATCTTTTCTTTTGATAAATGAATAATCAGGCCAGCCCCACAACGTCCATTAATGTCAGAGGCCCCGTCAAAATAAGCCCACGGAATTGAAAATCTAATAGATTCTTGCCGAACCAACCTGGTAGTAGAAGGAGCTTGCGGAACAGGGATACTATCATAAATAGCAGCTCCTTCTGCAGCCAATCTTCCAATCGGGAAGACAGAGTCCTTAAAAATGACCTGATTCCTGGCAAGCCATGTCCCCCAAGTAATGAGAAGCGGGATGGATCTCTCTCTGTCATTTGAAGCTTCATTCCACCACTTCTGCCAAGCATCCAATATCCCCTGCCCTTCCCATCTAAAAGGGATTTTGAGCAACCTTAACATTTCGGTCCACAGGCTAGAGTTAAAAGGGCAGGATAGGAACAGGTGATGAACTGATTCGATACTATCTTTACAGAGGGGGCACCAGCCAGGACCAATCCTTCCTCTTCTTTGAAGAAAATCCCAAGTAGGAACTTTCTGGAGCAGGACACACCAGAAGAACAGTCTTGTTTTAGCTGGCCCTTTTAACTTCCAAATCGGTTTAACCCACCAAGCCAGATTCTCCCACCCTTTTTGGGACATCATCCATTTATACCCCATCTTTGGAGAGTAAATCCCATTCTGGCCATGGCAGCCGACGTGGAACAACGAGGACCTCGGTCAAAGCACGCTGACCGAGGCCCATGGAGATCGCGTAGGAGGCCAAACTAGCCCCTGGGAGCCCCGAAATGGGAAAAGGACGAGGTTTTTGCTAATCGCACATCAAAAACCTCCTCCTTTTCCAATTCCAGGGCTTTAGCGCTAATCGCGCATCACTAGGCGAACAGGGCCCTGAAGGGGAAGCCCGAACACTCGGTCACATCGGGAGCCAGGAAATCGCGGGCAGAAAAAGCGAAAAATGCTAACGTACGAAGGCAGGACCCGTGCATTGGAAAACCGGCGGTATTGATCGGGGCACCCTTGAACAGTAAGAGGTTTTGGACAGGAGCAGAGCGATTCCATACCCCAATCGACGCGTGGTAGGCGAAGGTGAGAGAAAAGTGTCGTTGATCGCGCGCTATCGGTCGAGCAAGTCAACCGCGCGAAACATGCGTATGGTGTTGGATCTGGAGGGCCCAGATCGGATGGCTGAGATCGCGCCCAATGGAAAGAAGTGGAATCAACAGGGAATTAAGCTGCGTTCTGAAGAGATTTGGAATCCGTTTGACCGCCACGATGGAGAAAGAACACATCCACGGTGTAACTGAAGAAATGAAATGACAAGGCATGCTGGAACCATTTAGAAGAGGACAAGTGGCCACTCCCTGAGCATTCATGATGACACCAAACACAGGGAACTCCAAGCGCAGCTGCAGAAGGTGAATCAGCATAAGCGGAAGAGGAACCGAACAGGCATAGGGATTGAATGGCTAAAGCCATGAATAGAGATAGTCGAATTAGTTAGAATTGGAGTCAGAGTTGAGAAGAGTCCAAGCGACCAAGAGAGACAGTGAACAGTGAACCCTGAGAGGAGGACTGAACACAGAGACAGTAAAGCTAAGCAGAAGAGACAGAGGGCCGAGCTGACCATAGGCGGCGTCGAGCACTAGAGAGCTTGAGGAATCAAGCCTTCCCATAGAGGAATCTGTCTGGACTGAGCATCACATTTGGCTCTTTCCACTGTAGACCAAGAGGTCACAGAGCTGGTAGGAAGAAGAAGAGTCTGTGCACTCCAAGTGGCTTGGGGAATCCAAGAACCACCCTACCAAACAAAATCTGCTTCAGGAGAACTCATATTGAGTCCCCGTATTGTAATTTCTCTTCTTAAAGACACAATAAAACAAGGCCACCACTGAAGCTAGACCGGAGACGTAGCCCTGGAGAAAAGGGTGAACTCCTTATTAAAACTGTTTGTGTCTTTGTGTTGCTTATCGTATTTCTCTGTTGTCTTTCCATTGTATTGTCTGTGTATTGGCAATCTGATCAGTCCGTTGTTTCAATAACACAGAACACAAACCAGCACATGAGTCTATAATGTTAGTTTCAGTCTTTGCAGCCTTCCTACAGTGATCAAATATGATCTTACAAAGTGAGTTTAAGGTGTCAACGTCAAATTTTGTCATTTCAGTGAGTCTTCAAGCAAAAGTTGGTCACTAGGTATTAAGTCTAGGGTTTGCTCTTAGTTTTGTCAAAGTTGTCCAAATGTCGGTTCATGTCACCATTCAGATGAGTGTGCCATCATTCAAAGGGTTTTCATCATCACGTCAGGTTCCATTAGGTCATTTTACACCTTGTTCATGCTTCAGTTGCGCCTAGGTAAGGTTCATTTCCCTCTCCTAGGGTTTTGAAGGCAATTTCTCTTGGATTGGTCAAATTATCAGCAAAACTTGTATCCTGATGTTCCTACACCTTCCCTATCCTTAATGTACCTTATTAAACACTTCCCATCATTGAGATCCCTCAAATTCCTCATTTTTGCACAAACCCTAGTTTCTTGCTACAACTTGACAATTCCCTAGGTTAGGCCTGTGTTTAACCCTTTTGGACCCCTTCCCCTCACTCAATCTTTGACATTCCACTTTCCCCTGTTTCCTAACATCCCTCCCCACCTAGAAAAATTTCCTCAAGGATTTAGAAGCCCCCTATCCCCTTCATTTCGCTTCATCTCGACAAATCCCCTGTTCCACACATCGGGGTAGGTTTTAATCAAATGATGTTTCTGAGCAAGAAAAGATGAATTTTGGAAAACTGAGAGAGGTTTTTGTCCACCATAGGCCAAGGAATAAAAAACTCCTTCACTTTTTACACAGGTGTCATGGTTTATGGGACATGTCAAAAATATAGTTGCCTTGGGAGAATTGATGCACCTCTGAAGTGACCTTGGGAAAATCAAGTTTTCTCCTAGCTTGGTTGGCAAAATGACTTGCTTGATAAGTCAAATGATAACTAGACACAAAGCACTTCCCAATACGCTATCATGAGATCAATTTGGAGTTGAGGAAGACCTTCAAAAGTTGACTGCAACAGCACTCTACCTTTAGGCAGCCTCATTTGGCACATTTTGACCAGTCTTGGGAGATTTGATTTTTGACAGGGAAAATGAACTCCAAATTGAAAAATTCCAGTTGGGTTGGAAAGTATACTCGAGGAAATTTCCAACGAGCTATCCCGCGCCCAATTTGGACACCGGGAAGGCCTCCAAAAATATCCTAAAAAAATCACTACGCATAGGGTAGGTGGCGCGGCGCATTGGGCTCAAATTTCTAGTGTAAAAATACACTGGCGCGGCGCATAGAGAAGGCGTAGCGCGTTGGGCTTGAGGCGCGGTGCATAGAGCTGCCAAGGCCAATTTTTTTCAAAATTTTGCTCCAAAATCGCCCAAAACGCATGGATTTCCATTGGTACAAGTAGGTTGAGCTTCTCTCATAGCTTTTCATCCCAGGTTGATGGTTGTTTCATGGTGGTTGATGCATGGTGAATGTTTAAAGAAACCAAACCCCACCTCTCTCTCCAAAGCAATAGTATTAGGGTTTTGTGTTAATTTTTTGGCTTCCAAGTTATCCCCTCACCTCAATCACTCCCTACTCCATTTTCCCTTGATTTCCCTATTCGCCAAATTCACTAATCCCCTCTCTCCATTCCCAAAGCCTAAAATACAAATTCCCAAACCCTAATCTCATACAAAAATCCAAAAACATCCCACATTTCCCTAAACCGTACCATACCCTATTACTCTCTCTTTCCCATACCATTTGCAAAATTCCTAAATCCCCAAACCTCACACTCCTAAAACACAATCAAGTGACTGTCCTCACAGTGCAGACTTCACTTGATTGAACCATATCCTTTCCCTCACTCCATTATACCTATTGTTCCATGTTTCTCACAGTCCCTCATTTCCCTTTGGCATATTTGGCACTTGGAGACAAAGACATCAAGTCTTCATTTCTCGTTTTCAACAAACTAAACATACACTTGACATACACCTTGCAGCACCATGGAGATGGACACCGACATATCATATGAACAAAACAGTGATTTCCACCACTAAAACTGCATGCACCAGGAGGACACTAAAACGTCGAAAAAGAGGATTAAGGACTCCAAATCTTGGCTAAGGCTTCCTTGGATGAACATGATACTCAATGATAGACCTCCAAACCAACTTTCAAGGAATTTGGAGAAACTTTTGTCAATTTTGAATTTTTTGGCTTTAAAACAGGTTTTTCTGCCCAACGCATAGCGCAACTTGGTGCACGCTTATAATTGGGAGATCCTCTAGAGGAAAACTTTGAATTTCTAGATTTTTTATCAAAATTTATGTATGCTCATGGATTACCTAAGGATTTCATCAAGTTCTGGGTTGCCTAAAGGGTCAAAAACACCCTAAAAATGACCTCACTGCCCCTATTTTGACACACAGGAAGCAGTCTTGGGAGATTGAGGTTTTGGAGGGGAAAATGACATCCAAATTTAGAAATTCCACTTGGGTTGGAAAGTAGACAGGCAGGGATTTCCAACAAGCACACTTGGGCTCAATTTGGACTTCAGTAAGTGCCTCAAAATCAGCTCCAAAGTGGCACGATGCATACAAATTTTGGCGCGGCGCATAGAGAATTTTGGCCTGTTTTTCACTCAGCAGCTCAGAATTTCGCCCAGTTTTGACCAGTTTTACTTTTTGATGTAATTATTGATCTATCTTGATGTAACTTGATGACTATGATGTAATTTTGGAACATTTTTATTTGTTCTAGAGGATTCATTCACTAAAAGGTGAAAATTAAATGAATGAATCAATTTGCTAGCATATAGGGGTAAGTTGTTTGACTACCTAGATTTCAGTTCCTTGTTTATAATTGGTTCAAACAACTCCTAGAATGATGAGCACGACCCCTAGAGGCATGGGAAGGAGTTAGGCTTGTCTATATCATGTAATTTCTCAGTCATTTTCAGGGTTGGACACTTTGGATTGCTTGGCACTTCATTGTACATTTCATTTCTACAATTTTGGCAAAGGAAAGACCAGGGTTTTGCAGCACTTGTTGGGATCCATGTGGCTCTCTGTCTTGATGGTGTGTTTCTCTATGTATTTGTAAGTTCACTGATGTTATTGTGTATCATTTTCCCTTCTCTTGTCTTCTGCAATTAAACAAATGAGTGATTAAGGTAGAATTCATTGGACTGCTATGCTTTGCCTCGATATTTTGTTTAATTCTTCATGTTTTCATCTGTTTGAGGAGGAATCTTGAACCCTCTTTCCCTCCTTAGCTCCTCACCAGTCTGATCCACCCATTCATTCAATCCAAAGCATCAAAAATATTGCCTATCTTGCCCCTACCTAAACTCTGCAAAAATCTGGCCTCATTCCTGGACCCAAATTTGCCTTTCCCGTTTTCCAACACAAAACCCCCAAAAACTTAAAACAAATCCTTGCACTTCATACCTAGCCTAAGATTAGTTTATATTTCAGTCATCTCAAGCCCCATAGATCATCTTTCGCTGAGATTGACCCAGAGAGAACCCTCTCCTGTCCTCGTAGGGCTAGCTACGAGGCTGAGCGTGGTTTGATGTGGACCTAGAACCTTGCCTTTTCAGCCTGAGGCAAATCTAGGCTCTAACATAGTGGCGACTCCACTGGGGAAGAAAATGGTTTGTTTGTTGATGTCATTTGTTTTATAGCTACAGAAAGAGCCTGAAGTTATGCCAGGTAGCCTTCGAAATGATTTTGTTTTGAATTAGTGGAAGTAGATAAGTGTTGCTTCAGTCAATCTCCGGTCTAGCTTGTAAACGTGACATATAACTTGTTAATTGCCCTAGTACATGTATCAAGTTCAGATCTGATTGTTGATGGTGGACAAGGATCAGACATAAGAACGTTGAAATCATTCACCTGGCGACTCCATTCACTGAAAAATCCAGAAATCAATGCTTCATGGTGACTCCACTGCAGGAAGATTAGTAGCTTTAAGATTTTCAAGATGGAACGGGTTGCAAGAAGATACGCTCCCATGAGCCGAGATCACATTCCAGGTTTTCCAAATAAAATTCCCAAGGTAGTTTAAAGATGATGATAGGAAGGATGCTGCCTTACATCTAGTTAGATTTCACATATATATTCACAAGTTGAAGGTTGATTTTCCAGAAGATTGCTTGATGAAGATATTCATGGCCACTCTGCAAGGTGAAGCTCAATCTTGGTATGAAAGTTTACCGCCTACTTGTATTTACTGTTTGAAGGATTTTCATGCCATGTTCTTTGAAAGGTATAAAGAATCTTATCCATCATTAAATTTAGTTCAGAACTGTTGCAAACATGCTTATAGTTTTATTGAAAGCCTTGAGAAATATTATGAAGATGATGACTTCATGGATGATGAGATCATGGAAGCCTTGTACGAGAATCCATTTCAGCAACATGAAGAGAACCTAGAGGATTCCCATCAAGATGCTCAGGAAGCTTTGCAGCCAGATCAAGATCTTAGCACAATGGAAAATGATGAAAGAGAAGGTTTTATTTCAGATCTGTCCATAGAAGAAGACAACATGCAGGAAAGTCAAGTTTCAATCTTAGAATGTGATAAAGTCAAGTCGGCTAGTTCAGATCTAGATTCAGATCGTGATGATCAAGAGTACCTTGTTCTGAATCCCATGAAGGAGAGCTCTACTGTTGAGATCATCTGGAATGAAGAAGACAAAGTTATTGAACAAAGCCTTCATGAGGAGGTAATCCAGTCATTTGATGAAAAACAAGATGAAACCTTTGTTCAAGTAAGTGAAAAATATTCTTTTGATAATTCAGTGGTAAAGGATAATTTGGATAATTTGATTGCCATGTCATATGAGGATGATCAACAATGTTTTCAAATTTCAGAAGATCAGGACTGTCATTCAGATTTTTCATGTTTTAAAATTTTATTTCAAGAAGACAAAAATCACTTGAGCAAAACAAAACAGAAAGTATTATCTCCTCTGTCTGAAGATGAGATAGATCAACTCTTGAAAGGTCATGTTACAACCCAAGATAAAGCAGATTTGCAGTGCACACATGGTCAAGAAAGTGTTGGTGAAACTTCTTCCTCTTTTAAAAATGATGACGGTCTTGTAATCAATTTTATAGATCAGCAAATAGATAATATTTCCTGTCATGAAGATAATAAGGCTGTCATGTTTGATGATCTTGAAGATTGTTTTCTGTTCAAGAATGACCTTGACCATGAAGTTGAGGAATATGAGCCTGAGAGAGACAATATGCCAGAATTTCTCATGGTCAAGGAATTTACAGCGAACACTCAGATGGCAGAAACTTATACCTCTCTGTGCCTTCCTATCACTCAGCAACCAGTTGTTCTTTCAAATCAGAATGACGGGAGTACTCGTATTTTTGCTATTGGATCTCAAGACAAGCTAGTGCTTCAAGATTTTCAAGATCCTTTTGGCATTCGTTTGCAAGCACCAGAGAAGATGAATGTTGGCTGGTTCATTATCATAAGCTTTGGTTTCAGTGGTTATTTTGAGTTGCCTACAGGTTCATCGTTCCGCCTGCTCGAGAAGAGTGAGAGCAGAAATTTGGTATGTAGCCATCTGCTGGATTGGCTACATTGGAAAGCTCAGTACACATGATTTTACATATTTCATTAGTATGCAGGTGGTTGTCATCATGATTTGAAATCTTGATGGACTACTGCCCTTCAATAAGCTTTGTAAGTTCTTGTTTTAGTTAAGTCAGTCATGAGTCATTTGTGAGTCAGCATTCAGTCTTGTTGTTAAGTTAGTTTGTGTCGGTTTTCAGTCATGCATTTTAGCTTGAGTTTTTGACTCCATTGCCCAATGGATGAAGGCACTTGTCTGCTCTTCCAAAGATCTGTAGTTCTTGGCACCTCCAAGGAGCTACCATCCCCATTGGAGCCAATGTTAGTGTCAGTCTTTGTAGCCTTCCTCCAGTGATCAAATATGCTCTTACAAAGTGATTTTAAGGTGTCAAGGTCAAATTTTGTCATTTCAGTGAGTCTTCAAGCAAAATTTGGTCACTAGGTATTAGGTCTAGGGTTTGCTCTTACTTTTGTCAAAGTTGTCCAAATGTCAGTTCATGTCACCATTCAAATGAGTGTGCCATCATTCAAAGGGTTGTCATCATCACGTCAAGTTCCACTGGGTCATTTTACACCTTGTTCATGCTTCAGTTGCGCCTAGGTAAGGTTCATTTCCCTCTCCTAGGGTTTTCAGGGCAATTTCTCTTGGATGGTCAAATTATCAGTAAAACTTGTATCCTGATGTTCCTACACCTTCCCCTATCCTTAATGTACCTTATTAAACATTTCCCATCACTGAGATCCCTCAAATTCCTCATTTTTGCACAAACCCTAGTTTCTTGCTACAACTTGACAATTTCCTAGGTTGGGCCTGTGTTTAGCCCTTTTGGACCCCTTCCCCTCACTCAATATTTGACATTCCACTTTCCCCTATTTCCTAACATCCCTCCCCACCTAGAAAAATTTCCTCAAGAATTTAGAAGCCCCCTATCCCCTTCATTTCGCTTCATTTCGACAAATCCCCTGTTCCACACATCGGGGTAGGTTTTACTCAAATGATGTTTCTGAGCAAGAAAATATGAATTTTGGAAAATTGAGAGATGTTTTTGTCCAAAATAGGACAAGGAAGAAAAAACTCCTTCAATTTTTACACAGGTGTCATGGTTTAGGAGAAATGTCAAAAATACAGTTGCCTCGGGAGAATTGATGCACCTTTGAAGTGACCTTGGGAATATCAAGTTTTATCCTAGATTGGTTGGCAAAATGACTTGCTTGATAAGTCAAATGATAACCAGATACAAAGAACTTTCCAATGAGCTATCATGAGCTCAATTTGGAGTTGAGGAAGACCTTCAAAAGTTGACTTCAACAGAACTCTACCTTTAGGCAGCCTCATTTGGCACATTTTGACCAGTCTTGGGAGATTTTATTTTTGATAGGGAAAATGAACTCTAAATTGAAAAATTAGAGTTGGGTTGGAAATTAGACTTGCATTCCTTTCCAAAGAGCTATCCTACACCCAATTTGGACACCGGGAAGGCCTCCAAACGTCTCCTGAAAAAAGTGTTATGCATAGGGCAGGTGGCACAACGCACATAACTGGCGCGGCACATTGGGCTCAAATTTCCAGTGTAAAAATACACTGGTGCGGCGCATAGAGAAGGCGTGGTGCATTGGGCTTGAGGCACGGTGCATAGAGCTGCCAAGGCCAATTTTTTTCAAAATTTTTCTCCAAAATCGCCCAAAACGCATGGATTGCCATTGGTACAAGTAGGTTGAGCTTCTCTCATAGCTTTTCATCCCAGGTTGTTGGTTGTTTCATGGTGGTTGATGCATGGTGAATGTTTAAAGAAACCAAACCCTACCTCTCTCTCCAAAGCAACAGTATTAGGGTTTTGTGTTAATTTTTTTGCTGCCAAGTTATCCCCTCACCTCAATCACTCCCTACTCCATTTTCCCTTGATTTCCCTATTCCCCAAATTCACTAATCCCCTCTCCCCATTCCCAAAGCCTAAAATAAAAATTCCCAAACCCTAATCTTATACAAAAATCCAAAAACATCACACATTTCCCTAAACGCTACCATACCCTATTACTCTCTCTTTCCCATACCATTTGCAAAATTCCTAAATCCCCAAACCTCACACTCCTAAAACACAATCAAGTGACTGTCCTCACATTGCAGACTTCATTTGATTGAACCATATCCTTTCCCTCACTCCATTATACCTACTATTCCATATTTCTCATAGTTCCTCATTTCCCTTTGGCATATTTGGCACTTGGAGACAAAGACATCAAGTCTTCATTTCTCGTTTTCAACAAACTAAACATACACTTGACATACACCTTGCAGCCCCATGGAGATAGACACTGACATATCATATGAACAAAACAGTGATTTCCACCATTGAAACTACATGCACCAGGAGGACACTAAAACGTCGAAAAAGAGGATGAAGGACTCCAAATCTTGGCCGAGGCTTCCTTGGCTGAACATGATACTCAATGATAGACCTCTAGCCCTAATTTCAAGGAATTTGGAGAAAATTTTGTCAATTTTGAATTTTTTGGCTTTAAAACAGGTTTTTCTGCCCAACGCATAGTGCCACTTGTCGCGCGCTTATAATTGGGAGATCCTCTGGAGGAAAACTTTGCATTTCTGGATTTTTTATCAAAAGTTATATATGCTCATGGATTACCTAAGGATTTCATCAAGTTCTGGGTTGCCTAAAGGGTCAAAAACACCCTAAAAATGACCTCACTGCCCCTATTTTGACTCACATGAAGCAGTCTTGGGACATTGAGGTTTTGTAGGGGAAAATGACATCTAAATTCAGAAATTCCACTTGGATTGGAAAGTAGACAGGTAGGTATTTCCAACAAGCACACATGGACTCAATTTGGACTTCGGGAAGTGCCTCAAAATCAGCTCCAAAGTGGTGCAATGCATACAGATTTTGGCGCGGCGCATAGAGAATTTTGGCCTGTTTTTCACTCAGCAGCTCAGAATTTCGCCCAGTTTTGACCAGTTTTACTTTTTGATGTAATTATTGATCTATCTTGATGTAACTTGATGACTATGATGTAATTTTGGCACATTTTTACTTGTTCTAGAGGATTCATTCACTAAAAGGTGAAAATTAAATGAATGAATCAGTTTCCTAGCATATAGGGGTAAGTTGTTTGACTATCTAGATTTCAGTTCCTTGTTTAGAATTGGTTCAAACAGCTCCTAGAATGATGAGCTCGACCCCTAGAGGCATGGAAAGGAGTTAGGCTTGTCTATATCATGTAATTTCTCAGTCATTTTCAGGGTTGGACACTTTGGATTGCTTGGCACTTCCTTGTACATTTCATTTCTGCAATTTTGGCAAAGGAAAGACCAGGGTTTTGCAGCACTTGTTGGGATCCATGTGGCTCTATGCCTTGATGGTGTGTTCTCCATGTATATGTAAGTTCACTGATGTTATTGTGTATCATTTTCCCTTCTCTTGTCTTCTGCAATTAAACAAATGAGTGATTAAGGTAGAATTCATTGGACTACTATGCTCTGCCTGGATATTTTGTTTAATTCTTCATGTTTTCATCTATTTGAGGAGGACTCTTGAGACCCTCTTACCCTCCTTAGCTCCTCACCAGTCTGATCCACCCATTCATTCAATCCAGAGCATCAAAACTACTGCCTATCTTGCCCCTACCTGAACTCTGCAAAAATCTAGCCTCATTCCCGGACCCAAATTTCCCTTTCCCTTTTTCCAACACAAAACCTCCAAAAACTTAAAACAAATCCTTGCACTTCATACCTAGCCTAAGATTAGTTTATATTTCAGTCATCTCAAGCCCCATATATCATCTTTCGCTAAGATTGACCCGAAGAGAGCCCTCTCCTGTCCTCGTAGGGCTAGCTACAAGGCTGAGCGTGGTTTGATGTGGACCTAGAACCTTGCCTTTTTAGCCTGAGGCAAATCTAGGCTCTAACATGTAATACCTTAGTTTAATAAATCTTCAACTGATGTCACCCATAGAGTGAATATCAAATCAAGTGGTATCAAAGGGAGGTTGTAAGGTTAGACAAGCTTGTGTTGGTATAGCTGTGAATGCTCACAAGATCAAAGCTCAAACTAGGAGAAGGAGAGTTGGTGGAAACTAATCCTGAAATTGGGAGAGTCTATCCTCGAAAGACTATGTTAGAAGAAAGTTCGATGGGGCCAGACCCTCAATTCATAGAGAGTTTCCTAGCTATAAAGTCCATGGTTGAAGAAATGTACAGAGACTTTAGAAAGCAAAAGGTTGAAGATGCATCAGGCTCTAAGCAAGAGAAAGAAGAAGATGAGTCTCACTTCCATGACAACTCCAAAGGAAAGGGGAAAGAGGAACACTTTCTCACACCTCCTAATAGCCCTGTGCATAATAAGAAAGCATCTTTGATTAAGTTAGATGTGAAATTTGATTTGCCCATATATGATGGAGAACTAAATGCGGAAAAATTGGACAATTGGATTAGAAAAATTGATGTGTATTGCAGGGTACATAACATAAACTCAGACAAGAGTAAGATTCAGCTGGCAAGCCTATGCCTAGGAGGCACTGCCTTGGTTTGGTGGGAAGGTAGAACCCAAGCTCACATGAAAAGACATGGCAAGACCATCTCTGTCTGGAGTGAATTTGTTGCTTCAATCAAAAAGCAGTTCTGTCCATTGGCCTACATGTAGCAGGCCATGATGAGTTGGCAAAATCTTCGGCAGTTGAAGGGGCAAAGTGTGCAAGGGTATAATCAAGAGTTCAGAAAGAGAGCATTGATGTTGGGTATCTCATTAGACTCACCAGAGACTCTTTTGAAGTACATTGGTGGTCTACAAAACTACATGAGGCATACCATCCTCATGTTTAATCCCAGTAGTATAGATGAGGTATCTGTACAAGCTACTTATCTAGAGGCTAGAGGAAAGAATGGCAATCCAGAATTTGGGGGACCATCCCAACCCATTGTAAGCAAGAGCAAGGAGAAAAGAAAACAGAAGTGGAAGGCAAGGAAGGCTAACACTGCACAGACAGCCAAAGCTTCATGCACTCACTGTAAAAAGGAGGGGCATGATGATGAGCATTGTTGGATTTTGCATCCAGAGCTGAGACCTAAGAAGTCTGAGGGCAAGAAGAAGAAGACAGCTGCATCTATTCAGAGAGATTTGGGTTAGAATCGGGAGATGAAGCAACTATAGCAGCCACAGGTATAAAAGGTAAGAATTCTGAAGCATCTACTAGTAATTTTGTTCAATCTATTATTGATGAAGAAAATGAGACAAAAAGACATAAGCTTTTCCATATTCGAGTTATTTCTAAAAATCAAAAGATTGATACTTTGTTTGACATGATGGTTTTCGGTCCATGATATTGGACGCGATGGTTTTCGGTCCATGGTATTGGACATGATGGTTTTCAATCCATGGTATTGGATGCTTCGGCATGTATAAATATGTATTGTAACATTGAAAAGAACATAATGAAAATCAAGTTGTAGTCCTGGTTTTGGGATCCAGGGAAAAATCTTTGTGTATATGTGTTTTATGTGTTCTGCTCTCACAATATTTATTTTCTATGTTTTAGAACTTGTATGCAGGTAATTTCTGTATGGGGTTAAAACCTACAAGAAAAAGACATGAGCTTTTCCATATTCAAGTTATTTCCAAAAATCCAAAGATTGATACTTTGTTTGATAGTAGCTCACAAGTAAATTTGATTTCTGAAGCAATTTTAAAGAAATTGGGATTAGCAACTACACCTCATAAGAAACCATACCCATTAGGATGGCTGAATGATAAAGCACAACTACAAGTGACTAGATAGTGCAAACTCAAGTTGTATTTTGGGTCAGCATTTGTATATGAGGTTGAGTTAGACATAATTCCTTTGGATATATGTGGAAATGTTTTAGGAAGTCCCTACTTGTATGATAGAAAGGCTATTTTCTATAGAGATGAGAACAAGTATCTACTGGTTAAAGATGGAATCAAATACTTTGTAAGAGCTCATAAGCTCAATAATAATTATACTCTCATAAACTCACGACAGATGAAAAGAATGATTAATTCATGCAAAAATTTCTTACTGATGGTTGTAAAGGAAAAGAAACCTGATAAAACCAATGTATTTGAGGGTTGCAATGCTGAACAACAATCTGATATAGAAAAGGTTGTTTCAGAGTATGATGTCTTGTTTCAAGAACCTAAAGGTTTGCCACCCAAAAAGGGAATAGTACATGATATTATTTTGCAACAAGATGTTCCATTGGCTAACATTGGGATGTACAGGTTGTCTGCTTAGAGAATGCTGAAATCAAGAAGCAGGTGTAGGAGTTTCTCTAGAAGGGCTTCATCAGGCCTAACACATCACCATGTGGGTACCAATCGTTTTGGTGAGAAAGAAAGATGGCTCTTGGAGAATGTGCATTGACTATCGAGCACTGAATAAGATAACAATCAAGAATCGTTACCCCCTTCCTCGCATAGATAATCTTTTAGATCAATGAAAGAATTTGTTTATTTCACCAAGCTGGATTTGCACAGTGGATACCATCAGGTTAGAGTTGCAGAGCAAGATGCATGGAAGAATGCTTTCAAAACAAAGCACGGATTGTATGAATGGCTGGTTATGCTTTTTGGCTTAACTAATGCTCCTGCTACTTTCATGAGATTAATGAATGATGTACTTAGACCTTTTCTTGATGATTGTGTGTATCTGGATGACATTTTGATTTTTAGTAAAACGTGGGAAGAACATTTAAAGCATGTTACACAGACATTAGATGTTTTGAAAAGAGAAAAAATTTATGTTAAACTCTCAAAATGTGAATTTGGAAAAGCATCTCTAAACTACTTGGGTCATATAGTAGGGGAGGTGAATTGAAAATAGATCCGTCTAAAGCGGCAGTCATTTTGAACTGGCCTAAACCCAGGTCTGCAACAGAAGTGAGAAGCTTCTTAGGAGCAGCAAAATATTGGAGAAAGTTCATTTCTAACTTCTCCTCAATTGCAACTCCCTTACATGATTTAACAAGATTGAATAAGGTGTTTTAGTGGGGAGGCAAACATCAGAAAGCCTTCGACACATTGAAAGAGAAAATTAGTACAACACCTATACTAGCACTACCAGATCTACAAAGACCATTTGAGATCCAAACGGATGCCAGTGACTATGCCATGGGAGCATGTTGACACATCACGACAAACCCATATGTTATCATTATGAGACTTTTAATCCTGCAGTAGTTAACTATCCTACATATGATAAAGAATTGTACACATTAGTTCAGAGTGTGAAAAAGTGGAAACATTATTTAATGGGCAAAGAGATAGTAATACATACCAATCATCAGCCACTTCAATATCTACACTCCCAAACTAAGTTGTAACAATCAATACACTACAGATGGATGGGTTTTCTACAACAATTTCACTCAGTCATCAGATATAAAAAGGGCATACATAACAAGGTTGTAGACATGTTATCTAGACCCATTATAAATGCATCTACCATACTTAAGCATAATTCTATGCTACATGAAAGCTACATAGAACAATATGCTTAGGATATGGATTTTAAAGATGTATATGCAACTTTGAGTCAAGGCAAAAGAGTAGAAGAATTGGACTATCACATAAGGGACCGACTCTCATACCATTGTGGGAAACTCTGCATTCCACAAACTAAGAGGATAAAGATAATTAGGGAAGCACATACTTCTCTGATATCAGGTCACTTTTGGGTAAGCAAAACAGTTGCACAGCTGCAAAGATTCTGCTATTGGCCGAAAATGAATGAGACAGTATCTAGATATGTAAGAGTGTGTTCCATGTGTGCTAAAAGCAAGCCCAACAATAGAAAACTACGCTTGTACACTCCATTGCTAGTTCCTTCTCACCCTTGGGAAAGTGTTTCCATGGATTTTGTTGGAGGACTGCCTAAATCTAGGAAAGGTCATGATTATCTATATGTTGTTGTGGATAGGTTCAACGAAATGTGTATTTTTATACCTTGTAGTAAATAGATCACAACTGAAAAAACTGCAAAATTGTTCTTTGAACATGTATGGGTTCATTTTGGATTACACACTTCCATTGTATCTGATCGAGACACCCGATTTGTGGGGAAGTTTTGGTCTAGTCTGTGGGAACTAATGGACACCAAATTAAAGAAAAGCACAACTTTTCATCCACAAACAGATGGCCAGACAAAAGTAGTAAATAGTACTGTGATCTAGTTACTGAGAGGATATTGCAGCAAACATCCTAAGCTTTGGGATGAACACTTGTGTTATGTGCAACATGCTTACAACAGAGCCAAACACTCTTCTACACAGAGATCTCCTTTTGAGACCTACTTTGGTTTCACACCAAGGTCTCCTTTGGATTTTGTCTTGGGTAAAGATACCATGGTTGATGGACACAATGATGTGGACAAGGCAACTAGGTTCATTGAACAGGTCCAGGAGATCCACCAAGCAGTAAAGGAACAACTGGAAAAGAGCCAGGCTAAGTATAAGGCTAGGCATGATAAGCATTGAATGGAGCATAGTTTTCAAGTTGGAGACCAAGTCTGGTTGTATATTAGCAAGGACAGGATTCAAGGTGAAGGTAAAAAGCTAAAGCCTATCAGGTATGGATATTTTAGAATACTTGAGAAAATTGGTGAAAATTCTTTTCACCTTGATCTAACAGCTTACATGCACATCTACTCAGTCATAAATGTAGATTGTTTGAACCTTCAACGATTGAGGACCCTAAAGAGCAAATTTAATTGCCTTCTATTGATGACCTGCTACCTGAATACCTCAATGAGTTGTACAAAGACATAGTGCTGGATAGGAAGGTGAGGACAACACGTAGGGGAGATGTTGAGGACCTCAGGATTGGGCTCAAAGGTTCAAAGCCGAGCAACACAAAGTGGATTGAGATTGGACAAGTGAAGAAACAGTATCCTCACTTAGTCGATGCTTGAAAACCAACTTTTGGTGGACCAAAAGCTTTTTAGTAGGGAGGTCGTGATCTGAATTGGATCCATAGAAAGACTGTCGAGAACCATGACTGAATCGGGTCGAACATATCTCTAAAGAAATCCAAAGCAGTATCAAAAACACCCTTAACCAGTGGCCATGGCAGTCGACGTGGAACGATGAGGACCTTGGTCAAAGCACATTAATCGAGGCCCATGGAGACTGCGCAGGAGGCCAAAGTAGCCCCTAGGAGCCCCGGAATGGGAAAAGGACGAGGTTTTTGATGCGTGATTAACGCATGGCACTAATCACACATCGCTAGGCAAATAGGGCCCTGAAGGGGAAACCTGAGCACTCGGTCACATCAGGAGCCAGAAACCACGGGCGAAAAAAGAAAAAACGCTAACGTACGAAGGCGGGACTCGTGCACTGGAAAACCAGTGGTATTGATCGAGGTGCCCTTGAACGGTAAGAGGTTTTGGATAGGAGTGGAGTGATTCCATACACCGATCGACGCGTGGCAGGCGGAGGTGAGAGAAAACCATCGTTGATCGTGCGCTATCAGTCGAGCAAGTCAACTGTGCGAAACGTGCGTATGGCATCAGATATGTAGGGCCTAGATCGGACGGCTGAGATCGTGCCTGATGGAAAGAAGTGGAATTGACAAGGAATTAAGCCACGTTCTAAAGAGATTTGGAATTTGTTTGACCGCCACGGTGGAGGAAGAACACATCCATGGTGTAACTGAAGAAACGAACCAACGAGGCATGCTGGCGCCATTTAGAGGAGGACAAGTGGCCACTCGCTGAGCGTTCATGATGACGCCGAACATGGGGAACTCCAAGCACAGTTGCAGAAGGTGAATTAACACAGACGGAAGAGGAACATAATAGGCATAGAGATTGAATGGCTAAATCCATGAACAGAGACAGTCGAATTAGTTAGAATTGGAGTCATAGTTGAGAAGAGTCCAAGCGACCAAGAGAGACAGTGAATAGTGAACCCTGAGAGGAGGAATGAACACAAAGAATAGAAAAGATAAGCATAAGAGATAGAGGGCCGAGCTGACCATAGGCGGTGTCGAGCACCAGACAGCTTGAGGAATCAAGACTTCCCATAGAGGAATCTGTCCGAACTGAGCATCACATTTGGCTCTTTCCATTGTAGACCAAGAGGTCACAGAGATGGTAGGAAGAAGAAGAGTCTGTGCACTCCAAGTGGCTTGGGGAATCCAAGAACCACCTTGCTAAGCAAAATCTGCTTCAGGAGAACTCATATTGAGTCCCTGTATTGTAATTTCTCTGCTTAAAGACACAATAAAACAAGGCCACCACTAAAGCTGGACCGGAGACGTAGCCCTAGAGAATAGGGTGAACTCCTTATTAAAACTGTTTGTGTCTTTGTGTTGCTTACTGTATTTCTCTGCTGTCTTTCCATTGTATTGTCCGTGTGATCGATCCATTTTTTCAATAACACAGAACACACACCAGCACATGAGTCTGTAATGCCTTAGTTTAATAAATCTTCAACTGATGTCACTCATAATGTGAATATCAGATCATGTTTAATCCCACTAGTATAGATGATGTATTTGTACAAGATACTCATCTAGAATCTAGAGGAAAGAATGGAAATCCAGAAGTTGGGGGACCATCCCAACCCACTGTAAGCAAGAGCAAGGAGAAAAGAAAGCAGAAGTGGAAAGCAAGGAAGGCTAACACAGCACAGAAAGCCAAAGCTTCATGAACTCACTGTAAAAAGGAGGGGCATGATGATGAGCATTATTGGATTCTGCATCTAGAGATGAGACCTAATAAGTCTGAGGGCAAGAAGAAGAAGACAACTACAGCTATTTAGAAAGATTTGGGGTTAGACTCGCTAGATGAAACAACTATAGCAGTGACAGGTATAAAAGGTAAGAATTCTGAAGCATATACTAGTAATCTGCTCAATCTGTTATTGATGAAGAAAATGAGAGAAATGTTGGGTTGTGTTATATTCTTTTCACGTAGTTAACAACGGGTTTGAGGGGCACCCGTAACCCCACTTTATGGGGTTCGGGGCAACGCCCTGGAAAATTTTGGTTTTGGACCCTATGTTAGGTTGGGCAGACCCACCTATGGTTTTGTGCATGATTTTCGCACATGTTTTTTTTTGGACATGATATTGGATGCGATGGTTTTCGGTCCATGATATTGGATGCGATGGTTTTCGGTCCATGGTATTGGATGCAATGGTTTTCGGTCCATGGTATTCGACACGATGGTTTTCGGTCCATGGTATTGGATGCTTCGGCATGTATAAATATGTATTGTAACATTGAAAGGAACATAATGAAAAATCAAGATGGTAATCCCAGTTTTGGGATCCAAGGGAAAATCTTTGTGTATATGTGTTTTATGTGTTTTGCTCTCACAATATTTATTTTCTGTGTTTTAGAATTCATATGCAGGTAATTTCTGTACAGGGTTAAAACCTACATTTGGTATCAGAGCTATTTTGGCTTCAAGGGGACGCCTTTGTTGCTGAGGGGTTTCACTTGGGCCTGTGGTAGACCCTGTTTAGTGGGAGATCTGCAAGATCGATTCTGGTGGTGAAAGAATATGGCAAGCAGTGGAAAGATAGAGACCGAGAAATTTAATGGTCAAATTTTTGAATTGTGGAAACTCAAGATGGAGGATCTATTAGTGGATAAAGACCAGTGGATCGCGATAGATCTGGGTACTAAACCAACGGGAGTGTCTGATGAAGAATGGAAGAAGTTGGATCGAAAGGCAAAGAGCATAATACGATTGTGTGTCTTAGATTCAGTATTGCTGAATGTATCATGGGAAGCTACAACGAAGGCTTTGTGGGACAAGTTAGGGACTTTGTACCAATCTAAGTCTCTGGTGAATAAACTGTTCTTGCGGAAAAAGTTGTATAACCTGAGGATGAAAGATGGAGACTCGGTGATAGAGCATCTAAATGCATTTAATACTGTGGTAAGTCAGTTAGCATTTGTTGATATTAAAATTTCAGATGAAGATAAATGCATCCATTTGTTGTGTTCTCTACCAGATTCGTGGCATAGTCTGTTTATTGCAATAGGTAGCAATGTAACTACCTTGCATTTTGATGAAATAGTCTCATCCTTGCTGATGGAGGAGATGAGATGGAAAAATATGGAGAGCCAAAATGGTGATGCCTTGTCTGTACGAGGGCAAACCCAGAATAGAAACAAAAATAAGTCATCAAGTGGGAGATCTAAATCTAAAGGGAGATCTAAATCTCCAGGAAAACCTGTAAAGGTGGTGTGCTGGAAATGTGGAAAGGAAGGGCACTACAAAAGGGACTGTAAATCTAAAGCTCATGACAAAGGAAAGGGATCTGATGAGGCTCCCTCTGCAGAGGCGAAAACCACCTCAGATGAAGGTGGGGATGTGTACTTGGCTTCTTCAAGTACACATGTAGATCATGAGGCATTATTGATTGACTCAGGTGCATCCTTTCACTTCACTCCCCATAGACAGTGGTTCTGTGAATATGAGAAATATGATGGTGGTGATGTCTTCTTGGGGGATGACAGGAAGGCTAGAATCATTGGTCATGGAAAAGTAAAGTTGAAGTTGCAAGGTGGAAGGGTTAGAATGCTTCCAGGTGTTCTACATATTCTTGCATTAGCCAGAAATCTGATTTCTGTTAGCAAGCTAGATGATGCAGGTGTAAAAATAGTGTTCGAGAAGGATACCTGCAAGATGGTTCGGGGAGCATTGGTATTGATGCGGGGAGTTCGAATTGGAACTCTGTACAAGCTACAAGGTAGCACTGTTATTGATGGGTGCAATAGTTCTGTGGTTCCTGAAAGTGGAGCAGAAAATCTAGTGGTCTCTGGAGAGAAGACCATGTTGTGGCATCAAAGGCTTGGACATATTGGAGAAAAGGGCCTTCGGATACTTCATGGTAAAGGTATGGTAGAAGGCATGAGTAATAGCTCTCTGGATTTTGATTTATGTGAAAATTGTGTATATGGGAAGCATAATCGGGTGAGTTTCCCCTCTGGTAGTTGTTGGAAATAATACTGAGAGGGGGGGTGAATCAGTATTATCAGATCAATCAAACTTTTTCAATGCTCAGAAACATATACGCTACTTCAGTTAAGTGAACCAGCGTGTACACGCTACTGTGACTAAATAAAACAGCGTATAAGAAGAAAGCTTATAATTTAGTTAGATTAATCTTCAGTTAAGTGCATCAGGACATTATTCACCACATTAACAGTAAAGAGGTGCAGTATAACAGAACAGATCAAAAGCCACACACATGAACACCAAGATATAAGGTGGAAACCCAATGTGGGTGAAAACCACCTGCTGCAAGTCGTCTCTATCTTTCTTTAATATAAAACTTCAGTTTACAATCTTTTTGTACTGGTGCAGCCTTATACCAGTACGCAGGCTACAACCTGCAGAAGGCTACAACCTTCTCTCGTTCTCCAAACTTCCTTGGAAGGGAGCTTCAACCCCCTTTTGCTCTTGTACTAGCTAAGATACTAGTACGTAGGTGCTGGCCTACAATCTTCTTTCCTTCAGGTACCACTTTTCATACATTTTCAGACTGGATATTCCTGAAGCACAACATTACAATCTGAAGACTACAATTCATTCACCTTTCACAACAGATCATTGAAGCATAAAACAACCAAACTTTGAATCACTGAACCACTGAACCCTGTCAATCACCAGTTACCAGAACACAGAGCAGACAACAGAACTCTGCAATAACAGTCAGACCCAACTGTAGACCCAAAATCAAGCTTCAAAAGATATACGCTACTTCAATGAGCAAAACCCGCGTATACACGCGCTTTTACCGAAGCCAACCTGCGTACAGATCTAAAAATAAACTCTCTCAATTTGCAACTGTACCAGACATCAGTTAGACCCAGAACATAACATTGCGACAGTATGCAGATCTAGAAATACGCATAATCAACCATATCATGATAGTGCATTTCAAACCATTAGATCCCAATCTATCCTTAGATCTAGTCTTCCATCAACCGATGTGATCTCTCCTTGGCTTAGATCAAGCAACCCAGAACCTGCATGTCAGATCTCTTTCTTTTTCAGATATTCAAGCCTTCTCAAAAGATGATTTTGCCTAATGATATTCTTCTCCTTATATAGCCTTAGGCCTTGCTCAATACTAAGAGCCAAAACCATAGAAATCCAAAACCATCAACTTCAAAACTAGAGATCTACACGACTGTCGAGGTACTTTGGTCCAAAGACATGGGCACAAGTACCGAGGACTAACTACCATGGACCAAAAGGAAACTTCCCGACATATACGCATTTTTCTGTTCATGCATCTGCGTGTATACGCGACTTATTATATAGCTCTCCTGCGTATACGCGACTTAGTATGCATATCACCAGCGTGTATACGCAACTCTGACTTAATTAACCTGCGTATATGAGATTTCTTCTTCATTATGTAGACTGAACGGAGATCTGTCATCAAAGAGAGTTGCCATCAAGGACAACACCTGTATCATAGCGCCATACCTGAGCCAAAATGCCAACAATCTCCCCCTTTGGACTTGATGGCAACCTTCAGATCCTTAGAATCATTCTCCCCCTTTGTCATCAAGGGAAAAGGGCTGTGCTCCCCCTGAGAACATGCTGATACCTCTGCTTGGCTGTGCTGAAACATGCTCCCCCTGACTGTAGGCAAGATCTGCAAAAGATGTTCTTCAACAAGAACCAAGACTTATACACCATAAGGGACCTTTCTATCACAAAAAGACTCAATACATACATCCATACTCCCTACCAAGAGGGGACACATCAGAAACAATCAATTATATTACATCATTCATCCCAGGCATAGTGGGGAAACCAACATAGGCCGTTACATGACCTTGACATCATAAAAGAGATATGACATAGAGACAACAGATCTAGACCAAGACTTATGAAAGTCACCAGCAGCATCTGAGAAACATCTTTTTAGATCAGCAACCAGGATTTCTTTCTGAGCTCCTTCTCCTGAACCCAACAACCAAAACATCTGAATGCCAACAATGCTTTATGAGACTTTTAAGCTGCTCCCCCTGAACCTGTGCCTGCTGCACCCCCTGAAACTGTGCCTGAAGAATTCTGACATACCCATTGCTGTTCAGGACTCCAGAGATTGCCCTTGCTGTTCAGAACTTCATATACGCGATTTCTCCTGCATGAAACTGCGTATGTACGCGGATATACTTTCTGCAACAAGCGTCCAACATACACGCGACTTCCTTTTCCGTAACCTGCGTATATACGCGGATATCCCTTCCGTAACCTGCGTATACCAACTTTTCTGTAGAATAAACAAACTTCAACAGCAGGATGAAGCATCAACTACTCCCAGCTTTTGTCTGAGATATTCAAAAGTTTCCCTGGGCAGTGGTTTTGTGAGAATATCAGCAACTTGTTCCTTAGAAGGAACATACTCCAACTTGACCTTCTGCTCAAGCACTTGTTCCCGAAGAAAATGGTACTTGATTGGTATGTGCTTGGTCTTTGAGTGCATGACTGGATTCTTTGAAATGCTAATTGCACTTGTATTATCACATAAGATAGAGACGGGTGGAGTGCAAGTGATTTGAAAGTCCTGCAAGGTCTGCATCATCCAAAGAAGTTGTGTGCAACAAGATGCTGCAGCCACATATTCTGCTTCAGCTGTAGATAAGGCAATCGAACTCTGTTTCTTGCTGAACCAAGATACTAATCTGGAACCCATGAAGAAAGCACCACCACTTGTGCTTTTCCTATCATCCACACTTCCAGCCCAATCTGCATCTGTGTAAGCATGAAGAGTGAGATCTGTATTTCTAGGATACCATAAGCCATAGTTTTGGGTCCCTTGAAGATATTTGAAGATTCTTTTGACTGCTTGAAGATGAGTTTCCTTTGGGTTGGCTTGAAATCTTCCAACCATTCCTACTGCATGTGTAATATCTGGTCGAGTACCTGTCAAATAAAGCAAACTCCCAATCATGGATCTATAAGTGGGTTGGTGAACTGCTGCTGATTCATCATTTGCACTGAGGCTGCATCCTGTAACCATGGGTGTACATACTGGCTTTGACTCTTCCATGCCATACTTCTTCAAGATCTGCTTGAGGTATTTGGTTTGAGACAAGAAGATACCTCCTTCATTTTGTTGGATTTGCAATCCAAGAAAATATGTCAATTCTCCAAGAAGTGACATTTCGAATTCTTTCTGCATAACCAAGGCAAAGTTTTGACTCATAGTCTCTTCATTGCTGCCAAAAATAATATCATCTACATAAACAACAAGAATTAGCAATTTGTTATTTTCAACTTTTATATAGAGATTGCTATCTGCTGATCCTTTTGAAAAGCCTTGTTGGTGAAGATATTTGTCCAACCGATAGTACCAAGCCCTTGGAGCTTGTTTGAGTCCATAGAGAGCCTTTTTCAATCTGCATACAAGGTTTGGATCATTCCCAAGAATGAAGCCATCTGGCTGCTCAATATATACTTCTTCTTCTAAGTCTCCATTCAGGAAGGCTGATTTCACGTCCATTTGAAATACCTTGAAGTTTTGAAAGCTTGAGAGAGCAAGGAACATTCGGATGGCCTCAAGTCTTGCCACAGGAGCAAAGGTCTCTTCAAAATCTATTCCTTCTTGCTGTGCATACCCTTTACAAACAAGTCTGGCCTTGTTTCTAATTACTTCTCCATTTTCATTTAATTTATTCTTGAAGACCCATTTTGTTCCTATTACATTCTTATCTTTTGGTCTAGGAACTAATTCCCAAGTGTTGTTCTTTTCGATTTGCTCAAGTTCTTCATCCATTGCTTTGACCCAACATTCATCTTTGCATGCCTCTTTCACATTTTGTGGTTCAGTGGAGGAGAGTAATGCCAAGTAGCTTGAAGCTTCTGCAAGTGTCCTTCTTGTTTGTACTCCTGCTTCTTTCTGCCCCATAATCTGAGTTTTTGGATGATTCTTTTGAACATATCTGGATGGAGTCTTCTCTTCTATTCTTGTCTGCTCCTCTGGTTCTTCTTGAGATTCTTCTTCTTCTTGAGGTTCTTTTTCTTCATCATTCCGCCTTTGAGAGTAGCCTTCATCTTCTTCAATGTCTTCATGATGAACTTGCCTAGGAATATATCCCTTCTCATCAACCACTACATCAATACTGTCAACAATTCTGCCAAGTCTTTTATTGTAGCACTTGTATGCTTTGCTATGCGGAGAATAACCAAGAAGAATGCCCTCATCTGCTCTTGGTTCAAGTTTGCCAAGTTGCTCATCAGTATTCTTAATATAACATTTGCTCCCAAAGATTTTGAAGTGCTTCACGGAAGGAGTTTTACCACTCCAAAGCTCATGAGGTGTTTGAGTGCTGTTTACTCGGACATTTGTTTTGTTAAGAATAATAACAGCAGCATGTGCAGCTTCACCCCAGAAGGTTGCAGGAGTACCTGATTCATCGAGCATAGCACGAGCCATTTGTTGGATAGTTCTGTTCATTCTTTCCACAACCCCATTTTGCTGAGGAGTTCTAGGTGTAGAGAATTCTCTTCTTATCCCATGTTCGTCGCAGAAATCGAAAAATTCATTTGAGGTGAACTCCCCACCTCTGTCAGATCTGAGGCACTTAATTTTGTGTCCTGATTCATTTTCAACCAATGCTTTGAAGGATTTGAATTTTTCGAATGCTTCATCTTTGTGCTTCATAAGCCCTAACCAAACAAACCTTGAGAAATCATCAATGAATAATATCAGATATTCTTCTCCTCGAGGTGTCCTTTTCCTAAATGGACCACATACATCTGTATGAACTAGCTCAAGAGGCAAGCTAGCTGATCCTTCCTTCTCTGGAAAGTTAGTTCTGGTTTGCTTTCCAAACTGACAAGATTTGCATATGGTGTTGTCTGGAATTTTGATATCTGGAAGATCGCGAACTGCCTGATATTTGCATGCTTTCCTTATTTGTGAGAAGCTTAGATGTCCCAACCTTCGATGCCATAACCAGTGCTCTTCATCCTTGCTAAGATAGCATTGTTGTTGTCCTTCTTCAAATATGTACAGATTATTTGGAGTTCTTTTGCCTTTGAGAACTGTTTTACCTGTATCAAGATCACGAACAAGACATCCATTCGATCTGAAAATAACCTCGGTTTTTTGATCACACATCTGGCTGACACTTAGTAGATTATGCTTCAATCCATCAACATACAAAACATTTCCAGCCTTGACCTTTTCTTTCAAAGGAGCAATACCTTTTCCTTTTATAGTTGTAGGAGTATCATTTCCAAAAGAAACTTTCTTTCCCTTTTCTAAAGTAGAATAAGATTCAAGTTTTTCTTTATCACCTGTCATATGTTTCGAACATCCACTGTCAATGTACCATAGATTTTCCTATCCTTCTGCATAAAATGCTATCCCACATCTTTCTGTTTGAGGTTCCTTTATTCTCCATGTTTTGGTGCTTGTGGCTTGTTCCTTTTTCTCCTGAAACCTGCTCCTGCATTCAGAGTCTTTATGACCAAAATTATTGCAAATAGAACATTCAACTTCATTTTCAAGAACCGAAAAGTTGTTATAGGTCCTTTTTGTAATCCCTGTCATACTTCTTTGTTTTTGAGCTTCCCTAGTCATGATTGTTTTATATGCAACACATTGAGCTGCTTTGTGACCAAAGTTATGGCAAGAAAAGCATTGTCCATTGAAGAAGCTTCTGCGGTTATTGAATCTACCAGCCAACTGATTGTAATTTCTATTTTCATCTATTCTTGAGCCAAACTGAGAAGATTTTACCTGTGGTTGGTTGTAGCTTTTGTTCACCCTTAAGAAGGATTGTCCCTGATAGTTTCTGTTTGTAATTCGTCCCTGCTTTACCTGATTATCTTCATTGTTCTTCTGCTCATTTCTTCTTGCTGCATCAAGATAACTTTTTGAGGTGGATGCTTGAGAGGTTTCTCCATTATAGCCCAAACCTGTCCTGTTTAGAGGAGACCGCTGCACATTGATAATCTCATCCAAAGTCTCAGATCCTTTGACAGACTTAAGATTAATAGCTTTTGTTTTCTCAATTTCTTTTCTGAGACCAACAATTTCACCTTCTAGTTTTTCAAGATGTTTTTCCTTTTCATCAATTTGAAATTGCAAAGTATCAATGATCACATTCTTTTCTTCTATGCATCTCTTGAGTCTAGTAATTTCATTATAGAGATTATCCACATCTACAGCATCCTCATAATCATCATCTTCAAATGCCATTAACAGCTTATATTTATTACCTTGTTCATCTTCATCACTGTTTGATAAGCCATCACTATCTTCATGGGTTTAGTAGCTTTTCTTATTTGCACTTTGTTTCTTGTTCCATCTAGCAGGTTCTTTTCCTTTATCCTTATAAGGACATTTTGCAGCATAATGACCTACTCTTCCACAAGCAAAGCATTTGAAAGGTAGCTTACCTCTGAACCTTCCAGAACCCCTTTGAAGATTTCTGACAAAATTTGATTCTTCTTCCTCTTCTTCTGGAACATGGCTTGCTTCATAGTAATCTTCTTTTCCTGATGCCTTAAAAGCAGCTTCCCTTCTGTCTGATGGACCTCCCTTTCTCATTTCATAAGCAGTTAGAATTCCATGTAGCTGAGACATAGTGAGAACACGGAGATTTTCTTTTTCTTCTATTGCAGATACTTTAGATTCAAACTTGGGGGATAATGATCTTAGAATCTTTTGAACTACTATAGTCTCTTTTATTTCTTCACCCAAATTTTTCATACAATTAACAATCTCATCTACCCGAAGAAAATAATTAGCCACACTTTCATCATTATACATCTTGAGAGTCTCATATTGAATCCTGAGAGTTTGAAGTTTAGCTTGTTTTACCTGTTCATCTCCTTCATAGCTAGTGATCATTTTGTCCCATATCTCTTTTGCTGATTTGAAGTGCATGACCTTCATGAATTCTGTTTGGGATATACTTCCTAATAGAGTACTGACTGCTTTTGCATTTGTTTCATACTGCTTTTTCTTAGCTGGATCTGTAGGAGTAGCTGAAGGAAAAGCATAGCCTGTTTCTACAATGTTCCAAACTTCTGTACCAAGAGATTGAAGATATGCAGTAACTCTTACCTTCCAATAATTGAAATTTGTCCCATCAAAAATCGGTGGCCTGATTGATGCTTCTTTCTCGTAGTTGCTCATGATGAATGATCTACCTTCAAGCGATCAAGCTTCTCTGAAGGACCTGCTCCGATACCAATTGTTGGAAATAATACTGAGAGGGGGGGTGAATCAGTATTATCAGATCAATCAAACTTTTTCAATGCTCAGAAACATATACGCTACTTCAGTTAAGTGAACCAGCGTGTACACGCTACTGTGACTAAATAAAACAACGTATAAGAAGAAAGCTTATAATTTAGTTAGATTAATCTTCAGTTAAGTGCATCAGGACATTATTCACCACATTAACAGTAAAGAGGTGCAGTATAACAGAACAGATCAAAAGCCACACACATGAACACCAAGATATAAGGTGGAAACCCAATGTGGGTGAAAACCACCTGCTGCAAGTCGTCTCTATCTTTCTTTAATATAAAACTTCAGTTTACAATCTTTTTGTACTGGTGCAGCCTTATACCAGTACGCAGGCTACAACCTGCAGAAGGCTACAACCTTCTCTCGTTCTCCAAACTTCCTTGGAAGGGAGCTCCAACCCCCTTTTGCTCTTGTACTAGCTAAGATACTAGTACGTAGGTGCTGGCCTACAATCTTCTTTCCTTCAGGTACCACTTTTCATACATTTTCAGACTGGATATTCCTGAAGCACAACATTACAATCTGAAGACTACAATTCATTCACCTTTCACAACAGATCATTGAAGCATAAAACAACCAAACTTTGAATCACTGAACCACTGAACCCTGTCAATCACCAGTTACCAGAACACAGAGCAGACAACAGAACTCTGCAATAACAGTCAGACCCAACTGTAGACCCAAAATCAAGCTTCAAAAGATATACGCTACTTCAATGAGCAAAACCCGCGTATACACGCGCTTTTACCGAAGCCAACCTGCGTACAGATCTAAAAATAAACTCTCTCAATTTGCAGCTGTACCAGACATCAGTTAGACCCAGAACATAACATTGCGACAGTATGCAGATCTAGAAATACGCATAATCAACCATATCATGATAGTGCATTTCAAACCATTAGATCCCAATCTATCCTTAGATCTAGTCTTCCATCAACCGATGTGATCTCTCCTTGGCTTAGATCAAGCAACCCAGAACCTGCATGTCAGATCTCTTTCTTTTTCAGATATTCAAGCCTTCTCAAAAGATGATTTTGCCTAATGATATTCTTCTCCTTATATAGCCTTAGGCCTTGCTCAATACCAAGAGCCAAAACCATAGAAATCCAAAACCATCAACTTCAAAACTAGAGATCTACACGACTGTCGAGGTACTTTGGTCCAAAGACATGGGCACAAGTACCGAGGACTAACTACCATGGACCAAAAGGAAACTTCCCGACATATACGCATTTTTCTGTTCATGCATCTGCGTGTATACGCGACTTATTATATAGCTCTCCTGCGTATACGCGACTTAGTATGCATATCACCAGCGTGTATATGCAACTCTGACTTAATTAACCTGCGTATATGAGATTTCTTCTTCATTATGTAGACTGAACGAAGATCTGTCATCAAAGAGAGTTGCCATCAAGGACAACACCTGTATCATAGCGCCATACCTGAGCCAAAATGCCAACAGTAGTAAGAGGGCGAAACAGATATTAGAACTTGTGCATAGTGATGTGTTTGGACTTGTGAAGGTTCCATCACTGGGTAAGTCTGTGTAATATGTATCATTTATAGATGACTTCTCAAGGAATACATTGATATATTTCCTTAAGAAGAAATCTGAAGTCTTTGATAAGTTTAAAGAATTTAAGGCTCTGGTGGAAACCAGACATAGAAGAAGATAAAGGTGCTGAGGATAGATAACAGTGAAGAGTTTTGCAGTAACGAATTTGAAGAATTCTGTAAGAAGTTTGGTATAGCACAACAGAAGACTACTCCATATACACCTCAGCAAAATGGAGTTGCAGAAAGAATGAATAAGACGTTGATGGAAAGGGCAAGAAGCATGCTCAGTGGTGCCGGGTTAGGACAATAATTCTAGGCAGAAGCGGTGGATATTGCATGTTACCTGGTCAACAGGTCACCTTCATCAGCGTTGGAGGATAAGACTCCATAAGAGGTATGAACTGGTACGAAACCCTCTCTTTCACATCTGAGGGTATTTGGATCTGATGCATATGTACATGTTCCAAAGGAGAAACGAACCAAGTTGGATAGTAAATTTGAAAAGTGCATCTTTATTGGGTATAAGGATGGTTTAAAGGGTTATAAGCTTTGGAACCCAGTCACATGGAAGGTTGTGTACAGCCGAGATGTGGTGTTCAGAGAGGTGAAAGATGTTATTAAACATGAAGTCCAACAAAAGGAACTTGAGAATATAGAGTTTGAGCTAAAGGAGGAAGAATCAGACTCTACATCAGAGGAGGAATCAGGAGATGAAGAGCCACAAACTCCAGCTGTGAGAAGATCAGTTCAAGAAAGAAGGCAGCCTGAAAGGTATAGTCCATCTGCTTTTTGTTCAAATTTTGCTTTATCTATTATTGATGATGATCCCAAAACTGTGAAGGAAGCAGTAGATTCAGAGGATGGAAAACTCTGGAAAGAGGCCATGGTTGATGAAATGGCATCTTTGCACAAAAATGAGGCTTGGGATCTGGTGGAGTTGCCAGCTGGAAGGAAACCCATTAGCAGCAAATGGGTGTTCAAAAAGAAGACAAATGTAGAAGGAAAAGTGGAGAAATACAAAGCTCGGTTGGTAACAAAATGTTATTGCCTGGTGCCGGGAATTGATTTTGGTGATATTTTTTCTCCTGTTGCCAAGGTAACTTCTATTAGATTACTTTTATCTGTTGCTGCTGCTTTTGATTTTGAGGTAGAATAGATGGATGTGAAGACAACATTTTTTCACAGGGATCTAGAAGAGGAAATATACATGAAGCAACTTGAAAGCTTTGTGGTGAAGGGTAAGAAAGAACTTGTATGCAAGTTAAAGAAGGCTTTGTATGGGTCAAAACAGTCACCAAGGATGTGGTATCAGAAATTTGATACATTTATACAGGGACTTGGCTTCACCAGAAGCAAAGCAGATCACTATGTGTATTTTAAATTAATTGGTGACTGTGTTATTTATCTGGTCTTGTATGTGGATGATATGTTGCTGGTTGGAAATGACAAAGGAATTATCCAGGATTTGAAGACCCAATTGCCCTCCAAATTCGACATGAAATATCTTGGTGCTGCAAACTATATTTTGGGCATGGAAATTAAAAGAGATCGAACAAAGAGGAAGCTTTGGTTAACCCAGAGGAATTATGTCGAGACAATATTGCAGAGGTTTAACATGCAGGATAGTAAACCAGTAAAGGTTCCTATTCCTATAGGTGTGAGGTTATCTGCTAAACAGTGTCCCAAGACACAAGAAGAGGAAGAGGACATGTTCCATGTTCCATATGCAAGTGCAATCAGTAGCCTGATGTATGCAATGGTTTGTACTAGACCAGACATTACACATGCAGTGGGAGTATTGAGCAGGTTTATGTCAAAACCGGGGAAGGAGCACTGGACAATAGTGAAGCGGGTTTTCAGGTATTTTCATGGCACTAGTGATTATGGTTTGTGCTACCAAGGAAGATCAGGATTGGACATAATGTTGGATATTCGTGGCATTGTTGATGCAGACTGGGTTGGAGATCTAGATCAGAGAAGATCTACAAGTGGGTATGTGTTTAACCTATTTGGAGGTGTAGTTAGTTGGATGAGTAAGAAGCAATCTGTAGTGGCACTATCAACTATAGAGGCAGAATACATGGCAGCCACTCATGCATGAAAGGAAGCAGTTTGGTTGCAGAGATTGTGTTCAAGTATGGGGTTAGTATAGGGAGATATAAGGATAGACTGTGGCAGCCAAAGTGCAATTTTCTTGGCAAAGAACCCTGCATATCATTGAAAGACAAAGCAAATTGATGTTCAGTATCACTTTGTGAGGGATATGATAGAAGACAAAAAGGTGTTGCTGGTAAAGGTGGACACTTTGAAGAATATTGTAGATGCATTGACAAAATCTGTGAGCTCTGAGAAGTTCTATTGGTGTAGAGAGACAATGGGCATTTCAGGGCTAGAAAAATGACTAAGCTCTCTTGTGCCCCCCAGTGGAAAGAAAACAACAAGTGGGATAATTTTGGGTTGTGTTATATTCTTTTCATGTAGTTAATAGGGGGTTTGAGGGGCACTCGTAACCCCACTTTATGGGGTCCGGTGCAGCGCCACAGAAAATTTTGGTTTTGGACCCTATGTTAGGTTGGGCGGACCCACCTATGGTTTTGTGCATGATTTTTGCACATGTTTTTTTTGGACATGATGGTTTTCGGTCCATGATATTGGACGCGATGGTTTTCGGTCCATGGTATTGGACATGATGGTTTTCAATCCATGGTATTGGATGCTTCGGCATGTATAAATATGTATTGTAACATTGAAAAGAACATAATGAAAATCAAGTTGTAGTCCTGGTTTTGGGATCCAGGGAAAAATCTTTGTGTATATGTGTTTTATGTGTTCTGCTCTCACAATATTTATTTTCTATGTTTTAGAACTTGTATGCAGGTAATTTCTGTATGGGGTTAAAACCTACAAGAAAAAGACATGAGCTTTTCCATATTCGAGTTATTTCCAAAAATCCAAAGATTGATACTTTGTTTGATAGTAGCTCACAAGTAAATTTGATTTCTGAAGCAATTTTAAAGAAATTGGGATTAGCAACTAAACCTCACAAGAAACCATACCCATTAGGATGGTTGAATGATAAAGCACAACTATAAGTGACTAGACAGTGCAAACTCAAGTTTTCTTTTGGGTCAGCATTTGTAGATGAGGTTGAGTTAGACATAATTCCTTTGGATATATGTGGAATTGTTTTAGGAAGTCCCTACTTGTATGATAGAAAGGATATTTTCTATAGAGCTGAGAACAAGTATCTACTTGTTAAATATGGAATCGAATACTTTGTAAGATCTCATAAGATCAAGAATAATTACACTCTCATAAACTCAGGACAGATGAAAAGAATGATAAATTCATGAAAAAAATTCTTACTGATGGTTGTAAAGGAAAAGAAACCTGATAAAACCAATGTATTTGAGGGTTGTAATGCTGAACAACAAGCTGATATAGAAAAGGTTGTTTCAGAGTATGATGTCTTGTTTCAAGAACCTAAAGGTCTGCCACCCAAAAAGGGAATAGTACATGATATTATTTTGCAGCAAGATGTTCCATTGGCTAACATTGGGATGTACAAGTTCTTTGCTTTAGAGAATGCTGAAATCAAGAAGCAGGTGCAGGAGTTGCTTGAGAAGGGCTTCATCAGGCCTAGCACATCACCATGTGGGTCACCAATCATTTTGGTGAGAAAGAAAGATGGCTCGTGGAGAATGTGCATTGACTACCGAGCACTAAATAAGATAACGATAAAAAATCGGTATCACCTTCCTTGCATAGATGATCTCTTAGATTAATTGAAGGAAGCTGTTTATTTCACCAAGCTGGATTTGCACAGTGGATACCATTAGGTCAGAGTTGCAGAGCAAGATGCATGGAAGACTGCTTTCAAAACAAAGCAGGGATTGTATGAATGGCTGGTTATGCCTTTTGGCTTAACTAATGCTCCTGCTACTTTCATGAGATTAATGAATGATGTACTCAGACCTTTTCTTGCTGATTTTATTATTGTGTATCTGGATGACATTCTGATTTTTAGTAAAACGTGGGAAGAACATTTAAAGCATGTTAAGTAGACATTAGATGTTCTCAAAAGAGAAAAACTTTATGTTAAACTCTCAAAATGTGAATTTGACAAAACATCTCTAAACTACTTGGGTCATATAGTAGGGGGAGGTGAATTGAAAATAGATCCCTCTAAAGTGGCAGTCATTGTGAACTGTCCTAAACCCAAGTCTTCTACAGAAGTGAGAAGCTTCTTAGGAGCAACACAGTATTGGAGGAAGTTCATTTCTAACTTCTCCTCAATTGCAGCTCCCTTACATGCTTTAACATGATTGAATAAGCTGTTTCAGTGGGGAGGAAAACATCAGAAAGCCTTTGACACCTTGAAAGGGAAAATTAGTACAGCACCTGTACTAACACTGCCAGATCTGCAAAGACCATTTGAGATCCAAACTGATGCCAGTGACTATGCCATGGGAGTAGTGTTGACACAACACAGTAAACCTGTATGTCATCATTCTGAGAGTTTTAATCATGCAGTAGTTAACTATCCTACATATGATAAAGAATTGTATGCATTAGTTCAGAGTGTGAAAAAGTGGAAACATTATTTAATGGGCAAAGAGACAAAAATACATACTAATCATCAGCCACTTCAATATCTACACTCCTGTTGGGCCTCAAAATAGTCCCTATTTTCACTCCATTATTCACCAATATTTTTACATTTTACCTTCATGTCATCTCCATTCCACCTCAATATCATTACATTTACCTCATTATTGGGTTCTAACAATGCTTTTCCAAAGTTTATTAATTCTTAACATTTTTAAGTGAATTTATGGCTAAACTTTAGAAAATAAGATGCTTATACTTATACCTAACAATTAGAATGAGTTTGTTGACATGTGTAGGCACAAAGGAAGCTTCCAGGGCATCTTTATGTGGCCTTGAATGATCAAATTCGAATTTGATAAGATAAGCCTCATGGAAAAGATCATGGAGAAAATCATGGACCTCATGGAGGAGATCATGGAGGATAGGGTTATGTGTCTAGATGGTTGAGAAATGTATGGAACTAAAAGAGAGATTAGTGGATCATCATTATGAGTTTGTTATCTCATCCTATTGTATAAATAGGAGTACCTCCTCCATTCCAAGGGGAGGACTCTTAGAGCATTGTATCCAACTTATGATGGCATAGAATAAAGCTTCATTTTTCATACATTTCCATTATGTAGTTTTATTTCCATTATGTAGTTTTTAGATATAAGTTTCCTTAATGTAGTATATGGAATAATTTGTCTTGTTCTTAGGAGAATTGGTCTCACTCTAAAAGGATGAGAGAAACATGTTATTTCATATTAGATCTTATTTCATTTAATTTCTTAGATGTTTGAGGATTTGATTTGTTTATGATTGATGAATGAGTTTTAAATTAGAATCTTATCAGCATATGAGAGAACAACCAAGAGTCTAAGTTAGACTCTCTCTCCATTTGATTTGCATGATAATTGAAATTCATTCTTTTGCTTTTATGTTTCAAGTATCATATGAGGAGATAACCAAGAGTCTAAGTTAGGCTCTCTCTCCATTGATTTATATGGTAATTGAAATTCATTCTTTTCTGTTTATGTTTCAAGTCATTTCATTTCTTATGCTTATGAATGACTCTTAGTTTAGTTTGGATTAGTACATGAGAGGACAATCAAGAGACTAAGTTAGTCTCTCTCTCTACTTGAATCTGAACAATAACTAAGTTCATTCTCTTGTTTTCATTTCAAGTTTTTAGTTTCATGTAATCAATGATTTCTTTATGATACTGTAGGGAAGGACAACCAGGACCTCCTTAGTTAGGAGCCTCTTCCCTTACATATTGTATTGAATCTTAAATAATTTAGTTAGACATAGAGTTAGTTGCCTACTCCTGCATATATTGTGCTGGCATCATCACAAGCTTACGAATTTCCCTGGTTGATAATTTAATGCAGCAATTTAAGCCCAATAAATTTCCCAACAACTCCCAAACTAAGTTGCAGCAATCAAGACATTACAGATGGATGGGTTTTCTACAACAGTTTCATTTAGTCATCAGATATAAAAAGGGCATAAATTACAAGGTTGCAGATATGTTATCTAGACCCATTATAAATGCATCTACCATACTTAAGCATAATTCTATGCTACATGAAAGCTACATAGAACAATATGCTCAAGATATGGACTTTAAGGATGTATATGCAACTTTGAGTCAAGGCAAAAGAGTAGAAGAATCAGACTATCATATAGGACCGACTCTTATACCATTGTGGGAAACTCTGCATTCCACAAACTGAGAGAGTAAAGATGATTAGGGAAGCACACACTTCTTTGATATCAGGTCACTTTGGGGTAAGTAAAACAGTTGCACAGCTGAAAAGATTTTCCTATTGGCCGAAAATGAATGAGATAGTTTCTAGATATGTAAGAGGGTGTGCCATGTGTGCTAAAAGCAAGCCCAACAATAGAAAACTAGGCTTGTAGACTCCATTGTTAGTTCCTTCTAACTCTTGGGAAAGTGTTTCCATGGATTTTGTTGGAGGACTGCCTAAATCTAGGAAAGGTCATGATTATCTATATGTTGTTGTGGATAGGTTCAACAAAATGTGTATTTTTATACCTTGTAGTAAACAGATCACAGCTGAAAAAACTGCAAAATTGTTCTTTGAACATGTATGGGTTCATTTTGGATTACCCAATTCCATTGTATCTGATCGAGACACCCGATTTGTGGGGAAGTTTTGGTCGAGTCTGTGGGAACTGATGGACACCAAGTTGAAGAAAAGCACAACTTTTCATCCACAAACAGATGGCCAGACAGAAGTAGTAAATAGGACAATGATCCAGTTACTGAGAGGTTATTGCAACAAACATCCTAAGCTTTGGGATGAACACTTGTGTTATGTGCAACATGCTTACAACAGAGCCAAACACTCTTCTACACAGAGATCTCCTTTTGAGACCTGTTTTGGTTTCACACCAAGGTCTCCTTTGGATTTTGTCTTTGGTAAAGATACCATGGTTGATAGACACAGTGATGTGGACAAGGAAACTAGGTTCATTGAATAGATCCAGGAGATCCACCAGGCAGTACAAGAATAGCTGGAAAAGAGCCAGGCCAAGTACAAGGCTAGGCATGATAAGCATCGGATGGAGCATAGTTTTCAATTTGGAGACTAAGTCTGGTTGTATATCAGCAAGGACAGGATGCAAGGTGAAGGTAAACAGCTAAAGCCTATCAGGTATGGACCTTTTAGGATACTTGAGAAGATTGGTGAAATCACTTTTTGCCTTTATTTACCAGCTTACATGCACATCTACTCAGTCGTAAATGCAGATTGCTTGAGATTGTTTGAACCTTCAATGATTGGGGACCCTAAAGAGTAGAGTCAATTGCCTTCTATTGATGACTTGCTACATGAATATCTTAATGAATTGCAGGAAGATACAGTGTTGGACAGGAAGGTGAGGACAATGAGCAGGGGAGATGTTGAGTACCTTAGGATTGGGCTCAAAGGTTCAAAGTCAAGTAGTGCAAAGTGGATTGAGATTGGACAAGTGAGAAAACAGTACCCTCACTTAGTCAATGCTTGAAAACCAACTTTTGGTGCTCCAAAATCTTTTTCAATGGGAAGGCCGTGATCCAAATTAGATCCATAGAAGACTGTCAAAGAACCATGACTGTATCAGGTTGAACAAATCTCTAAAGAAATCTAAAACAACAATCAAAGACACCCTGAACTAGTGGCAATGGCAACCAACGTGGAATGATGATGACCTCCGTCAAAGTGCACTGACCGAGGCTCATGGAGACTGCGCAGGAGGTCAAAGTAGCCCTTGGGAACCCCGGATCGGGAAACAGAGGTGGTTTTTGATGCACATCGCTAGGTGAACAGGGCCATGAAAGAGAAGCCCGAGCACTCGGTCGCATGGGGGAACCAGAGAACCGCGAGCGGAAAAGGAAAAAGTGCTGAAAGTACAAGGCGAGACACGCGCTCTGGAAAACCGGTGGTATTGATCGGGGCGCCCATAAATGGTAAGAGGTTTTGGATGAGAGCGGAGCGAATTCCATACACCGATCGACACATGGCAATCGGAGGTGAGAGAAAACCGCCGTTGATCACGTGCTATCGGTCGAGCAAGTCAATCGTGCAAAACGTGCATATGGCATTGGATCTGGGGGACTCAGATCGGATGGCTGAGATTGCGCCTAATGGAGGAAGTGGAATCGATGAGAGAATACACCACATTTTAGAAGAAATTTGGAATTCGTTTGACCGCCACGGTGGAGGAAGAATGCATCCACGACATAACTGAAGAAACGAACTGACAAAGCATGCTGGCGCCATTTAAAGGAGGACAAGTGGCCACTCCCTGAGCGTTCATGATGACGCCGAACAGGGAACTCCAAGCGCAGTTGCAGAAGGTGAATTGACAGAGGTGGAAGAGGAACTGAACAGGCATAGGGGTTGGATGGCTAAAAGCCATGAACAGAGACAGTTGAATCAGCGAAGTTAGACAGCGAGTCGAAGTCGAGAGACGAAGAAGTGGAACAATGTACCCTGAGAGGAGGACTGAACACAGAGAATAGTATAGAAAAGCAGAAAAGACAGAGGGCCGAGCTAACCAGGAGCACCATCGAGCACCAAAGAGCTTGAAGAGTCAAGCCATCCCATAGAGGATCTGTCCAAGCTGAGCACCACATTGGGCTCTTGCCATTGTAGACCAAAAGGACACAGAGCTGGCAGAAGAAGAAGAGTCTGTGTACTCTAGTGGCTTGGGGAATCCAAGAATCACCCTGCCAAGCAAAACCTGCTTCAGGAGAACTCACATTGAGTCCCTTTATTGTAATTTCTCTGCTTAAAGGCACAATAAAATAAGGCCACCACTGAAAGCTGGATCGGAGTTGTAGCCCTGAAGAATAGGTGAATTCCTTATTAAATTTCTTGTGTCTTTGTGTTGCTTACTGTATTTCTATGCTGTATTTCCATTTTACTGTCTGTGTACTGGCAATCTGATCAATCCGTTGCTTCAATAACACAGAACACACACCAGCGCATGAGTCTGTAATACCTTTGTTTAATAAATCTTTAACTGATGTCACTCATAGGGTGAATATCAAATCGCTCAAAAGACTCCAAAAGCTCCCAGATTTCCTTCCAGCCTAATTAAAGCCTTTTCAACTGTTCAGAATCACCATTTACCTAGTTCAGACCCACTTTACTCCAAATTCTAGGTATTTAAGCCAGAATCCATTGAAGGCCTTGCAAATTTCTAAACCAGTCTCTAAGTTTTATCATTGAAATTAAAGGGGAACTTTAATAACACAAAACCCACCTGGAATTGAACCACCATTACCTTAAAGACTCGAAATTTACCTTCCCCATTCTTAAATCCACAAGAACTAAGAATGGAAGCCCCAATTACTGCTCCTCACCTAGACGTAGACCACCTTCCCCTTGCTGATAAAGACTTCCAAATCAAGGACACCTTTGTCCTTGAATCCCCTATCAAACTATACTGTCGATACAGAGTCCAATACCTAAACCATGTTGACAAAATAGGTCTTTGGGAGTCTAATTTTCCCAAGTACCAATTCCCTGAGGTGCACATCTTTCCATAGATTGTCCATTATTTCCATGCAAAATACATTCCCAGTCAAAGTGCAGTGATGTCCCCTGACCAAACCATACTTTTCACCATCATTTCCGAGTCAATCAATGAAATTCTACAACTACAACCAGGGAAAAACTTAACCCCTATTTCAATTGGAGACCTATTAGATAGATTCCCCAAGCTTACCACTACCAAACTTGTTGAAATGCTCCAAAACTTCATCAGGGAGGAAAAGCATATTCCAAAAGACCCTCCCCCATATGTGGCTACCATATTTTCCCCATTTGGTCAGGATATAGTAGCAATGATCTCTTGTGTTTTAGGCTATACCACTAGTGAGTACATAGATGAAATCATCTTAGCCTTCATGTCAATTTTCTCTCCAGGACAACCTCCTGCTATCATGTATGATTATGCCAAGTTCATAGCTGATAATATGCATGACCAATTCCTTAGAATGAGTACTGAGAGAGTTTTTAAATATTCTTTAGTTTTGTACCACCTTTTCTTATATTACCAAGCTGACAAGTTCCCTTCACTCTCCAAAAGCTTGACACTAAAGGTCATCCTAGGTCAGTCATTTTTTGGACTCCTTTGATACATAAGTATGATTCCCCATATCCATACACAGACTTCATAGATCTTTTTGTACATCCAGTAATGACCATGCTACTAGGAAGTCCTCCTCCAAGAATCAGTTCAGATATTAGGAGGATCCTGCAGCTGTCCAAACAACACAAAGTGGGAGATTGGTACCTGTACCAAAATCACACAGAAATTAGGATCTATGGCTATGATTTGGCCCCATATAAACTACCCAGATACCTCCCAATGAGGTTATTTGCTCTGGAGTACTACAGGAAAATAATCAACTCAGATGAGGTGCATTTTGTTAAGGCCAAAAAGAAGGCCCAACTCAGAATCAAAGATCAACTAGGCCCCTTTGTGTGTAATAGCCGAGAAGCTGGAAGAGAAGCAGAGGAAATCCTTCAGATAATTAAACTAAAACAAAGCTTCATGTGGAGATATGATCCCTATGACTTCATTTGCAATAGAAGACAGAAAAACAAGATGGCTCCCTACATTCACCACCGAATCCCTGAGATAGAGAAATATGCAAACCAATTGGAATGGGTGGAGAATAATTTAGTGGATAGGGATAGCACTGAAGTAGCAGTTGAAAATGCTCGAATTGATTTAGAGAAAAGGCTTGATGAAGGTTCTTTCCTGCAGGTACCAGGAGAATCCCAAGTCCAAGGAGAGTCCCAAATCCAAGAAGAATCATAGGCACAGGGAGAATCTCAGGCACAAAGTGAATCACATATAGAAGAAGAATACCAGGTGCAAGAAGAGTCAGAGCAACCAGACCTATCAGAAGAATTGAATCAAACAGGTATACATCAGCCCACTATGAGTACTCCCCCTAACTTGCAAACTCCTCTAAATGAGGAGAAAAGCCTCAAAAGGAATAGGGAAGAGGCCACTACATTAGGTAGAGAAACCACACAAACATATGCAGAAACCAGCCTAGTCAAAAGGCAAAGGTTAAATCCTATTTCTGAACAGGAATTCACAGAAGAAACAGTTGGGGCCACCAGCACTGAAAGAGAAAGAAGCAGGCCTACCACCCCCTCTGGGGGCACACTAGAACCTTCCATGTCAAACACTCAGATGTTGGAAAGGCAACAGAGTGTTGAAGTGTCCTCCTTTAGGATGCCAACTGACAGAGATCAAGACATTAGAGAAATGTACAAGGATATAAAGGCCAGGAATAAGAGGCTAAAAGCCCAGACTTATGCACAGTACCTAAAGATGGCGCCTACAAACCAGACAAGGCTTATGTCAGCCTATGATGTTAAAGAAGGCAAGATGCAGATGACATTTGTGAAACCTACCACTCAGTAACCAAGGACAACAACTGACTTCAAAAAGATAGATTTCGAAGTGCTGGAAAAGGACATACATCCTATTGACCAGATTGAGCTGCACAAATAGACAGGGGAGATGATTTACTCCACCTTGATAGGGAAAGCCATCGCAGCTCACCAATTGCAAAATTCCCTAAATAACATATTAGCTCAATTCCAATTGGAAAAGGCCTCTTCATAGGCAAAAGACACCAGAATCAAGTCCTTAGAGGACTTAATCATTGAGTTGGGACATGATCCCAAAGATGTGAAGGCCACTGAAAGATTGATCAAGAAGAAAAATGATGACATAGCTGCTTTGAAGAAGCAACTTAAGATTCCACCACTACATCACCCACAGACAGTAGAGGTCCTAGAGACCCAAAAAGGACAAGAAGAGCTTATGGACTTGGTCCTAAAGCTAAATGACCAGTTGAAAGAAACAGAGAAATAATTGGACACATTGATTCAGTCCAAACAAAGTGAACTTTCCACCACTTCTACAACTACCATTCCCACAGTGACAACTACAGTTCCCTCAACACTGGAAGCATCTTTGGCACCAACAGCTCCACCTACCACAACACTGCTAGTCACAACTAAGTCTAGAACAGTAGGTGCTTCAATAGAAAAGACAACAGAACTAGTGAAAGCCATGGAGGAAATGTCCATCCAAGCAACAGAACTTAAAAGGCTTAAGGAGAAAGTGGCAAGCTTAGAGACTGACTGCAAGCTTGCCCAGATACAACAGAGGGAAGAAACACAGAAAGCCCTAAGGATGGGTGAGAAGATTAAGGTCCTAGAAAAAGATTTAACTCTACAAAAGCCACTAGGATAGACCAAGGAGATGCTCTGGGCCAATATCATTGACTCTATCAATGATATTTGGCCATTAATTCAAGTAATATTTGAGCAAACAGAACTGGTGAAAGTGGCCACCGAGGCTATCAAGAAAGTAAAGGAAGATTTAGGAGACCAGCCTGAGGATGCTAATCGACTCATCCACTTCTTGAACAACAAGAACAGGCATGAACTAAATGAAATGGGTGTGGAAGATAGAACTGAAGCTATCATAGAAGTTAAAAAGGTTCTTTCCAAAAGAAACCTTATGCTTAACCTCGAGGGAAAATGCCATAACATGCAGGTGGGCATTGATAGATTCATGGAAAAGTTTCAAATTTTGAGGGATAAAGGCCTTCCAAGTCCTATGGTCATCCATGACAAACTTATGACCCAATTGGACTACACTGAAAAATTAAGGAAGTTGGCTAAGGATCAAGCAAGCACTTCAAGTATCAAGGCCTTGCCAACAGGGAAAGTATTGTATGATACTTTAGAGGATCTATTCTTTCTGGAGCATGAGGTGAAACACTTGTTTGTCACCAAGCCTAATTTTTCCAAATACACAAAGGCTGACAAGATCTATAGAAGAATGCTGAAAGTGAAGGTACCTGAGGATGAATGGTGGGAAATAATGGCATATTTACTATAAGTTACCACAATAAATCTGAATGGCAGCCAGATGAAACAAGTGAACAGGGTCAAAGAGTATTAGTGAAAGATGAAAGATAAAGATGATTCCAACGTACAAATATCAGCCAGCTTAAAGGGCTAAAACTCAACTACAACAGCCAACACTACCACAATAAAAGGGACAACATGATGCAGTTTTCCATCTGTCTCTATCTTCATGCTTGAAGATATTTTTGTTTCCTTAATTAAATCTCAAATTGTTATGAGATATTTTGTAATATTTTTTTGTATAAATACTTCATATTTCGAAGTATTTAGGGTGGATTCAAAGACATTTCTGTAGACTTGTATCTAAAATCAAAGTGCTATTGTATCAAGACTGGATTGGCTTGCTGGATCATGGAAATAAAGTTCAAACATTTTACAGGATTCTTGTGTAAAGCGAAAACCAAATAAGTATTGTCTCATGTGTATTATTGTTTTTCCTTATGTTTATTAATAATCGTATGTGTTTCTATGAAATCTGAATGGTAAACTAGGAATGGTATTTCAGAACTTGCTTTATTTCACTCTGTTTTTACTGTTTACCTTATTAATGTTTTCTGCTAAACTATCTTAGTTAGGGAATTCTTAAATGCTCCCTTACTTCCGTAGTTTCTCTTTGTGGTCTATGTAGCAAAGGATTCTTAATTTCTCTTTGTTGATGATCACCCTTTGTTCCTCATTCTGATCCCAGTCTAAGGATTCTTCATTGCCCTTTTACCCTGGTTAGAATCATTCCATCCATTAGCCCTTTGAAGATTTTCCTTTTACTTTACTAGCCTGCCCTGTGAACAATCCCTTTAATGATCTGATCCAGTTAAGCTATCCTTTGATTGACTCCATAGCCCAATGGCTTAAAGACCTAGCTCTATCCATATGTTCCAAGAATTCCACCACCCAACTTTCAATCAAAATCAAAATCCTCATGAACACTAAGAACTAGCCTAAAATCTAATAGAAACAAAGTTAAATTATAAAGAGAGAGCCCTCTCTGGACTTAGGTTGGCTAGAACCTGAGTCTAAAAGATTTGGTTTGTGGTTACCTCAGATTATTCCTTCTTTTGATAACTTCTAGGGAAAACTTATGAGAAATAACAATGTACATATTCAATTAGATCAAACTGTTGTTTCTGATGAGAAATTTTTTGTGAATAAAACTATACAAAGAATTGAAATACATAAAGGTCCATAAAAAGAAGAATTCAAAATACTACAACTCAAGAATATGTTTTACCTAGAGGGCTTGCCCCTTTAGAAGAACTGTTTGAATTTAATGATGTTGCTAGTGTTAGTGTCAGTCTTTCCAGCCTTCCTCCAGTGATCAAACATGCTCTTACAAAGTGATTTTGAAGTGTCAAGGTCAAATTTTGTCATTTCAGTGAGTCTTTAAGCAAAATTTGGCCACTAGGCATTAGGTCTAGGGTTTGCTTTCACTCTTTTCAAAATTGCCCAAATGCCAATCTATGTCACTATTCAGCTGAGTCTATCATCATTCATAGGGTTGTCATTATCATGTCAGTGTCTAATGAGTCATTTTACACCTTGTTCATGCTTCAGTTGCACCTAGGTAAGGTCATTTCCCTCTCCTAGGGTTTTGAAGGAAATTTCTCTTGGATGGTCAAATCATCGGCAAAACTTGTATCCTGATGTTCATACACCTTCCCCTATGATTAATGTACCTTATTAAACACTTCACATCACTTAGATTCCCCAAATTCCTCATTTTTCCACAAACCTTAGTTTCTTGCTACAACCTGGCAATTTTCTAGGTTGGGCCTGTGTTTTGCCCTTTTGGACCCCTTCCCCTCACTCAATATCTAAGATTCCACTTTCCCCTGCTTCCTAACATCCCTCCCTATTCCCAAAAATTTCCTCAAGAATTTACAAGCCCCTCATCCCCTTCATTGCGCTTCATTTCCACAAAATTCCTTGTTTCACACATCGGGATAAGTTTCACTCAAAAGATGTTTTAGAGCAATCAAAGATGAATTTTGGAAAAATGAGAGAGGTTTTTGTCCAAAACATGCCAAAGAAAATAAACCTCCTTCACTTTTTACACAGGTGTCATGGTTTTATAGAACTGTCAAAAATATCGTTGCCTCAGGAGAATCGAATGCACCTCTGTAGTGGCCTTGGGAAAATCAAGTTTTCTCCTACCTTGGTTGGCCAAATGACTTTCTTGATGAGTCAAATTATAACTATACACAAAGATCTTTCCAATGAGCTATCCTGAGCTCAATTTGGAGTTGAGAAAGGCATTCAAAAGTTGACTGCAACATCACTCTGCCTTGAGGCAGCCTCATTTGGCACATTTTGACCAGTCTTGGGATATTTGATTTTTGACAAGGAAAGTTAACTCCAAATTGAAACATTCTACTTGGGTTGGAAAGTAGACTCAGAGAAATTTCCAACGAGCTATCCTGTGCCCGATTTGGATTCCAGGAAGTGCCCCAAAAGCAGGTGGAAAGGTGCGCTACACATAGGGCTCAAGCGCGCTACGCATCAGGGTTTTTTGGCACAATTTGTTTTTTGGCTCAACGCGTAGCGCGCTGCGCACTACCCTTAAAATTGGGAGGTCCAAATCATGAAAGGTTTGCATTTTTGGATTTTTCATGATGAAATACATCTACTCAGCCACTTCCAAGGCATTTCATTAAGGTTTGGGTCCCCAAAAGGTCAAAAAACATGCAAAAAATGACCTCACTGCCCCGTTTTGGACAAACAGGTAGCAGCCTTGGGAGAATGCACTTTTGGAGGGGAAAATGGACATAAAATTGGAAAATTCTACTTGGGTTGGAAAGTGGACATCCAGGGCTTTCCAACAAGCCAACCTGAGCTCAATTTGGATGCCGGGAAGTGCCCCAAAAGCAGGTGGAAAGGCACGCTACGCGTAGGGCTCAAGCGCGCTACGCATCAGGATTTTTGTACAGTTTTCACCTTCTAGCTCAGGAATTTGGCCAGTCTTGACCAATTTTGACTTGTGATGGGGTTTTTCACCCTCCTTGATGTAATTAATGGAACTTTATGTTGAATTGACACTTATTTACCTATTCTAGATGATTCATTCATAAAATAGCAAAAATTTAATGAATGAATTGGTTTCCTAGCTTATAGAGACAAGTTGTTTTGACTGCCTAGATTGTAGTGCTTTGTTTAGAATTGGTTGAAACAGCTCCTAGGATGATGAGCTCGACCCCTAGAGGCAAGGGAATGTGTTAGCTTGCCTATATTATGTATTTTCTTAGTCATTTTTAGGGTTGGACTCTTGGGAATAGCTTGATACACTATTGTACATATTTTATCTGCAATTTTGGCAAAGGATAGACTAGGGTTTTGCAGCACTATTTGGGATTCATGTGGCCTTATGTGTTGATGGTGTGTTTCTCTCAGTGCTTGTAAGTTGTGTATGTGTATCACTTTCCTTATTTAATCTTCTGTAATTAAACAAATGAAGTGTTAAGGTAGAATCCATAAATTTGCTATGCTCTGCCTTTAAGTTTGTTTAATTTTCCATGTTTTCTTCAGTTTAAGGAGAATCCTTGAGACTTCCTTTCTCTCCTTAGCTCCTCACCTGTCAGGTCTATTCATTCAATCACTTTAAAGGCATCAAAACAATCGCCTATCTTGCCCCAAGTAGACCTCTGCAAAAGCTGTGCCTCATCCCCGCACCCAAAATTGCCTTTCCCTTGAATTCAACAAAATTTCAAAAAATAAATTTCATAATCCTTGTACTTCATACCTAGCCTAAAATTGGTCATCAATTTAGTCATCTCGAGCCTCTTTGATTACCTTTTGCCGAGATTTACCGGAGAGAGCCCTCTCCTGTCCTCGTAGGGCTAGCTAGGAGGCTGAGCGTGGTTTGATGTGGCCTCGAGTTTTTCCTTCCTCAGCCTGAGGAAAATTTGAACGCTAACATAGTGGCGACCATACTGGGGAAGAAAATGGTTTGCTTGTTGATGTCATTTGTTTTATAAGCTACAGACGGAGCCTGAAGTTATGCCAGGTAGCCTTCGAAACGCTTTTGCTTTGCATTAGCGGAAGTAGATAAACGCTGCTTCAGTTAATCTCCGGTCTAGCTTGTAAACATGACATTTAACTTGTTAATTACCCCAGTACATGTATCAAGTTTAGTTCTGATTGTTGATGGTGGACAATGATCAGACACTGGCAATGCTGAAATCATTCACCTGGCGACTCCTTTCATGAAGAATCCAGCAACCTGTGCTTCATGGTGACTTCACTGCAGAGAGATCAGTAGCTATGAGATTTTCAAGATGGACCGAATCACAAGAAGATATGCTCCCATGAGCCGAGATCATATTCCAGGTTTTCCAAATAAAATTCCGAAGGTAGATTGGTCAAGGAATTTGCCTACATTTAAAGATGATGGTAGGAAGGACGCTGCTCTACATCTGGTTAGATTTCACATGCATATTCACAAGTTGAAGGTTGATTTTCCTGAAGATTTGTTGATGAAGATATTCTTGGCCACTCTAGAAGGTAAAGCCCAATCTTGGTATGAAATTTTGCCGCCTGCTTGTATTTACTGTTTAAAGGATTTTCATGCTATGTTCATTGAAAGATATATGGGCTCTTATCCATCATTAAATTTAGTTCAAGACTGTTGCAAGCATGCTTATAGTTTTATTGAAAGCCTTGAGAAGTTTTATGAAGATGATAATTTCATGGATGAAGAGATCATGGAAGCCCTGTATGAAAATCCGTTTCAGCAGCACACAGAAATCTTAGAGGATACTTGTCAAGATCAGCAGGCTGAAGATTTCCATATGGTTGAAAATGAGGAAAGAGAAAATGTTGTTTCAGATCTGTCCATAGAAGAAGACAGCATGCAAGTAACGCAAGAAAGTAATGTTCTAATCTCAGAAAGTGATGATGATAAATCAGATCGAGAGATAAATTGTGATGAGGCAAAACATGTTGTTCCGGATCTCATAAAAGAGAGTTGTATTATCGCGGCTGCCTCAAATGAAGAAAATGGAGTAGCAGACCTAAATGCTCTCATCTCACCAGCACTAGATCTTCATGAGGAGGTAGTTCATTGCCTCTGTGAAAAACAAGACAAGATCTTCGTTCAAGTAAGTGAAAAGGTTTCTCTGGATGAATCTATGATAGCTGATAGAAGTGTTAGTGTTGGGTTTCACGAAACATCTGAAATTTCTTTTCTCATGATTGATGAATGTAATGAGAATCTGGCTGTCATATCATATGAGGATGACCTACCATATATTCAAACTACAAAAGATCAGACCATTCAGGATTCCATTTCAGATTCTTCCTCATATGTCTCATGTTTTGAAATGTTATTTCAAGAGGAGATCTGCTCATCTACTTGTTCAGAATTTTTTGAGGACCAGGAACATACTCTTTCTGGAGTACATGATGAAGGAAGATCAGAATCAAGAGAAAAAGACACCTTGCTCTTTCAGCAGGAGGAAAGACTTCATGTTTTTCAAGATCCAATGGCAGACCTGTTGCAGTCAACAGTGAAGGTGATTATTGCAGTATTCAGTGATGAAGGAGAATATGGTCGACTATATTTTTGGATGCCCAGTTACCAGTATTCATTGTTGACCAAAAGATCTGATCAGGAGAATCAATCAAGAAGGCATCTGCTTGATTGGTTGCATTGGCATTTTGATATAGTTTGATGGTATATTGTCTTGTAAGAAACATAGGTGGTTGTCATCATGATTTCAAATCTTGATGGACTGCTGCCCTTCAATAAGCTTTGTAAGTTCTTGTTTTCATTAAGTCAGTCATGAGTCATTTACGAGTCAGTTTTCAGTCATGTTGGTTTCATAATTGTGTCGGCTTGAGTCAGGTTTCAGTCAATAAATGAGTCAAAGTCTTGTGTCATTTGCCGAAATAATGGACTCCATAGCCCAATGGACGAAGGCGCTGGTCTGCTCTCCCAAAGATCTGCCGTTCTTGGCACCTCCAAGGAGCTACCATCCCCATTGGAGCCAATGTTAGTGTCAGTCTTTCCAGCCTTCCTCCAGTGATCAAACGTGCTCTTACAAAGTGATTTTGAAGTGTTAAGGTCAAATTTTGTCATTTTAATGAGTCTTTAAGCAAAATTTGGCCACTAGGCATTAGGTCTAGGGTTTGCTTTCACTCTTTTCAAAATTTCCCAAATGCCAATCTATGTCACTATTCAGCTGAGTCTATCAACATTCATAGGGTTTTCATTATCATGTCAGTGTCTAATGAGTCATTTTACACCTTGTTCATGCTTCAGTTGTGCCTAGGTAAGGTCATTTCCCTCTCCTAGGGTTTTGAAGGCAATTTCTCTTGGACGGTCAAATCATCGGAAAAACTTGTATCCTAATGTTCATACACCTTCCCCTATCATTAATGTACCTTATTAAACACTTCCCATAACTGAGATTTCCCAAATTCCTCATTTTTCCACAAACCCTAGTTTCTTGCTACAACCTGGCAATTTTCTAGGTTGGGCCTGTGTTTTGCCCTTTTGGACCCCTTCCCCTCACTCAATATCTAAGATTCCACTTTCCCCTGCTTCCTAAAATCCCTCCCTATTCCCAAAAATTTCCTCAAGAATTTACAAGCCCCTCATCCCCTTCATTGCGCTTCATTTCCACAAAATTCCTTGTTTCACACATCGGGATAAGTTTCACTCAAAAGATGTTTCAGAGCAATCAAAGATGAATTTTGGAAAACTGAGAGAGGTTTTTGTCCAAAACATGCCAAAGAAGAAAACTCTCCTTCAAGTTTTACACAGGTGTCATGGTTTTATAGAAATGTAAAAAATATCATTGCCTCAGGAGAATCGAATGCACCTCTGAAGTGACCTTGGGAAAATCAAGTTGTCTCCTAGCTTGGTTGGCCAAACTACTTTCGTGATGCATCAAATGATAACTAGACACAAAGATCTTTCCAATGAGCTATCATGAGCTCAATTTGGAGTTGAGGAAGACATTCTAAAGTTGACTGCAACAGCACTCTACCTTGAGGCAGCCTCATTTGGAACATTTTGACCAGTCTTGGGATATTTGATTTTTGACAAGGCAAATGAACTACAAATTAAACAATTCCACTTGGGTTGGAAAGTAGGCTCAGAGACCTTTCCAACGAGATATCCTAAGCCTGATTTGGAGTCCGGGAAGTTTCCCAAAAGTAGGTGGAAAGGCGCGCTACGCATAGGGCTCAAGCGCGCTACGCATCAGGGTTTTTTGGCACAATTTGTTTTTTGGCTCAACGCGTAGCGCGCCGCGCGATACCCTTAAAATTGGGAGGTCAAAATCACGAAAGGTTTGCATTTTTGGATTTTTCATGATGAAATACACCTGCTCAGCCACTGCCAAGGCATTTCATTAAGGTTTGGGTCTCCAAAAGGTCAAAAAACATGCAAAAAATGACCTCACTGCCCCTTTTTGGACACACAGGTAGAAGCCTTGGGATAATGCACTTTTGGAGGGGAAAATGGACATAAAATTGGAAAATTCTACTTGGGTTGGAAAGTACACATCCAGGGATTTCCAACAAGCCAACCTGAGCTCAATTTGGATGCCGAGAAGTACCCCAAAAGAAGGTGGAAAGGCGCGCTACGTGTAGGGCTCAGGCGCGCTACGCATCAGGATTTTTGTACAGTTTTCACCTTCCAGCTCAGGAATTCGGCCAGTCTTGACCAATTTTGACTTATGATGGGATTTTTCACCCTCCTTGATGTAATTAATGGAACTTTATGTTGACTTGACACTTATTTACCTATTCTAGATGATTCATTCATAAAATAGCAAAAATTTAATGAATGAATTGGTTTCCTAGCTTATAGAGGCAAGTTATTTTGACTGCCTAGATTGTAGTGCTTTGTTTAGAATTGGTTGAAACAACTCCTAGGATGATGAGCTCGACCCCTAGAGGCAAGGGAATGTGTTAGCTTGCCTATATTATGTATTTTCTTAGTCATTTTCAGGGTTGGACTCTTGGGAATAGCTTGATACACTATTGCACATATTTTATCTGCAATTTTGGCAAAGGATAGACCAGGGTTTTGCAGCACTATTTGGGATTCATGTGGCCTTATGTGTTGATGGTGTGTTTCTCTCAGTACTTGTAAGTTGTGTATGTGTATCACTTTCCTTATTTAATCTTCTGCAATTAAACAAATGAAGTGTTAAGGTAGAATCCATAAATTTGCTATGCTCTGCCTTTAAGTTTGTTTAATTTTCCATGTTTTCTTCAGTTTAAGGAGAATCCTTGAGACTTCCTTGCTCTCCTTAGCTCCTCACCTGTCAGGTCTATTCATTCAATCACTTTAAAGGCATCAAAACAATCGCCTATCTTGCCCCAAGTAGACCTCTGCAAAAGTTGTGCCTCATCCCCGCACCCAAAATTGCCTTTCCCTTGAATTCAACAAAATTTCAAAAAATAAATTTCATAGTCCTTGTACTTCATACCTAGCCTAAAATTAGTCATCAATTCAGTCATCTCGAGCCTCTTTGATTACCTTTTGCCAAGATTGACCGGAGAGAGCCCTCTCTTGTCCTCGTAGGGCTAGCTACGAGGCTGAGCGTGGTTTGATGTGGCCTCGAGTTTTGCCTTCCTCAGCCTGAGGCAAATTCGAACGCTAACAACTACAAAAGAAAAAATGGAACCAATAGGAACAAACATTGAGGAATGCAACATAGGTAGTGAGAAAAACCCCAAAATTATAAAATTGTCAAAATCACTACCTCTCATGCCTAAAAGAAAGTATATAGTTCTGTTAAAAGAATTCATAAATATATTTGCTTGGAGCTATGAGGATTTAAAAGCCTATGATACTAGCATTATACAACACAAAATTCCAATCAGATAAGATAAAAACCCATTCAAATAGAAATTGCAGAGGATAAACCCTATCCTAATGCCTTTGGTAGAAAAGGAAATCAAGAAAATGTATGAGGCTAGGATCATAGTCCCTATTAGATATTCTAAATGGGTATCCAATATTGTGCCTACAAGAAAGAAAAGTGGTGAGATAAGATTGTGCATTGACTTTAGGAATTTGAACAAGGTTTCCCTTAAGGACAACTATCCCTTACCAAAGATGGATCACATATTACAAAGGGTAGTGGGTTCTAGTAGGATTTCCTTGCTAGATGGTTTTTCAGGCTACAATCAAGTTTTGGTGCACCCTGATGATCAAGATAAAATTTCTTTTACTACTCCTTGGGGAACTTTCATGTATGTTAAAATGCCTTTTGGATTAATGAATGTAGGTGCTACTTTCTAGAGAGAAATTGACATTGCTTTTTTAGAAGAGATTGGACATTTCATTGTGATTTACCTTGATGACATCACTGTATTTTCAAAAACTGATGAAGAACACTTAGCACATCTGAGAAAAGTATTTGAAAAATGCAGAAAGTTTGGTATTTCACTCAATCCTAAGAAATCATTGTTTGGTCTTGAAGAAGGAAAGTTGTTAGGCCATATCATCTCCAAAGATGGAATTAGAATTGACCCCAGTAGGATTGAAGGCATCCTGAAAATTAGTCATCCCAGAAACATGAAAGAACTTCAGTCTTTTATTGGAAAGATCAAATTTTTAAGAAGATTCATACCAAATCTTGCTGAACTACTCAGGAATATAAAAAATATGCTCAAGAAAGACACATAAATCAAATGGAATATTGAAGCCAAACAATCTTTTGATCTAGTCAAACATGCATTGACAAAAGCACCAGTTTTAATCAGCCCAGATTTCACTAAAGACTTCATTATTTTTTCTTTTGCATCTAAACATACTATTGTTGTTGTGTTATTACAGAAAAATAATGAAGGACATGAACAACCAATAACATTCTTTATCAAATCTCTGAGAGATGCTTCCCTGAAGTACAATATCATGGAAAAACAAGCATTTGCTCTAGTTAAAGCAATAAAATATTTCAGGGTTTACGTTTTACATTCTCATATCATTTCTTATGTGCCTAATATAGTGGTCAAAGATATTCTCACTCAAAATGGACCAGATGGGAAGAAAGGCAAATTGATAGTTGTGATATTGGAATATGATAAAGAAATCAAGCCCACCAAGTTGATTAAAGGACAGGGATTAGCCAAATTGATGGCTGAATCAAATTTCAATGCATTAGCCATCAACATGGTGTTTTCTTTCGATGATATTGAGAAATTGGTGACTCCACCAATCGATGAGGCATATCTAAATTATCTCTGGTATGCAGACCTTTTATATGTTCTTTTCAATTTAAATTCTCCTCCAGAATTATCCAAAACAGACGCTATATTTCTTAAATTGAAAGAAGTCAAATTTTGTATTGTTGATGGTATATTATATTGGAAATATGTTGGAGATGTCTTACTCAGATGTTTGTTGAAGGATGATGCTAACAAAGTTATGCAGAAATTCAATGAAAGTGATTGTGGAGGCCATCTTTATTGGAAAACAACTGCTAATAAAATCCTTAGAGTTGGTTATTATTGGCCTACAATATTCCAAGACATCCATAAGTTGGTAACTACTTATCACAAGTTCCCAATATTTGAAGGGAAGACAAAATTATTACCTTTGCCCCAAAAACCCATCTATGTTGAAAGTCATTTCCAATAGTGGGGATTGGATTTCATTGGTGAAATTCATCCTTCAGCCTCTGCCCAACACAAATAGATATTAATTCCCACATACTACTTTACCAAATGGATAGAAGCCACTCCTTTAAGAGCTGCCACTGATTTTGTTATAATAAAATTCCTTGAAACTAATATTCTTTCCAGATTTGGCTATCCTAGGAAACTGATCACTGATAATGTTGCAGCTTTCAAATAAAAAAAGATGGTGGATTTCTGTCATAAGTACCATATTTCTTTGGGTCATTCAACAGCTTATTATCCTCAAGGTAATGGGTTGGCTGAATCCTCCAACAAAATTTTGGTAAACATCATTAAGAAGATACTGGAGGACAATAAGAAGTCATGGCATAACAAATTGATCTATGCATTATGGGCTAATAGATTGAATACAAAGAAATCCATTGGCATGTCCCCATTTCAACCGGTTGATGTAATAGATGCATTTTTTGCTTCTTCCATGGGAGTTCAGTTATGAATATTATTCAGGAGGTACAAAGTGAACCAAATGATATTCAAAGAAGGATATAATAGACAATCCAATTGCAGCAGTCCAGAGAAGAAGTATACAATAGAACTCAAGTTGTCCAGGAAAATATAAAGAATATTTTTGACAAAAGAACCAAAGTTGATGATTTCAACATGGGAGACAAAGTGTTAAAATGGGACTCAAGAAGAGAAGACAAAGGGAAACATGGTAAATTTGAAAATCTTTGGAAAGGCCCATATATCATTTCTGCTTTTAGAGGAAATAATGCATTTTTTCTCAAGGAGTTAGATGGAACAGAATTGTCAGGAGGTCCTGTCAATGGCAGGATGTTGAAACATTACTTTTCATGAGCACACAGATTCCCTCATTCCATTTTAAATATCACAGTTTTCAGATTTTTAGTTGGTTAGTTCATTAGACAAAAAGAAATCAGATTACAATGAAGATTTGAAAAATTCAAGGCTACTGGTCATGTGTTCTTGACACTTCAAGCTGAGAAGTTCCATCCCCAGTTGGAGCCACTGTTAGGGTCCTATAATTTATAGGATCTCAAGGGGATTGAGCATTTCAAAATTTTTCAGGTTTCAAGTTGTTCATAGATTTCAATATTCAATTGATTTCACAAAAAAAAAAAAACCAAAATGTTTTTCAAATCATACAGTCTAATCATGATTGAATAAATTTCAATTTCTGTTGATAGGTTAGAAAATAAAGATCTGCTAACCAATTTAATCTTGGAAAATCAGTAGCTGGGTATAAATAAAATTGGTTCAACTATTTAATCTAGACCAAGGGAGAAATAAGTGATAGAGTAGGTTAGAATTTAGAAGAAATAAAAAGAGATAAAACGGAAGGGTTTGCTAGTCCAAGTACACCCTACACAAGAAAATGAGAAAGAAAATGCTAGATTAGAGAATAAGGGTCGGTAGATTGAAGAAAATTCAAGGAAAGAGAAAAGGCATAAAAAAAAACCTGGAGAAAAAACCAAAAGCAAAGGAAAGGTCTTACATTACTTTCCAAATTATTTCTCCAAACCTTACCCCATACCCTCTTAACCTATAGTCTTCATCCCTCATTTATTCCCTACCCCACCACGCAATCACCCATAAAATCATATCTAATCTACCCATCATATATCACTCCATCCCTACACACTTTGTCTGATCCGACGGCCCTCATCCCTTTCTGGCCCCCCCTCACCCTCCGAAAGCTAATCCTAGTGGGTAGGGGTCCGAAGTGAGTGGTTTCCACCCTCTTATGTGTCGCTCCCTAACGAGTTCGTACTACCCCCCTCACATACCACCTACCTCTCTCTAGGCCCCCCAAAAATTTTCTTACGCCAACTACTCAAACCGCTTAGCAATATGATCGTTGGATACTTCTGCCACCTCACAGTGCCAACACATCCCATCTACCCAATCATCTTCGTTCCCGCCGTTGAGTAATAAATGGGTTTGGATTGTTAGCCAACAGGCCTGCACCAATTCAAACCAACCCAACGGCATCATTCCAAGGTCATAAAACCACTAGTCATGCCAATTTCAAATTTTAACTTCTATCTTCACTTGCAGGCGTCTTCCTATTCAGCCATACACAGAGAGAGTGTAGTGTAGATAAAGAACAACAATGCTATGCAGGATAACTTATTTTCCTACAACACTCACAATTTCCCATTCTTGAATCCCACTTCTGATTAATCCTTTTTTATTTCCCCCTCACTAAATTCCCTTTTCTTCTCATCCCCTTTATGTTTCAGATTCAAGAGAGGACCGCTTATAGAGATCTGTTTTAGAGAAGATAGCCATGGCACCGAAGAAGAAGGAACAAGAAGTATTCAATCCAATGGTGCACCCACCATTGGATTTATATCACCTACCATTGGCTGACAAAGATTTTAAAATACATGAAACACTATCAGAATTTGATTTTTTTAACATATATAGCTGGTGGCAGGACAAATTTGTAGAGAAAATGGATGACATAGGCCTCTTGGACACTAGTCCACCCTTTTATATTTGTCCTAAAACACACAATTACCCAGAACTAATCATGAAATGTCATTCATGTTACAACCCACAACAAATTGTAGTGATGGCCCCAACAAGACATATTTTGTTTACAATTGATGCCAAGTCCATCATGCAGATGATACATGCCCTGGTTATTGAAGGAAGTACTCCCTTTTCTCATGAGGTCGTCATTGAAATGTATCAAAAGCTTCATTTTTCTAAGAGAGCCAAAACATTAGAAATTTTCATGACTGAGAACACACCGCTACCAAGCAAGAATCCCCCTTATTCCTCCTCTATTTTCCATGATAGAACTAGACACATTGTCATTGTTCTTTCCTATTTACTTGGCTATTATTCAAATCAATGGATGGATGAAGTTATCATAGCTTTCCTGTCTATCCTCTCAACAGAATCCAAGCCCTCTATCCTTTTTAACTTCATCCAATTTTTAGAAGATGCCATCCATGAGCAGCTTATCAATTTCTTCACAAATGAAGTGTTTCATTATTCCTCAATGTTGGTATATATGTTTGTGTATTTTCAGGCAGACAAGTTTTAGTTTAAGTGAGAAAAATGAATGAAGAAGGTGAACCCCAATCAGTGATATACTGGACAACATTGGTGATGAAAGAACAAAAACATTTCAGCTACAAGGCATTTGTGGATATTTTTGTCCACCCAACAATGAGCCTCCTTAGTGGGACTGGAGAACCTAGGATTAATGAACAAATAAGGAGAATTATTCAGCTGTCAAACCAAGCCAGAATAGGTGATTGGTACTTGTACCAAAATTACACTAAAATAAGAGTGTATGGCTGTGAGTTGGCCCCATACAAGCTTCCAAAGTTCCTCCCCATGAGGATATTTTCACTGGAATACATTAGACAAATGATTAACGAAGATGATCTGCATTTTGTATCAACTAAGAAAAATTCCCAATTCAAAATCAAATCTCATATTGGTCCCTTCATTTTTAACAACAAAGCAGTAGGGGAGGAGGTAGATAAAAGATTGAAATAAATGAACTTTACCTACAACTTCACATGGTCTTATGATCCATGGGGTATCATTTCCAAAAAGAGGGAAGAAAACAAGTCAACAACCTATATCCACACTCAAAGGCCTGAGATTGAAAAATACATGAACCAGATTGAGTGGATGCCTCATACATTGCAGGAGGCCGAGGAACAAGTGATCTCTTCTTCCAGCATACAAAATCCAAGATAACAGGAAGAGAAGACAACACAAGACAAAACAGAAAAAGGAAAAGAACAAGAGTAGGGAATAACAGGGAAAAGGAATATAGAAGATCAGTCTCCAGAAACTGATACTTCTATCAGGGGATTCAAGTTGAAATACAGGAAGAAGTCCAGAAATCACATGGACATAGACAAAAGATCACCATAGTAAAAAAAATCAACATAATTGATATTCCAGATTCACCCCTAGCTGTAGGACAATCTTTTCCTACCACTACAATTTGAGAAAGGAAACAGTCACTTCAAGTGTCCTCATCTTCAAAAGTGACTAAAGAAAAAGAAGAGATAATCTTTGATACATTTAGAGAGATAAAATAAAGAAATGAAATATTGAAAAAGAACACCTATGCTCAGTTTTGGAAGTAGAGTGCAACTACACAAGGTAGAATTCTTTCTGCCTTTGATTCAGAAAAGGGAAAAAGCATATGGAATTTTTGGAGGCATAGACAGCAAAGCCTAAAACTCTAGTAGACTACAAGAAAGCTTCTTTTGAGTTTGATGCCATAAATGTCCATCCAATAGATTAGCTAGAAATACACAAACAAATAGGGGAAATGATTTCATCTACTTTAACAAGCACTTCTATGAATTTTTTTAAAATGCAGGGGGAACTATCAAATTCTCAATCCCAATTGAGGATGGAAAGGATTTCATCATAGTCAAAGGACAATAAAATCAAGTCTTTGGAAGACTTAGTAGTGAAGATTGGGTATGATCCCTCAGATATAAAAGTAGCTGAAGAAGTAATAAAGAAAAACAAGTTAGATATTGTAGCCCTAAAGAGGAAACTCAAGAAGCATGCTACACATGACCCACTAACGAGGGAAATAGAGGAAATAGAGAACTTGAAGGCTGATATGATGAAATTAATAGTGGAGCAGTCTATCTAGATCAAACAAATGGAAACAGAGATGGAGAAGATGGTGCAAGAGAAAGAAAAGGCAACACAGATGGCCAACACAACAATGGAGGCCCTTCCCATAACAACCCTTCCCATAACTACTCCCTCAAGTACAGTCACAGGAGCAGGAAGCAGTATAGAACAGTTGGATAGATCAATGGAAGGCATGAATCTACAAATTGAGGAGATAAAAATACTAGAAACCCAAGTCAGTGTGCTACAAGACCAAATCAAAAGAGTTGAAAGCAATCACTTGGTGGAAATGCAAAGGGAAAAAGCATTAATTGAGGCACTACAAAAATCAGAGAAAGAATCATCTATTGGAAACACTCTAGGGAAAGTTAAGGAAATTATTTGGCACAATATAATTGATGGTATGAATGAAATTTAGCCTAACATCCAAATTATCTTTGAGCAAAAAGAATTAGTGGAGAAGGCTAAAGAATCCATTTCAGCTACTAATGTAGAGTTGGGAGACATGTCAGCTACAACTAATAGGATAACCAAGTTTTTGAATGCAAGAAACAAGTACGAGTTGGAAGAGTTGGAAGTGGAAGATAGAACAGAGACTATACTACAAGTCAAGAAGGTGCTGACCAACAAGAGCCTAAATGTGCAGCTAGAAGAAAAATGTCAAGTCCTGGAGCTGACAGTCAACAGGTTCTTTAAAAGAATGTAGCCTTTACATCAGAAAGGTCTCCCCTCTCTGTTTGTTATAAATGACAAACTCATGGACAAAGAATATTATGCTAAGAGACTCTAGGGCATAGCCACAGATGTTGCAAATCTGTCCAACATCAAAGGCAGCATAACAGGAAAGGCATTGCTGGAAGCTATCAACAATTTAGTTTACATTGAGCATGAACTTAAGCATGTATTTATGGTCAAGCCAACATTTTCTAAGTACACTGAGGCTGACTAAATATAAATAAGTTTACTAAAATCAAAGTTCTAGATGATGAAGCATGGAGTGAGCTATGTGACTATCAGGAGGAATGATACAAGGATGACTAGAGTGACAGCACAGACCTAAGTCAGCACCAACCACATCAGTAGAACCTCCACAGTCAAAATTAATTTTTCAAGCAACAAGATCCCTAAAAAAGAGGACCACCTTTCCTAATTTTCTTAGCATGGCCATTTCATGGCTACAACAATCATTTTCCTTTCATTGTAATAAATAATAGATTGCGAAGTGTACAAGGAAAATCGTTGTAGTTTTTGTTTAAATACTCCATGTATTAGGAATATTATGGGTTGGACCCTAGTTATTTTGAAAAATATTTTCTTTGGAGCATTATAATTTTGAGCTAGAGCATCAATAAAAAGACCATTTGCAAGATACTTGACATGTTTCGACCTGGTGATGTTTTTCTTTTTATGTTGAATGTATCTCTGTTTATCAATTCATTCATCTTTGATTCTTATTGTAAAGCTGAAATTATAGTTTAAGATATGTTGTTGGAGCACCTTACTACTATATGTGTTTACAATCTAAATGTTTTTCTCTGAGGTATGATTAAAAAATATTTAACTGCTTTTTAATCCTGACTGGTATCACTTTTCTATCGTTTCATTTTTCACTTTGCTTTTAGATCCAGTAAAGACAGTTAACTTGCCTTGCAAATTCTCTAGAAAATTGATGATACCATGCAACTTTGACTCCATATCCCAATGGAAAATATTCTATAATATTCTATAATACCTATCCCAACCAAACAAACAAACAACCAAGCAACCAAGTTACAAATCTCCTTATTTTTATATCTAGCCTAACACATTAAAACACTGTAATTAAAGTTAAATCATAAATATACAGAGAGAGCCTGCTCTAAGCCTAGGAAGGCTAGGTCCTAGACTCATAAGTGGTTTGATGTATCTTTTGTGACTTTTGTCTTGCCGATCTTCAAAATCATAGAATGATAACAAGTTCCATCATGTCAAAAAATCCAATTTTTACTCAGTTCTAAGATGTCTTCCCTGAAGAGATACTTAGACCGCCTCCTCATAGAGAGGTGGATTTTCTTTTTTTAAATTAATGCGAGGACCAACTCTATTATTAAAGGCTCCATATAGAATGAGTAATCCAAAATTAGTTGAGTTGAAGCTACAACTCAAGGAGATGTTGGAAAAGGGCTATATAAGGCCAAGTGTATCTCCATAGGGAGCACCAATTATATTTGTAAAGAAAATTGATGGCATGCTTATGCTATGCATTGACTATAGACAACTAAATAAGATGACCATCAAGAAAAAAATATCTTGTCATGATTGATGATCTATTTCATTAGAAGGGGAGAAACAGTGTTCTCCAAGATTGACCTGATATTAGGCTATCATCAGGTGTGCATGATGGTACATATTATTTAGCCCCACCTTGTTTGTTTTCTTGGGTTTGCAGTGACCTCTAGAATCCCTTGTTTTTTTTAGGGTGGAAGCATAACCTATGGATTCCCTTGTTCATTTGAGGTTGGAGATATTAGCCTCTAGATTCCCTTGTTAATTTGTGGGTGGAGGTATTGACCTTAAGATTCCATTATTGATTTGAGGGTGGAGGTATTGAACTCTGGATTCCCTTGTTGTTTTGAGGGTGGAGGCGTAACCTCTAGATTCCCTTTCTATTTTGAGAGTGGAGGCACATCCTATGGATTCCCTTGTTGGTTTATGGTGGAGGTACAAGTTTTAGATTCCCCTATTGATGCGAGGGTGGATGCATAACCTCTAGATTCCCTTGTTTCTTTGAGGACAGAGGTGATGTACCTCTAAATTCCCTATGAGACATTGAATGTATGAAGGAGTTGGTGGGTGGAGGTGTATGATCCTCAAAAGTCCCTATTCTAGCTATAATTTTTGGTTAAATCCCTTAAGAAATCATCCTCAAGCTTTGGAATCTGGCTTAGGGGTGACAACTGTAAGAAATACTTGGATGTAGTGTGTTTAAGGTAGGGTGCAGAGTTGAAGCCTCAATCTTAGTTTCCTATATTAATTTATCAAAGATAAGTGTTTGTTGATGTCACTTATGTTCTGAATCCTTTATGCTTGTATAACGCATTGCTTTATCATAACCTGTAATGCCGAGGAATGAGGTATTATTGCCTAAATGAACATTGTTGATTTAGAGACATGGTTATGGAATGATTGGTTTTTGTGTTGGCGTAAAGTTTGTATTGGTGTGAATTTAATGTAATGGCTCAACGTGTGTGTTATGCCATGAAATGTAACTTTTCGTATTTCAAAGAATGATTATTCTTGTATGAATTAGAAGTGTGAACTTCTTACATAGTTTTTTTTTTTGCTGAAGTAAGTAAGGATCCTTCTATATCATTATGGCAAAAGAATAGTGTACAATATGAACAACCGTTCACCCGACGTCAAGGAAAACAGAAAGGAATAACAGCCTTAGCCACCAGGGGCAACACCGAACAACTATACCTTTAGAAAAACAAGCATAAGAAGAATTAACAAGACTCCTGACAAACCCTCAGGAAACTCGCAAACTTTCTAGCGGCCTCCCTTCAGAAAACCCCCAACTAAAGTACTTTCCCATCAAACCGAAAAGATTGACGGCTGAGGAGGAGGCCGTTATGCAGAAGAGCCTGAAGATTAACCTCCTTGCGACAACTGTTGATTCGCAGCATACAAATCCTACAGCTGAGAAAGATTTCGCACGGGACAAGGAGGAGGAAAGATAATGTGTGATCAAGGGCGGTTTTCAAACCCATCCCCTGCCACATGTCGCAGGATGTATGGGATCGCTGCGATAACGCCAAAACCATAACTGCTCTGAAGGAAGTGCGAACAGTTGAAAGCCGTCTGGGAGGTGGTTTTGCAAACAAGACCCCGAGAACTAAAACCACTCGCTGCCAAATGGATTGAATCCTCTTACAAACACAAAACATCATCGCCCTGGTTGGGAGAAAGTGCGGGAGAGAGTGTTTCATCGAGCAAAGACGTGAGGGAAAAATAAGAGATCAACATCACACTTGCACCTTGCCTCTGAACTACCCGATAAGGTAACCTTATTTATTGGCATAAAATGCCCACCAAGATGACTCAAATGGGGGACCATCAAATCGAGCTATTCTCCCTTGTTTTGAGTCTAAACACATCCCTGTCTTCTTCCGCCTGTGCGTCGCAAATAGCTCTCAATCTACTTGGACTTGAATCCTGCCACTTCATCAACACATTATTCTTTGTGCAGCTAACTCCCTGGTTGGCTAGAAGATCCACCAGCTTATTTGCCTTTCTACGCACATGGTGGAAACTAATAGTGCACAGGCCTTGAAGATGGCTTTGAATTCTTTGGAAGACCCGAATGAGATTCCAATGCTTAGAGACTTTATCCAGGGCAGCTCCATTATGAATTTTTTGCACTGAATTGATAATTAACTCCGAATTTGCCTCTATCATGATGTTTAGACAGTTGCTCTACTTCAGTGAATCTAGGCATTATTCCATAGCCATTAGTTCAACTGTATTATTGGTGGCTATACCTAGGTGGTAATGAAAAATGGAAATGATACTGCCCTTTGCATTTCTGAGGACCCCTCCATACCCTGCAGTTCCTGGGTTCCCTTTTGAAGCCCCATCAATGTTGTACTTTAAATAGCCCTCCAGAGGAGGATGCCAGAAATCCTTCTCCGGGTTTGTCGTAGTGAGCTTCCTGTCAAGGCTAAGGAGGGTAAGCCCATTCATCCCCAGCTGCCTGAGAATATTTAAATCTACGTTTGAGGGGGGGGGGGGTTTAGGGAATATGCAAACAATAGTTCTCACTGTCTCCTTGAGCTGTTTCAGGATTATCTCCAGCAGGTGTTGGGTGGGCTTTTCATCCTCCTTCAAAATTCTTTTGTTCCACACGTTCCATATGATGAAGCTTGGTGTAAGAGCCCATGTTGAGTTTAGAATTTCATTATCTGAAATTTTTTCCCTCAAGATGCTAAGGGTGTTAATGATGCAACCTCTGTCTCTATTAGATTGTTGAAAAATAATAGCAAAAACATCCCACAACCAGGATGTGAAAATACAGTTGTTGAGTAAATGTTCCTTGGTTTCTTCTTGTGCTTCATAGAGTGGGCACGTGGAAGGCCCCTGAACACCTCTTTTCCTAATTTTATCCCAAGTTAGGACTTTTTTGTGATACACAACCCACATGAAGAGTTTGATTTTCATCCACCCTTGATGCCTCCAAAGCTTTTGCCAGATTTTGTTCAGAACCCGGGGATCCAGCTCAAGAAGAATGCTTTTTGCTTCCTTAAGAATAAAGGTGCCCTCATTGTTATTCCCCCATCTCAGTTGGTCTTGTCCCTCAGCCACTAAGATCTTTCTTTTCTCTACTATTTTCCTAAGCTCCTCTGCTCTAGTTTTCAGGAGAGTGTTATTTCTGCATTCAATGTTTTTCCATGTTCTCCACTTATCCGTAGGATTAGAATGTATCCAGAAATCCTTAACCTTTATTAAACCTTGGGAATCTGACTCCTGTTTAAGCTCAAGAAAGTCTTCTTTTGCCAGAATTGGTTCTTGCTGCCACTTGTCTTCCCAAAAAAGAGCAAGATTTCCTTCTCTAATTTCCCAGAAGCTATTCTCTTGTACTAGTCTTCTGTTCTCCCAGGCTTTGTTCCAAATATAAGAACCCTTTATATTTCCTGTCATTCTTATAAGATCACTGTTCTGCCAGGAACTGGCATATTTTTCTTTCCAGATATTTGCCCATTGAGTCTCTGGATGCTGGACCCAGCGCCACCAAAGTTTGGCTCCTAAAGCCTTACTGAGAATCTCCTGATCGTCCAATCCAAGTCCTCCATGGTTCTTGGGCTTACAAATTTTATCCCAAGACACCAAGGCCCATTTCCTCTTAGTCTCCTCCTTGCCCCAAAGGAAGTTTCTTTGAATATTCCTAAATTGTTGAAGGACCCCTTTTGGAGCTAGGAGGGCTGATAACATGAAAATAGGGATTGCTTGAAGCACTGCTTTTGTAAGAACTAACCTACCAGCAAGGTTTAAAGATCTGATGGTCCATTTACTGACTTTGTCCTGCAACTTGTTGAGTAAAGGTTCCCATATACTTTTGAGCATAGGTTTAGTAGTTAGTGGGACTCCTAAATATTTTGAAGGAAGGAGATCCCTTTGAAAGCCAAGAATTCTGGAGATATTTTTCTGAATAGAAATATTGGTATTGAAGAAGAAGATTTTAGATTTGGAGATATTAACTTCCATACCTGGAGCCGAGGCAAAAAGCTTTAAATTTTTTTGTAGTTTGAAGCTTCTTGGACTATGGGGACTCCCTGTAGCATGGTATCATCTAGAAATTGTTGGTGAGTCAGGGGCTGACCATTGTCAGTAAGTTGCAGACCTTTGATCTTTCCTGATGATTTTGCCTATTTTATAGCTCTCCCCAGTCCTTCCATCGTGATGATAAAAAGAAAGGGGTAGAGTGGGTCACCCTGTCTGAGGCCTCTAGAGGGACTGAAAATCTCTGAGGGAGCGCCATTGACCAATATATAAAAACTGGAGGATGTCACCAGTGCCATAACCCATCTAACCTAGCTGTGATCAAATCCAAAAGAAATCAACATTTCCCTAAGGTAGACCCAATTTACCTTGTCATAAGCTTTGGCAATATCTGATTGCATGATCATACTCGCTTGCTTCTTACTAGTTAAAGAGTGCACCACTTCTTGCGCTTGTATGATGTTATCCAGAATTTGTCTTCCTTCCACATAACCTGATTGCTCTCCAGAAACTAGGACTGGAAGTAAAGGTTTGAGTCTGTTAGCCACAACCTTGGATATGATCTTATAGACTACGTTGCATAGGGCTATGGGTCTGTATTTATCCGGTGTCTGAGCAATTTCCTGTTTGGGGATCAGGGCGATGAAGGAAGTGTTGAGGGCTTTCAGAATGGTTTTGTTAGATCTGGAATCCTCCACAACCTTCAAAATGTCCTGCTTAACAATATTCCAGCAAGCTTTGAAAAAGTCCACATTGAACCCATCCGGGCCTGGAGCTTTGCCATTCTGCATGTCTTTGAGGACATCACTTAGCTCCCCTTCCATTACTGGTCTATTCAGGTTGAAATTGTCCTCTCTGGATACCAGTTTCGGTACATTAGTAGTTATTTCCCTGATAGATTTCTCTCTGTCTGAATTTTTCTCCTGTGTTATACCTTGGAAGTGGTGAACTAACACAACTTCTATAGCTTTATGGGAGATCTGCAGTTCTCCTTCTTCATTCTTGATCGAAGAGATGCTGTTATGAGCTCTATTGGCCATGGTGGTTCTATGGAAAAACTTAGTATTGCTCTCTCCTTCTTTTAGCCATTGAACTCTAGACTTTTGTCTCCAAAATATTTCCTCTTGTTTACATATATTTTCCCATTCTAGATAATGTTTGTCTGCTTGCTTGCTGATGTCTTTATCAAAGCCTACCTTGATTAGAGCTTGGTTGAGAACCAATTTTTTTTTTTCAACTGCTTTCTTTTCTTCAAAAATATTATCGAAATCCTTCTTGTTCCATTCTTTAAGCTGGAATTTGATGTTCTTTAGTCTTTTGTGAAGAAGATACATACTGGTTCCCTGAATCTGCATGTCCTCTGTCCACCATTTCTTAATGTTTCTTATGAAGTCTGGGTGTGACAGCCAGATATTTTCAAATCTGAAAGGTTTGTTTCTAGGAGTGCATATACCCTTGATTTCCAATTTTAATTGGCCAATGGTCTGAGCCTCCAAAGGGAAGAACTCGCACTGTGACCTCTTTACCATTCAGCATGAGATTCTCAGAAATGAAGAATCTGTCTAGCTTTGAGGCAACAAGGGCCTCTCCCCCCCTTCTGTTATTCCAAGTAAAGAGGCCAGTATTCCAATTAGTATCAACCAGATTTATGTTATCAGAAAAGGTTTGGAAAGCAATGGAGTCTTTGCTTAGAGATCTTGTACCTCCTTTTTTCTCTGAAAGGGATTTAATCATATTGAAATCCCCTCCCATGATCTAGGGTATGTCTGTGTGTCTGTTTCTGAGATCAACCAAGGTTTCCAGAAACTTAAGTTTGTCATCTATTCTCTGAGGACCATAAACATTTGTGACCAGAAAGGTGTCCCTTTCTCCTACCGGTTGAACAAAAACCGATAAGTAATTTCTGGAAGCCTAAACTTCCATAATGGCAATTTTGTGGGGATTCCATAGAGTGAGTATGCCTCTTGCTATATTTTCTACTTTAACTTCTAGGAAGTCATAGCTGCTGAGCCATTTACTGTGGATTTGTCTTACCTTTTGAATGGAACATTTCATTTCTTGGATGAACATTATATCTGACGTTTCTTGTTTCATTCTGTTACTAAGCATTCTTTGCTTTCTCTTGCTTCCTAGACCTCTAATATTCCAAGATGTCAACTTCATTATAAAATATTTGTAAAGGAGTAGCTGGCTAGTTCTTTCATCTTACCTGAATTAATCATCAACTTTCCACACTCCATCAAGAGTTCTTCTGCCTTTTCCTCCCTCTTTTCTTGCCTGGGTGTCAAGTAGCTAGTCCCAACGTGGATTTCATCGTTTTCACCCCTCGGTTGTCCTGCTTGTCTATGTTGTTCCCTCTCTCTAACTTCCCTGCTTGCGTTTTCCATAGAAACAACTGTTGTATTCTGTTAAGTTCTTTTTGAGGTAGCGAATCCACTCCCCTGTAGTGCCCTACTTCAAGAATCCTTCTAGGTCTAGGTTTTCCTTATCAAGAATTTCTAGTAGCTCATGTTCCTCTGGGTCCATATCATTCTGGGTCATTTCTTGATCCATTTCTTTCTCAACATCGCTCATAGTGGCTTCTTTTTGGTACTCATTATTTTGTGTTTGTTCCAGGTTTCTTTCCTTCTCCTTTTCTACAGAACTCCCTTCCATTTTTTGATCTTCTATAGTTATCTTTTCCTCTTCTTGAAGTATGTGAAATCTGTTATGCCTGAACTGTTGCCCTTCACTCTACTGATTTTTCTGTCCTCTTTTACTTCCTTTGCCTCAATTAACCACTTTCTGGAAGCTATCTGATTCTTTCGTTGTGTTGATTCCTCTTTTGTTTATTTCTTTGTTGAGCGGACAATCCCTGACAAGATGTCCATGTTCATGGCATTTTCGACATCTGAAAGGAATGTGCTCATAATCTACTATTTGCACCCATTCTTCATCAAAAACTTCCAAGATTATCTCTTCCAGTAGAGCTCCCGATAGATCCATGTCTACACATATTCTAGCAAAGGAAGTATATTTTCCCATTTTGGTGGCTTCAGAGGCTTTAACATAGTGACCTAGTTTATTGCCTATGGCTGCCAACAATTCATTTTGCCAATAATCCAGAGGTAGAGAGTAGAGCCTTACCCAGACCGGCACTGAAGTAAAAGTTTCCTTCTCTGGGACAAAGTTCATCATCCAAGGTCTCATGTAGAGTCCCGCAGCAGCATAGAAGTAAGGCCCACCTTCAAATATTTTGTCCTTGTCTTCAATATTAGTGAACACTACCGTAAAGAAACCCTTGGACCCGAGATGGAGGTCTATGCTCCCTTTAGGTTTCCAGTGGTATTTAATCCACGACTGTAACACTTTTTTAGTGGGCCATAGTCCCATGAACTTACAAATGATGGCATATGTCCCCATGTGCTCCTTGTGCGCCTGCAGCTCTGGATTATTTAAAATAACCCTGGGATTTGTGTCTATTTTGGGTTTACAGGGACCCTTGCTTTTATTGTCTTTAGTTCCTTGTATTTTGTCTTCTTCCTCTATGTCATTAGTGCTATATTTACCCTTTTCTGTGGGTTCTCCTGTTCCCTCTTCCGTGCTTTGTTTTCCCACCACCCCTGTTTCCCTGACTGTTTCTAGAGGCTTCTTGCCTCTACTGGCCACGACCTCCTTGTAGGAGGGAGTGGAGCCCCCTCCTCTACCGCCCTTCATAGAGCCCACTGACCTCTCCTATTTGTTCTGGACGCTGATCGCTCTTCACTGTTCTGCCGACCTTGACCAGCTTCTCCGCTCCAGACCATTCAGACTAGAAAGTTCGTGAACTTCTTACATAGTTGAATGGATTAAGTTCTTGTAATATTCTAAGCACAAAGTTCAGTTGAATCACAAGTGTGAAATTTATATATGATCTAGTTGTTATTCCTGAGTTTGAACATGGTTTAAGCTACATGTGCACTGAGAGATAGATAGATCATTAATCTTTGTAATGTTCATTAGAGAAATTTTGAGGTCTAAAATGGGCCTCCTAAGGAATATTATAAAATAATAGTGGAAATAATAAAATAAGACTAGATTACATTGTCAAATTTTAGAGGAAAAAAAAAACTACTTTTTCAACTTGTATTTTCAAATTATTTCCCTACGATTTTACTCAAATTTCCAGCGAGAGTGCTCATTGGATGCAGAATTTAATTCCTCATCCAAGGCATACCCATGTTGCATAATTTTGATGGAGCCCGCTACACAAAAAGTGAAAAATACATGAAAAAATGTGATTGCATTCACATTTTTTCATGTATAATTTCTCATTTTTCGTGTAGTAGTGTCCATGGAAAGTATGAAAAATGGGTACTCCTTGGATGAGGAATTAAATTCCACATCCAACAAGTGCTCCTGCTCAAAATTTGAGTAAACATGTAGGGAGAAAATTTGAAAATATGAGTTGAAAAACAATATTTTTATTTTTTAACTTTTTAACATTTTTACTCCAAAAAAGTTCATTAACCCCTGGTTGACATCATCATCTTGAATCCTATTAGTTCTTATAAATTTGATTTTCGTTGTAATTTTTATTTTGAGTCCCATTTTTTACCTCAAATTTTCTCTAATGCTAGCTTTGAGGCCTTATTTTTTCGGTGCCAACCTCAAGAGGAATAACAACACACACACACACACATACATATAGATATGTATATATTTATATATAATATGTGTAAAGATGTTGATTGGGATGTGTTGAGCCCTCTAAGGAGCTTAGGGGAGATATACGCAATTGAAATCTTAAGAGGGTAGTGTTCAAGTGCTAATATACATATATACATGCATAAGTATCCAAGTATAAACTAACTAGACTAAAATACCCATAAGTTCAAGAGGGTTGGAGACAAGACCACCTGTGTGTGCACATTGAAGTTCATGAGTGATAGCTCTGAAAGCGACTTAACTAGGCATGTATGGAATGATGGGGGTTGATTTCAATGCGCTAAGAGGCTTGGCCCTTGTCCATGTGTGTGACCACTCTAACTAAGCACCAAGGGAAAAAAAGCCTCAACTGCATATATGAATAAGTGCCTTAGGGACGAAAGTTAGGGACAAAAGGAAAAAAAGGATCTCAGGTGTAAGATTGTGTGATCAGGCACCATGCCCAAGGGCATAGATGGGATAGATCCTGGACTTCAGATGTCCTACACTTAAATTCACCCACATGTCTTAGAACTTTGTTCCTGGAGATTTCGAGGGGAGCCCTATGGGAAACCTCTGAGATAATACTTCCAAGATTACTAGGCAGTTGGGTCGGTCAACGGGTTGTTTTATGTATCAAGGCAAAGGGAGCATGAAAATAATTTTAACATAGAAATTTCATTTTGCTAAAACTCAAAGGACTAGGCAAGCAACGTGCCTAGACTGGCATATGACATGGGCTTGTGATCACATGGTGTTTGTAGAATGGGACACATATTAGTTAGTCTTGAGGGTTTTGGGGGGTCCATATGACACGTGGCATGCATCAGGTGGAGCCACATGGAGGGTGATGTCAGCATGAGAGGATGGGGCAATGACATCACCCTGACGCTTTATGCTTGGAAGAAAAAGTGTGGGACTACCCAAGAAAATATAGATATTTTAACTATGAGATATTATGGTAAGAGTCAACTGATGTGTGCGTTGATGATGCAAATAATACGAGGACACTGTGGAAAAGGGACCGTCAGGGTTCCATGTAATCTTGGAAGGGTATTCCCTAGAAAAAACGATGTAGGGTGACAAGAGTTATTTCTAAGAAGTTTACCTCTAGGGTGGCATGGCCTTCGAGGGGCTTGCACAAGCATACCCTTCATGTTTCACATATGTGTTATGGTTGGTAAATGCAAACTATGGAGGGCTTATTTCATGACTTCTATGTATGGATGGGTTATAAGATAAGGTAACAATGAGATGTGATGGTGAGGTGCTCGATGGAGATAGCCATGTGGGGACCACGTGGTAGATTAGTGAAGTTGCTCTAACTGAATGGCTAAAATTTAAATGGCCATATATTTTGTTTCAGGGGACATAACGGAGAAAATGTTTATATTGTTGGAAAGGTCTCGACGAGACGAACAAAAAAGTGTCATCCACTTATACCCCAAGTAGCATTGGATACCATTAAGGCAATAATCTTGAGTGGAATGCAAAATTTGTGTTGAATATAGTAGAGGAGGTTTCTAATCTAATCAATGGAATCATAGACAAGGATAATTTCACTTCTGATGAATTTCTTGGAGAATTAAGCATCCCACTGGAAGGAGTATTTGAGGTAGGGAGGTTACACCCTACTTATTATAACGTCATTCTTGTAGGTGGTGTTGAATGTGGGCATATCAAATTAGGTCTCACTTTGATCATTTCCTAGAGAAAAGAACGACATAACATTTGCAATGAAAACATTGATTTCGTTAAAGAAAAATGAGTCTTATGTCTGCATCATACATTTGTCAGGGTTCTCCTATATAACCCTTGAGCTTCCACTATTGTCATAGAGCCAAAATCAAGTACCTTTGTGCATTGGATGCTACCAATGCTTTGAACCTCACCTGTAGGCTACAAACAAAATGATCTGCATCTAGATCAATTTATCTATCCATGTCCGATTGCTCCTCTCATCATTTCCAATATATTTGAATTTACAAATTGAGTTTTTCTACTCTTTCATGTATAACATGGCACCATCATTCGATGGAATTTTAGCTTGGAAAGATCAAGGCCAAAGAAATATGGATTCTCTGATACTAATTGAATTAATATAAAAATAATGAAAAATAATATTAGAGATGAGGAATTTGATATGGCTTGTATCATTATATTTTTTTCCACACATCTCTTTCAGAGTGCAAAAAGTGGAGGAACAAACTCACTTGACCATTTTTACCAGCGGGACCCAATTTGGAAAATAAGTGCGTGAAACCTCCTAAGAGAATTTTGAGGCATCAAATGATTTTTTTAGGCGTTAAACTTTGTTTCTTTATTGTTGCACCTTTCTTCATATTATATTCACATATACATCTCCAATGGCACAAAAATCGCATCAATTGGAGTCCGTATGCAAAAGTTATGCTACTCCAAAGTTGACCTTGTTTTCACCACCATAATTCAAGAGGATACCATGCCACCCCCATTATCCATGGAAAAGGGGCTAGCCACATGATTAGGATAAAGAACACTCTAGAAGAGTCCATATTGTAACTCTACTTAAGATTTGAGGATGTCAAGTACAACCACTAGTAGGCTATCGGGCCGTGTTATAACCGAGCCACTCAGAGGAAAAAGGGTTCTATTCTTTCAAGTGCATTTGTTCTATAGATGATGAAAAATAGTTATCTAGGTGGATATTGGTGGCCATTTGCCTATTCCACCTAGAACTCTATTTGGGTTCATCTGTTTACCATTTTTTTGGGTCCTCAACTTCTAGAGTTGTTTTGACTCCCTAAATGACATTTTTTTTAGGTCCGTAGAAAGCTCATGGCCCTAGGCACGGGCCTACCGCAAATCCTATAGTACTCAGAGAGATATTTCCAATGAGGTATTGCACGTGCCAAACATAGATCATATGACCAAGTTACGACCCTAGGAAGTTGGCTTCCCAACTAACTCTAATGAGGCCCACAAACTCTTGGCGTTCCATCTCTTGGGCTTAGGGTTTTAGTTGTTTAGTTTTTTTCCCTTGTTGTTAAATAATAAAAAGGCCCTTTAACTTCATTGTAACATGATTCATAGATAGGTAGGGGCCACATATCTTCTCAAAGATAAGCTACCATCACCTGAGTTAGTTTATTTCCATTCTATATGTAATCATATTTCAGTTCTTTGATATTAATGAAATGAATTTTTATTTCTACTGCATCTTTGTTTTTATGTTTGTATCTATACTCCGTTGTGTTCTTGTGTAATTCAAAATTGGTGGTATCATAACGGTCTTCTCTTTCTATTTCTTTCTTTTCATGTCCCCAACGCGGTCAGGGTAAAGGAAGATAGGGCTTGAACTAGTTGAACCTTTTCAAGACTAGCGCCACAAACCCCAACAACCTCCCATGGTAGAAGAAAAGTAAGATGAGGGAGCAAGAGATCCGTTCAAAATATTGCTCGAAGAAGCCATCAAGCGATAGAGGAATGCAATGATGGATATATTTACCAGATCCTTTAGTGGCTACCCACAGGCGACACATCTCATCCAACAGCCACTTTGGAGGTGCCACTCCCTTTAAGGTAAAATTCAAGTTTGACATTCCCATATTTGAAGGCCAACTAGATGTAGACATAGTAGATAAATGGTTAAATTTGTTGGAAGGATAATTTTCAGTTCATGACCTTTTCAATCAGGAAAATATTAAATTTTCACTTCTCAAAGCCACCCCCCATGTCAAGGATTAGGGGGAACCTACTGTGAATATAAGGACAAGAAGGAACCCTCGCTATTTTCAACCACACCCACTTGGAATTTTTTCTGAGACACCATCAAGGAACAATATTACCATATTGGGAGCTAAGAAGATAAATACATAAAGTGGACCACATTTTAGTAGGGAAGGGACCAAGACGTGCTGAAGTTCAAAAACATTTTTCATACCCTTCACACGAAGCTAGGTATCAGGAATTTTGAGCAACACTGGGTACTCAAGTACCCTGATTGTCTACACAAGTACATCCAGGACGAGATGGATTTCTTGGACATATCCTTGCTTGGCGCTGCGTACCGACATATTTTCAAGATTGAGCATAAATTTAAAGTTTTTTAAAAAATGTCAAGTCTCTGCAATATGTGGATGTGGAGCTCGCAGATAGAGAGGAGTCAAAAGAGTCTTAGCCCTTGTTTTTGGTCGATTTTAAGATTCTCCCATGGTCCTCGGACCATGGTATTGTATGAAGGAAAGCTATAAATAGTTGAGTCATAATGAGTCTTAGGGATAAATTTTGAGAGAGAATTAGGGTTCGATTCTAGAGAGGGAGCCTGAGAGGCCTACCATGGTGGTGACGGGTGACGGATCAGGTCCAGAGTATAGTCCATTGATTGAACCTCCTTCAAGTCAGATGAAAAAGGGGTGGTATTCACTACATCGCCAAGCACCATTCAGTTAATAACTCAGGGTATTCTGAGGATATCTTATCCATCCACTCCACCTCCGCCTCCATCTCCACCTCATACACCTACGCCTCCACCTCCTCCACCTCCACTTCCACCATTCAACATGGCAAATGCAATGAATATTTCGATATTTAAAGGAATGGAGATGAAGTTCCACAACAATTTTGGTTTGTTGTAGGTGCTGTGTGGACAGCGCAGAAGGTTACTGATGAAAATATTAAGAAAGAAAATTTGGTTATAGCCTTGCAAGACTGCGCATTAACTTGGTATATAAAGTATTGCACTGATAACCCCAATGTGTCGTTGGAAGATACCCAAATAGCTTTAAACAAGGATTTCAGTAGGCTTAAGTCAAAGGTGCATTCAGTAATTGAATTTAAGGAGATCTGAATGAGAGTCGATGAGACGCCATGGGACTTTGATCAGAGGTTGAAGTGCTAGTCAAGTAGACTAATATGAAAATGTCATATACCCATTATCATGACTAGTTATTAGCATCGCTTTTGCCACACTTAGGAATACCTCTGTCACAACAGAAGATAGCAATGTACGCAGTAGCCTTGAATATCGCAATGAGGCTTATTGGGCTAATATACTACCACAAATTAACACAAGTATTTCATTATCAATCCAGGTTTGTAGAACTTGGAGGCATGTCCAAAATGTATGGATATCAAATGTAGTCAAGGTTAGAATATAAAATATGAAGAAATGAGGAAATACATATTATAAATATAAATCTAATTAATTAATTTCCAATCCACTTATGCAATATATGTGAGATGAAGTGCCTCCTAACTTAGGAGAACCAGTCCTGTCCTTATTCTACAATATTACTTTATGAATAGAAATAAAAAACCATTAATTGACAATAGCTTAAGATGCAGAAATAAATATTGAAACAAGCTCCTAACTTAGGAGGTCCTTGCTATTGCTCATCACAAATTCATTCATCATAATGCTATTGTCAAAAAACTCGAAATTCATAAAATTAGTTGAAAGAAAGAAGGATGAAATTTAGTTTTTATTCATTAATCCAATAAAAGGAGGGTTCAAATTGAACACTGGGTTATCCCTCCATATAAATATGATAAGTAAACCAAGATTCATCAGCAAACATAAATCATCATACATCAAATCAAGTAAAGAAATCTCAAGCAAACTAGTTTATGAAAATCAAGCTAGATTAACCATGAAGTTTACTTAGCTTAGAGTGGGGACCCTCCACCCTTTCCTTGCACACTTGAAGGAATTATTAGCTACTGGAAATTTAGTAAATCATCCACACCATTGAAAAACAAAATGAAGGTAGAATAGGTTCCTCAAATTAACTCAAAGTATTTAGATGTCTCAATATAAAATTATACAAATTCTACATACCATAAGCCTTCAAAGTTTTGGCTTAAATAGAAGATTATGAAACAAATTGATATAAAGTATATATAACAACTATATATATACATATTCAACTATCCAAGTCGAACTCATCCAACTTATCACTAAAAATATGGAAAATCCCGTGAAATCATAAAACTGCCCTATTTCCTAGGGATTTCCTGAATGACTGGTCCTGGTTGACTAGATTTTACTGGGCCGGATTAAGCTAGGCTTGACCGAACCAATAGGAGTTAGTTCAATCCTAGTTCCCAAGCTTTCTAGAAATGTATTCAGATCATGCCCAAGTGCCCTGCAAATATGACATCCATATAGCCATTACAAGAATTTTTTATTCTGTCCAAGAATGCACTTGAAATTCAATTTTCATAAAAACATCTAAAATTTGCAAAATTAAATTTATATACATGAATATGCATAAATACATCAAAATGAGGTGTATGTGATGGAAAATAAATGGAAAATATAGAAATTAAGTATTTTTTCTTAAGCAAAACTGGACCAAAAACGAGGGCCAACATCTCCCCCTTGTTGATTCACAAGCATGTCCTCATGCTTGTTTCCTCCCATTAGATCTTCTAATCTTTGTTGTAAACCCTATGCCTAACCCTGATGCTTCCTGTTGTGCTACCTCTAGAAGACAATCTATCCCCTTGCACTGTTCTTCCTTGTAGATAGTAGCTTTCACCTACTATTTCCCATACCTTTTTTTCCACATGTTTTTATCTTTGAGCCACTTCAAGGTCTGTTTGCAAAGTAGATCATTCTTTCTTTTCAGTTTTCCTACCTCCTCATTTAGTTTTTCATTCTCCCTGACCAACTTTACACTATTTTTCTTATATGATTTATTTTCTTTTTTCAAGTTCTTCTCTAAGATCCTGTTTATTTCTAACTGATTTGTCAATTTTTTTTATCTTGCTCAAGTGAAAATATTTTTCTAATTCCTGTGTATGCTTTGCAAATGATGTGGCCTCTACATTATCAAAGTACAAGTCTTTTTCTAATGCTTCTTTCTCCAATCTCTCAATTATGTCTTCTACTTGTTTCTTTGTAGAAAGTGTCTCTACAATCTGTACTTCATGGTCTTTTCTACTTGTTTATGTTGGGATCTTTCTCCTATGCCTCCTAGGAGTGAATATGAAGGATGTCTCCTTCTCAATCATGACATTGTTTGTTATGAAACCAGCTCAAGAAAAGATAGAAAAGATAGATCAACGCCTTAGAATTTAGCCTCTTCGAGGGGGCAACCTCCTTTACATTACATAAATGAACAATTCTTGGATGATTCAAATGACAAAACCTCCTTTCTATATATAGGAGTCTAAGGAGTCACAATATAACCCATCCAACCTAACAATAATAATTTAAAGCCACAAAAATAAAAATAGAGGGATTCTATGAGGCACAGTAATAACAATATGGGGATAATAGGGGCACAACAATATTAATAAGGGATGCAACTACAATAGTAATGGGGTAATTACTAGTATTATAGGGACCCAACATGCCCCTCTCCTTCAAAAAAAGTGTTCTCCTCAACACTTGAGTAGTTCTGGATGCTTCTGCATAAAATTCTCATCCTCCCATGTGGAATCTTCAGCGGATAAGTTCTTCCACTTGATAAGATACTCTGAAATTGATCGATTTCGTAGCTGTTGAGTTCTTGTTTCTGTGACTGCTTCCGGTTCCAATATAATTTTCCCTTCCTCGTCAAGTTCTGGCAATATTGTTTGAACTGGGAGCTTGTCACCTATAACCTTCTTTAAACATGAAACATGGAAAACTGGGTGCAATCGAGAAGCTGCAGGAAGCTCCAATTTGTATGCCATAGTACCAATCTTTTGCAACTCCTTGTACGGACCATAATACTTTGGTGATAATTTATTATCCTTCTTAGCTTGCTTGAGGGACATTTGCTTATATGGTTGTAGCCGTAGGAATACCCAATCACCTACATCAAAACTTCTTTCATTGCGATGTTGATCTGCCTGTTGTTTCATTCTATTCTGTGCCAACACGAGGTTATCCTTTAAGAGTTGGAGGACTTGTTTTTGATGTTCGATGTGATGTTCCACTACTTGAACCTTAGAATTTTCTCTAAATATGATGTGATGGACGGTGGTTGATATCCATAAAGTGCCATAAATGGGGTCATTTTTGTTGTTGTATGGAAGGAAGTGTTATACCACCATTCAGCCAGAGGCAACCATTTGACCCATTGTGTCTGTTTATCAGCTACAAAGCAATGAAGATATCCTTCCAAACATTTGTTTACTATCTCAGTTTGCCCATCAGATTGAGGATGATAAGATGAGCTATGAGCTAACTGAGTACCAAGACAAGAAAATAATTCTGTCCAAAAATTTCCAGTGAAAATGGGATCTCTGTGTTGGCATTATGATGCATGTGTTGTACTTGATGGCAACCCTCTCATAGAAGAATATCTCACTTATGTATAACTGGGTGAATCTTCAGAAGAGATATCAGATGTGACTAATGGAGGACAGCTCAAAGGAATCAGATGATGAATCTTCAGAAGAGATATCAGATGTGACTGATGGAGGACAGCTCAAAGGAATCAGATGATAGTTCTAAGTGTGACAAGTTAGCTTTGCCATCAAGTCCAAAGGGGGAGATTGTTGGCATTATGAGATAAGTGTTGTCCTTGATGGCAAACCTCACTGATGACAAATCATAGTACAGAAGGTCAGCAGCAAAGAATTGATGATCAGACTATAAGAAGAAGAGAAAGTTCATACACGCAGGTTCGTTAAGCCCAAGTCGCGTGTACACGCAGGTTGGCTTCAGAAAAAGCGCGTGTATGTGGAAAAGTACCTTTGGTCCACGACGGTTATTCCTTGGAAGTTGTGCCTATGGTTTTGGACCTTGGTGTCTCGACGGACGTGTTGATCCCTAGTTTTGAAGTTGATGGTATTGGATTTCTATGGTTTTGGCTCTTGGTATTGAACAAGGCCTAAGGCTATATAAAGGGAAGGAAATCATTAGGCAAGTGCATCTGAAATGTCTTGAATATCTGATGAAGCATTAGATCCAGTATGCAGGTTATGGGTTGATGATGCATTGCTTGATCTGAGCTAAGGAGAGATCCCAACGGTTGATGGAGAGCAAGATCTAAGGAGAGATCGGGATCAAATGGTTTGAAATGAACTATCTTTATGATGCTTATTCTAGATCTACATACTGACGCATGTATTGTTCTATAAGTATTATGAGTATGATTGATGTCTGATACAGCTGCAAGTTATGAGAAATTATTTTTAGATCTGTACGCGGGTTGTCTTTGGCGAAAGCGCGTATACACGCGGGTTTGATTCATCGAAGTAGCGTATACATTGTAAAGCTTGATTCTTGAAGTTGCAGATGGGTCTGATGGTTATTACAGAGTTCTGTGTCTGCTCTGTGTCCTGGTGACGGTGTTGTTAACAGGGTTTCAGTGATTCAGAGTTTGATGATTGTTTTGAGCTTCAATGATAGTTATGGGTCCAGTATGAAAATTGGATGAAATGTGGCCTTTCAGATTATGTGTTGTGCTTCAGTGTATCCAGTCTGAAAATTGATGAAACGTGGTACCTGGAGGTGAGAAGATTGTAGGCAAGCACCTACGTACTAGTATCTAAGCTAGTACAAAAGCTAAAGGAGATCTTTGGAGCATTGTAGCAGGTAGCAGCCTGCGTACTAGTAAATGAATCGGCTAGTACAAGAGCAAAGGGGGTTGTAGCTCCCGTACTGGTATAAGACTGCACTAGTACAAATATTGTAAAAGGATTTTCTTATTAAGAAGAAGATTGAGATGACTTGCAGCAGGTGGTTTTCACCCACATTGGGTTTCCACCTTATATCTTTGTGTTCATGTGTGTGGCTCTTGTGTGATGTTCTGTTCTGTTATTCTGCACCTGTTTACTGTTAATATGCTTAATAATGATCTGATGCATTTACTGAAGATTAAGCTAACTGAATTATAAGATCTCTGGATATACGCGAGTTTCATTAGACACAGTAGCGTGTACACGCGGGTTCACTTAATTGAAGTAGCGTATATGTTTCTGAGTATGAAATTGAAAAGTTTGATTGATCTGATAATACTGATTCACCCCCCCCTCTCAGTATTATTTCCAACACTCTGTCACTTACAATAATCTTTGGGTTTCCATGTAGCTTTTGAATTGTTTCCATAAATGCAGTAGAAACCGTACTGGCTTTAAATGGATGTGATAATGCACAAAAGTATGCATACTTGGTAAGTTTGTCAACTACCACCATGATGACACTCTTTCCCTCAGACTTGGGTAAAACTGTGATAAAATCCATTGAAACCTCCTCCCAACGTTGGCTTGGAATGGATAAAGGTTGTAATAGACCCGATGTCTTAATTGTTTCAACTTTATTTTGTTGGAAAACCAAACATTTCGCCAAATTTGTTTGAATATCCGATTCAAGGCCATCCCAAAAAATTCCTTCTTAACCCTGTGGTAAGTTTTTAAAAATCCTGAGTGCCCTCCTAAGGGAGAAGTGTGCAATTCCATAAGAATCGTTTGTTTTAGTTGGGAATTCTTACAGAGGTATAAGCGATCTTTGTACCATAAAGAATCATTTTGCCAGCTAAATGTATCAGACTTACTGGAAGCTTGTTGTAACTTTCGAATAAGTGCCCATACTTCTTCGTCATTCTTCCATTCCTCCCTTGCCTCGTTTATCCAATCTGGTTGGATAATAGAAATGGCGCACAACAATGCTTCCACATCCTCATCCTTTCTTGAGAGTGCATCTGCCACCACATTTTGCTTCCCTTTTTTGTAGATGATTTCAAAGTCATAACCCAACATTTTTGTGACCCACTTTTGTTGCTCTTCAGAGGATAATCTTTGTTCTAAAAAGTATTTAAGGCTATCATGATCCGTTTTTACCTTGAAGTCTCTTCCCATTAGGTAGGGTCGCCATTTCTTAAGTGCATGGAGTATTGTCAACATTTCCTTCTCATAAATAGCTTTGTGTAAAAACTTTCCCTTGATTGGACACCTTTCAAAAGCAATTGGTCTTTCATCTTGCATTAAAACATCACCAATTCCATTTCCCGAAGCATCGCATTCCACAATAAAGGTTTTTGCAAAGTCCGGTGTAGCTAAGACCGGTGCTTGGCACATTGCCTCTTTAAGATGTTCGAAGGCCTTTGTTGCTTCTGGAGTCCATGAAAATGCATCTTTCTTCATTAATGTTGTTAGAGGTGCTGCTATTCTCCCATAATTCTTAACAAACTTGCGATAATACCTTGTCAACCCGAGAAATCCTCGCAGATGCTTTATGGATGTGGGGATTTTCCATTCCTTAATGGCTTTAAATTTGTTAAGGTCTACCTCAACTCCTTCATGAGATACAATATGACCCAGATATTCCACCTCTTGTACTCCAAAGAAACATTTGGATCTTTTTGCATATAATTTTTTATCCTCCAATAGTTGTAGCACCCTGTCAACATGTTCAACATGATCCTTCCAAGACTTGCTGTAGATTAGTATATCATCAAAAAATACTAACACAAATTTTCTAAGGAATGGTTTGAAAATGGAATTCATTAAACCTTGAAATGTTGAAGGTGCATTGGTAAGGCCAAAAGGCATGACCAAAAATTAATAATGACCCTCATGAGTTCTAAATGTTATTTTCGGAATGTCTTCAGTCTTCATTCTGATTTGATGATATCCTGAACGAAGATCCAACTTGGTGAAGTAAATTGATCCATGCAATTCATCCAGTAATTCATCAATGATGGGAATGGGAAACTTATCTTTAATAGTGAGCTTGTTGAGCTCCCTATAATCCAGACACATGCGCCATGATCCATCCTTCTTGTACAGTAATACTACTGGAGCAGAGAAAGAACTTTGACTCGGTTGAATTATACTAGCCTCTTGCATTTCTGCAACCATACGTTCAATTTCACTCTTTTGGGCATAGGGATATCTGTACGGCCTGAGGTTTGGAGGAACACTTCCTGGAATCAAACGAATAGCATGATCATGATCACGAATAGGTGGGAGACCTTTGGGAGTCTCAAATACCTTGGAATGATTGTCCAAGACTTTTTGGAGATCTGGAGAAATAGATGATTGCAATGTGGAAACATCTAGCGAACATAATTTTGAAATTACAGCCCTTTGTTCCTTTTTTAGAAGCTTTGTCATACCATTAGAGCTAATTATATTTCCCGGTTTTCCTGCAATACCCGTTAATTCAACTTCCTTTCCTTCCACGGAAAATTTCATGAAAAGTTATTGAAAACTGAAAGCTATTGTACCCAAGGATTGTAGCCATTGTACTCCTAGTACAACATCAGCACTTCCCATTGGAATGGAAAGCATTGGGCTAGTCAATACATATTCTCCCATCGATAGCTTGATATTATGGCACTTACTAGAGCAATTTATTGTTCCTCCATTTGCAACCATCACTTGACACTCTGGTGTTGGGTATAAGAAGCAATTCAATTCTTTTGCTACCTTACAATGAATAAAATTGTGGGTACTTCCTGAATCATTCAACACTAGTACCTTTTTCTTCTTGATTTGTCCTTCTATCTTGATGGTTTGAGGAGTGGTAATTCCTGCCAATGCATTACAAGATATGGTTGGATTCATTTCTTCGTTATCTAGGTTTTGTTCCTGGAGTATATCCTCTTCTTTTGAACTTACTTGCTCCTTTTCTTCTTCCTCTTCACAATCTATGTAGAATAATTTCTTCTCAGCACACTTATGACCTTTAGTGTATTTGCTATCACAACTGTAACAAAGCCCTTTTGCTCTTTTTTCTTCCAATTTTTGTGGTGTCAACCTTATAGGTTGTGGAAGACTAGGAGCAACCACACTTCCATCTTTATAGTTGTGAATGGTATAATTCCTGATTGCCATAATTTTTCTTTCCATTTTTCTTGCTAACCTGAATGCCTTCTCTAATGAATCAGGTTCCCAAAGGCGAACATCATGTTGGATATTATCCTTTAAAGTCCCTATGAACACATCAATCCTATGCTCCTCTGGAATATCTTTTACCCTTATGTTCAATTTTTGGAACTCCTCAATGTGCTCCATTATTGAACCCTTTTGTTTGAGACTTATCAATTGGCTAAAAAAAGTGTTGCTTTTTGTATCCTCATAATGTGCTATCAATTCTTCCGTAAAAATTGCCAAAGTGATAATTTGTTTACGAGAGCAAAGCCATTGATACCATACAAACTGATTTGGTTCCAAATATAAAGTTGCAATATGTACCTTTTGTGTGTTTTGCACATTATTGAGATCGAAAAATTGCTCCATTTGTAATATCCATGTTGCGGGATCCTTGCCATCAAACTTCCTCATATTGATTTTTGGAATATGGTGGGTTTTCAATCCCACATTAGAGTCTAAGAAATCATGATTAACATTTCTTTTGTTCGCATCATGAGTTTCCTTTACTACCTTTTCACCATTGGTAAGTATTTCTTGTAGAAAATTTGTCAAATCTGTCTTCAAATCTGCCATGCCTGTCTTCAAATTTGTGTTCAAATCTATCTTCAAGTTGTCCCTCTTAGCTTCCATGCCATTCATCTTAGCTTCCACGCCATTTATCTTAGCTTCTGTTAGCTTTTGTGATAGTGACATTTGTTGCACTTGTTCTTGTAATTTTGATATATCATGTAGCATTTCTTCCTCTTCTTCTGATCCAGTTGGATATTGGTGGCGACCCGCTAATTCCACTTGGATCCCCTCTAGTGCTTCTTACAGTTTTTTCAGTTTCCTTAATTATAGCACAATTTACTATTTTTAGCAGTTTTTCGGGTCCTAAACTTCCGGAGCCGTTTTGAGGCCCTAAACGACGTTTTTTGGGAAATCTACCGCCAATGATTTTTTTGATAAAAATCATCTTTCTCGTCGTAGTCCTCGGAGAGATCTTTCCAACGGGCTATCATGCACGTCAAACGGAGATAGTACGACCAATTCGCGACCCCGGGAAGTTAATGTACCAACTTACCCAAAACGGGGCCCACAATTTGGCGTTTCATCTTCTAAGGTTAGGTTTTGGAATGTGAAGGGTTTTCCATTGTTTCTCAAGAATAAATAGGCCTTCGAGCCTCATTGTAAGACAGTTCAGAGGCATGTAGCCACCACATCTCTTCTCAAAGATAAGCTACCATCGCCCTAGCTGGTTTATTTCCATTTCTGTTTGTAAGCATATTTCAGTATTTTACAGTAATGAAATGAGGTATTATTTCCGCTGCATATCTGTCTTTATGGTTATCTCTATATTTTATTGCGTTCCTATTTAAATCCGGATCAGTGGTATCAGAGCGGTCTGCTTTTCTTCTCTGTTTTTCTTTGCATGTCCCCAACGAGGTTAGGATATAAGGAGTTAGGGCTTGAACTGGTCGAACCTTTGCAAGACCAGCCTCGCAAATCCCGATGGCCTCCCATGGCGGATGAAAAGAAAGACGAGGGGGCAGGAGATCCTATCAAAATCTTGCTCGAAGAAGCCCTCAAGTGACAAAGGAACGCGATGATGGACAACTTTGCCCAAATCCTTCAGCGGCTACCCAGGGGCAACGCATCGGCTTCCAACAACAACTCTGGAAACGCCACACAATTTAAGGTACAAGTTACTTTTGAAATCCCCATATTCGAGGGTCATATAGACACAGATGCCGTCGATAAATGGTTAAATGTGCTAGAGGGTTATTTTTCTGTTCATGATTTTTCCAGTCGGGAAAAGATTATTTTCGCTCTTCTCAAAGCAGCCCCCCACGTCAAGGATTGGTGGGAAACCTACTGCGAGCAGAAGGATGAAAGTACAGGCTCACTATTTTCAGTCGCACCGACTTGGGATTCATTCCGAGATGCCATCAAGGAGCAGTACTACCATGTCGGAAGCTATGAGGATTAATACATAAAGTGGACCACGCTACGACAGGGAAGGGACCAAGACGTACCAGAGTTTACCAATATTTTCCATACCCTTCGCACAAAGTTGGGTATCAAGGATATAGAGCAGCATTTGGTACTCAAATACCGTGGCTACCTACACAAGTACATCCAAGAAGAAATAGAATTCTTGAACATCTCCTCGCTCGACACGGAATATCGATATGCCGTCAAGGTCGAGCAAAAGTTTAAACAGAAGAAGCGAGACTTTGGGTCTGCGAATCCAAAACAAGGGAAAGGTGCCCCCAAACCGCAGAATAAAGGACAAAGCTAAGGCGGGGCAGGCCAAGACAACCCCCCAAAGCTGCAAGCAAAGAACAGCGCCGCGAAGCCGAAAAAGGACACCGGAAAGTGGTGTGAGTTCCGTAAGAGCTCCACTCACAACACAAGTGAGTGTCGGGCCAAGCAGTCACTGGTGGCCGAGCTAAAGGTTTCAGAATCAGATGCATGTTCTGACTCTGAGTCAGAACCCGATAAGGGGAATGACAAAGGGAAGCAGATTATCGATGCGGAGCCCAACGCCACCATTGCCACCACGAAGATACAGAAGGAGGAACCTGAAGATCCAGAGGAGGAGGAACGTCTCTTCCACTCCCAGATGTGGGTAAAGGGCTCCCCGCTACAGTTCATTGTCGACAGCGGGAGCCAAAAGAACCTCATTTCGGCAGAGGTCGTGAAACGGTTGGGGTTACCGACCACATCACATCCACAACCATACACCATTGGGTGGCTGCACCAAGGACGGGATCTTCGCGTGAGCCAACAGTGTCGCCTTCCATACAACATCAAGCCCTTCACGAATGAGGTATTGTGTGACATTGCTCCCCTCGAAGTTTGTGATGTGTTATTAGGACAACCATACTTGTGGAAGCGACATGCTGTGTATGAGTCAAGGCCCCGTGCTGTTATTGTTACTTTGGAAAATAAGTTGTACAGGATACCAGAGGTAGCACCGCCTACCGCCATCTCTTTGGTTACTGCAAAACAATGCAGTAAGCTCATTTCCAAAACCGGTAAGTTTGTTTTCCTGATGATACGCCCTCAAGAAAAGAATAAGACGGTGGCCACGACCTCCAGACAAGGCCCCTCCGCATGACAACTACAGATGGACAAGGTAGTGGAGGAGTATGAGGACATCTTCACCTCCCCCGCAGGGGTTCCTCTGCACTGTCAGGTCAAGCACTCCATTGATCTGACCCCAGGTTCGCCGCTGCCCAATGGACCAATCTATCGGCGCTCTGTTATGGAGAACGATGAAATCAAGAGGCAGATTCAGGAGCTGTTGCAAAAAGGTCACATCCGTCCGAGTTCATCACCCTGTGGGAGCCCGATCGTGCTGGTACAAAAGAAGGATGGGACTTGGAGACTCTGTATTGACTATCGGGCGCTGAAAAAGATCACTGTCCGTAATAGGTAACCAATCCCATGGATTGATGACCTCTTGGACCAACTAAAGGGGGAAAAATATTTCAGCAAGATCGATTTGAAGTCAGGATATCACGAGGTACCAATCGAACCCTCCGATGTGTGGAAGACTACCTTCAAAGCCAAGGAGGGCCTTTTCGAATGGTTGGTTATGCCTTTCGGATTGACGAATGTTCCTGCAACCTTCATGAGGCTTATAGACGACATCTTGCGGCCATTCACCAACTCATTTGTAGTGGTATACTTGGATGACATCTTGATCTTTAGCAAGACTTGGGAAGAGCACCTCCACCACATCCGACAAGTTCTCCAAACACTGCGACAACACAAGTTATGTGCCAATTTGGAGAAATGCACTTTTGGCATGACCCAGGTTCAGTATCTAGGATACATTATTGATGAACGGGTGGTGCATGTGGATCCAGCCAAGATCCAAGTCATTCGGGATTGGCCATCTCCAACCACTCTGACAGAGCTTCGCAACTTTCTAGGCCTTGCCAACTTCTATCGCAGGTTCGTGTTGGGATTTTCTCATATCACTTGGCCCTTGAGTCAGGTCACCAAGGGAGGAGCGAAAGCAAATTTTTTTTTGTCTGAATCTCAATAGAAGGCATTCACAGAGTTGAAAGATTGACTCTGCACAACACCAGTTCTTGCATTACCAGACTTGCAACAACAATTTGAGGTTGAGACAGATGCCTCTGACTATGCTATTGGGGCAGTCCTTACTCAACACAGGCATCCAGTGGCATATCACAGTGAGACACTTTCAGACACAGTTCAGAAGTATCCCACTTATGACAAAGAGATGTATTCCATTGTGCAGGCCTGCCGACAATGGAAACATTACATTTTGGGGAAGGAAACAGTCATCCACACAGACCACCGACCCCTGCAGTTCATACAGACCCAAGGGAGATTGCAGAATGATCACGATCAGAAGTAGTCCACATACCTGCAACAGTTCCATTTGAATATCAAGTATAAGAAGGGCAGCACCAATAATGTTGCAGATTGCCTCAGTCGACCACCGATCATGGCGTTAACCACCGTGCTCAACTCTTGTGGGCACGAGACTTCTGATTGGCCACTTCTCTACAAAAGCGACCCGGAATTCGGCCACACATACCAGACACTCTTGGAGGGTCAGCATGTTCCAGATTTTCACCTCCAGGACGACATGTTATGCCACCTGGGCCACCTTTGTGTTCCTTCAAGCGAGCGTGCCAAGATGATCTAGGAAGCACACTACAGTCGGGCCGTTGGGCATTTTGGGGTCGAAAAAACGGTGGCAGTACTGCAGAAATATTTCTATTGGCTGAATCTTCAACAGGATGTCGGGAAGTACATCAGATCATGCACTGCTTGCGCCATTGCCAAACCGACCATCAAGAAGCAAGGCCTTTATACCCCGCTGCCTACCCCTAGTCGACCTTGGGAATCCATCTCCATGGATTACATGTCAGGCCTCCCTTCCACTAGGCATGGAAATGACTGTGTTTTTGTGGTCGTCGACAGGTTCTCGAGGATGGCCATTATGGCGGCCTGCAAGAAGAATATCACAGTAGAAGCCACTGCTAAACTCTTCTTTGAACGAGTATGGGTACACTTTGGGATCCCATAGTCTATCATTTCAGATCAGGACAGCAGGTTCCTCAGTACATTTTGGTCTAGCCTCTGGTCGATGTTGGACACCAAACTCACTAAGTCCACAGCCTTCCATCCTCAAACTGATGGCCAGACTGAGGTCGTCAACAGGATGATCGTACACGTTCTGCGAATGTACAACTCAAATCATCCACGCACATGGGACGAGACCTCCCCTATGTTCAACACAGCTACAACCGGGCTCTCCACAGCTTGACTGGCCACAACCCTTTCCAGGTGGGATTGGGATTCCAGCCACTATGTCCCATTGATGTGGCCATGCCGTTTGCAGCTACTCACGCAGATTCTGCTCATGTCTAGTACGAAACAGATAAGGCAAACAACTTCATTGAGCACATCCAACATATTCGCCAGCAGGTCCATGACATTTTGGAGAAATCAAATGCCAAGTACAAGCAGCGACATGATCAACATGGGGTGCCACACAAGTTTCAAGTGGGAGACAAAGTCTGGTTGCATTTGCAAAAGGAACGCCTTACTGGAGCCTATCGGAAACTCAGACCACTCCGATATGGCCCTTACACCATTACCAAGGCTGTGGGAGACAATGCATTTGAGCTCAGCATTCCCCCATTCCTTGGCCTGCACCCGATGTTCAATGTCGACCGCCTTCGGCCATACTTTCCACCATTACTAGACACGTCCAACATTGCAGAACAACTCACACCCACAGAGTTAAATCCAGCTTGCATGGAACAAGTTTCAACTGATCGGATCATGGACACACAGATCAAGCACACTCGCCAGCAGAATATCCAACTGTATCGAGTTGTCAAAGCAGGACAACTCCTTCACCAGGGCAAGTGGCTCACCAGGGATCAAGTGCAGCAGAAGTTCCCTCATCTCATGGAGGAACTCAACGCAATGGGGACCATTGCTTCCTAAGGGGGGAGGAATGATCCAGGTGGATATTGGTGGCCACCCGCTAATTCCACTTGGATCCCCTCTAGTGCTTCTTACAGTTTTTTCAGTTTCCTTAATTATAGCACAGTTTACTATTTTTAGCAGTTTTTCGGGTCCTAAACTTTCGGAGCCGTTTTGAGGCCCTAAACGACGTTTTTTGGGAAATCTACCGCCAGCAATTTTTCTAATAAAAATCGTCTTTTCCGTCATAGTCCTCGGAGATATCTTTCCAATGGGCTATCATGCACGTCAAACGGAGATAGTACGACCAATTCGCGACCCCGGGAAGTTGATGTACCAACTTACCCAAAACGGGGCCCACAATTTGGCGTTTCACCTTCTAGGGTTAGGTTTTGGAATGTGAAGGGTTTTCTATTATTTCTCAACAATAAATAGGCCTTCGAGCCTCATTGTAAGACAGTTCAGAGGCATGTAGCCACCACATCTCTTCTCAGAGATAAGCTATCATCGCCCTAGCTGGTTTATTTCCATTTCTGTTTGTAAGCATATTTCAGTATTTTACAGTAATGAAATGAGGTATTATTTCCGCTGCATATCTGTCTTTATGGTTATCTCTATATTTTATTGTGTTCCTGTTTAAATCTGGATCATCTTCATGAGTCATGCTAGAGATTTTAGGTTCCTTACTAGGTGTTTTCATTTTCTTTCCTCGGGGCATCCGTTACTGATAATAATGCTCTACTATGCCCTTTGAATTCCTTCAAAATAAATTTTCAAACCAAGCTTAAGCAAAAATTTAAGAAAATCTACACACCTTTTTTCACTTTGTAGGAGCTCGATATTGCCTCTGATGTATCTCTGTACTTTCCGATCATCTACTTCTGAATTTATGACCTGAAGTAGCCCTTTGTGTCCTCTTTCCAATGCCACAAGTCTGACCCAAATTGGATTCTCCAGGGAAGAGTTATGCGAAATCTCCCACAGTGACTTGATTATAGACTAGTTTAGTAGAGCAAACTTGTACGACGTGCCACGAGTCACTATTTCGACCTTTGGATCTGAAAAATGCATACAAGAAACTACAGTCTGTCCTCTTTCTGTACCTTCTTACGAAATTTCAATCCGATCCCCAGAGAGAAAGTTAAGACAATTTTCCGTAGGTCACCTGTTTGGAATGTAATTCAGGAGTCTGCAAAAAGACCAACTTCCCAAATCATATCTCTGCAAAAATAGCGCGAAAAGCTCTGAAATTCAGATCTGAGGTTCAACGCGATTTCTTGTCAAATGGGTTTTTTTGCAACTTCTGAAACGTCGCAGAAAAAAAGTTATAGCGAAAATGCCACGATGACCTGTTTGGAGCAACGAAACCCTAGAATCCAAAGTTATGATACCAAATGTCATGAAACCAGCTCAAGAAAAGATAGAAAAGATAGATCAACGCCTTAGAATTTAGCCTCTTCGAGAGGAAACCTCCTTTACATTACATAAATGAACAATTCTTGGATGATTCAAATGATAAAACCTCCTTTCTATATATAGGAGTCTAAGGAGTCACAATATAACCTAGCTGACCTAACAATAATAATATAAAGCCTAAAAAATAAAAATAGAGGGATTCTATGGGGCATAGTAATAACAATATGGGGATAATAGGGGCACAACAATATTAATAAGGGATGCAACTACAATAGTAATGGGGTAATTACTAGTATTATAGGGACCCAACATTGTTGTTTTGCTTCTTAATTCTAGTTCTTGGATAGATTGGTGAATTCATTATGCCTCTGGTTTCTTAATCTTTTTTGTACTGCTCTTCTATGACCTGTTCTTCATGCTCATTTTGGACTAAAACTTCTTTCCATATTATACCTTGAGTTCTCACTTGATGTTCTACAAGAAGTTTTATAAGTCCTTGATGATAAACTTGAGCTTGTTTTGGTTTAGTTTCATTTTTCACTAACTCTATCATCTTGATTAGATTCCTGGAGAAGAAATATCACAGGTTAATTTTTACTTTTCCTTTGATGTGTTGGAGTAGTCTGACATGGTAAAGATGTGCCACACTATGACCTCTATCACATGTGAAAAATTTTTGAATGGTCAAAACTAACTCTCCCCAAGGCTCATTGAACTATTCCCTAGTTATGCCTTTAGTTCTATCAAAAGCTCCCTTCCTATTCTTCTCTAACAAGAAATTCCATGCTTTCTTTTTGAAGTGTAGACCTTTCTGATAGTTTTCTCCTGTCATTGGTAGATCTAATGCCTGATAGATGTATTCTGGAGTCAATGTAATGATTAAGTTTCCTACCATAGTTTGGTCTTGGGCATAGTTGTTTACAAACTCCGTAGTTATACTCTCATTGTGCCCATTAAACCTCTGAAGAAAACCTATAAACCCAACTTGATATAGTTTCTCTACTATTTCTTTCTTCCACTACTCAATCTGGAATTTTGGTTCTATTCTTGTAGTCATGTTTTCTTAAAACCAATTGATATATCCCTCTACTATAATCAATCTCATTTTAAAAATGAAAATAAAAATCATTCATGCATACAAATATTCTTGATTCAATTATACATTGTAGTAGTAGAGCTTACCTTCTTCCCAATACTCTTCAGAAACAATGAATTCAAGCTTGTTTAATCTCTGTTTTATTGCAACAATAAGTCACTTTTCTTTTCAAAACATTACTCTTTGTAGATGAAAAAAAAAACATCCTGCTTATTCTCTGATGCAAAAACCACTCTCTATTCTATTCCATTTCATCAAAAACTCTGCTCTGTCCATGTAAATGAAATGATCTTCTTATGCATATCATTCATTATATTCATTGTTTATAGGAAAAGAAATAAAAAATTGAAAACTTGTTTTGATTTTGAAAAAAAAATTATATAAAAAAAATCATATCATAGCTCCTCCTTTCGATTTTCGTTTTATAACTCTTTCCTATGGTTAACAAATCCATTTATATGTCAAACTGAAGTAGTTTTCGATCTCACAGTTTGTGCAATCAAACAACAACTAGTTCACCGTTTATTCGACACTCTGTTTCATCAACCAACTTGGTGATTTCATGATTAAACATAGAAGATCTGAATCGGTTTACTTGCTTGTGGTGAAATGTCGTCATTCCCTCTAAGTTGTGGCCTTATCTCCCTGTGTTTCATAATGCTTTCTATTGTTAAACTCCACTCAAAAAACTTATGTCTTTATTGGTGGCAAAGTCTAAATGAATGACAGTAGTGACAAATCATAAAGAGTGATAGAAGCACTATCTTATAACTTGAAGTTAAACTGGTGTTTTATTAAAAATATTGAGATTTACTCATCAAAACATCTGTTGCATTTATTAAAACAAATCGGGTTTTTCTCTTACCTTCTTTCTCACAAGATCTTTCTCAGTCAATTTCTCTTGCTGTTATATGACTTCCAGATCTCTCGGCTTATCCCTCAGTCTATTCTGCTTATTCTTCTTATCTCTCCGATTCTACACTACTATATTTCTTGCTTCCCTTCTCTCGATTTGATTTCCTTCGTTTCTGCATTTTCTCTGTCAAACCATTCTTCACTGGACATTCAAATGCATGCTGATAGCTCATACGACATTCATCGTCCTCCATGAGCTTGCAAATGGCTATGATGGTGGAGAGAAAGCGGTTTTTATAGAGGTATGTGTGTAAAAATGGCGGAGGTGCACAATATGAGTTTGGTTGAATGCGGAGGCTCACGATGTTGTTTTAGTTGAAATGTTGTATTGTTACATTTTCAAATTCATTTGACCGTTCTTGCATGCTTCAACCTCTGACTTTGATGCCTTCGTGGTTGTCCTGTGTACTTAACCACAGTGTATACCTCCATGTTTCAGCTTACTCATTACTATAACCTTTGATTGTTGTTTACTTATATCACCGTATACTCATACTGCCATACCTTTGCGTGTCCACCGGCTCATATTATTACTCCATCTCATACCTATTTACAGTGCATTTTGGTTTGATCATCGTGCCCTTTGAAATTCATTATAGCTCAATTGCATGGCCTCATGCCCATTGAACTTCATCATGCCTCCACTTCATATCCATTCCCAACGTATTATGCCACCGAAACGACTTCATAATGTTTGTTTCGTTGCATTATGTGCATGGCATCTCATTATTTGTTTCATTGTGTTATGATAACCTTACACTCCATAGTATCATGTTTGTTTTATGCACTTTGATTATGTCTTATCAAAATGCATTATTTCGATTTCTTTTGACTTATATCATTTCATAATATGCGCTTTTCAATATTTGCAATTTAATTTTAAAATGACCATGTTAAGGTCATATTTAAAATTAAATTTATGATACTAACTTTTGGTATGGTTTTGTAGATCTAGGTTTTGACTATTGGACCCTCTATTTCTAATCCATTTTCTTTTAAGAAAATACCTAGGGTTAATATGATGTGTATATGGAATATGAAATGAATATGTGGTATTTGGAGTATGAAATGAAATATGTTATATGTAATTAAATAGGTAGGATAATTGATATGGAAATGAATATAATGAATAGGATACTAGGAATATAATAAGTAGAATAATGAAGGTAGTGAAATATAGGTAAAATATGCATGTTGGGTATTAAATTAATCTTAACAATCTCTAGAAAATTCAAAAAATTATTTGAAATTTCAAGAATTTTTTTTTACTCAGTATACTTTACTCCCTGATAGTATTTGATGATATCTTCTGGTCAAATAATAGGTGAAAATTTCTTTGATGGATCATCTAGGATAATGTAGTCTTATTTCTGCTTCATGTTGTTTCATTCATCATTGATTTAGGATCATCGAATTTTGATGTTGTTCAGGTCCCTTCTGCAATTGGTACTTGATAATGCAGGTCCTTTCTGACATGTATTTTTTTGTATGCATCATTTGTCATATACTACATGTTTCTTCTGACATTCCAGGTCCCTTATGTAAAATGTTTCCAATAATGTTTCAGGTCCCTTCTGACATACAATTCAAGTTCCTTCTTCAATGCAGCTGCTCAAACTAATTTCCTTTTCCAACTTCCCCCTTCCTTATGTGAATACTTGTCCTCAAGTATTGTATTGTTTTGGAGGGTTAATTCAGTAATATCAAATTGTCGTAAGAGTAAAACAAAATAGAGAATTCATATAGGCCAAACTAGTTGGTTTTCCTCAAATCCAATTTTTCTTTGTGCTAGTTTCCTGGGTTTTCACAAGCAAACTTTTTCTTTTTTATGTATATATATATATATATATTTTTTTTTTTTTATTCTTCTTTTGGAATAACGGAAGGCATATTGCTATGTTTTTCCATTATTTCTAGATCAGTATCTATTGAAATTTGCTTCATAAAATCTTCTTTATTGATAGGTTTATTGTAGACTTTAAGCCTATGTCTGTTAACTACAAATGAAATAGATTCTTGATCAATTGTTTTTATCTTGATAGATCCATTATCAAAGATCTCTTCTACCTCATATGGCCCTAGCCAATGAGTTGTAAACTTTTTCTTGAAATCTTTAAATTTGGAGTCGAACAATAATGCCAAATCTCCTTTTTTGAATGTTTCATTCTTGATGAACTGATCATTCCATTTTATCCTTTGCTGCTACACAAGAGTTGTGTGCTCCACTGCTTGCTACATTATTTCATCTAGTTGATTCAATTCCATTAATCGTTGATGTTGTGCTTCAGATAATTCCAGTCCTAACTTTTTTGCTAACTTGAATGTGTGTATTTGAAATTCTATGGGTAATAGGACTTCTTTTCCATACACTAACTGATATGGACTGAACCCAATTGCGTTTTTCTATGTTATCCTATATGCCATAGTGCATCTCTTAATTTCTCTGACCAGTCCTTTCTATTCATTTGTATTGTCTTTGTTATGAAATTCTCGAGGACTTTGTTTTTCGACTCCACCTGTCTATTTACTTGAGGATGGTACGGAGTTGATTTTCTATGTTTGATCTTGTACTTCTTTGTAAGATCATGAACAAGCTTGGAAGTGAACTGTGTGCCTTGGTTAGTTACAATATGTCTCGGTACTCCAAATATGACAATGATTTCCTCGAAGAGGAATGTGACTACTGTGACTTCTGTTTCTCTTTCTACTGCCTTTGCTTCAACTCACTTAGTAACATAATCAGTACATACCAATATGTACTTCTTCCCATTTGATGGTGGGTTTATTGGTCCCACAAAATCTAGAGCCCATTGCTCGAATGGCTCTATAAGTACTTGTGGCTTAAGTGGCATTTCATCTAGTATTATTGGCCTTCCTATTCTTTTGAATTTGCCACACATTTTGACATAGGCTTTGGAATCTTTGAAGATTTTTGGCCAGTAGTAGCCCAGTTGCAGCACCTTGTAGGTTATCTGCCTGTCTGCAAAATGACCACCACATGGCTCGTCATGACATGCTTTCAAAATTTCTAATATTTCATCTTCTCTAACACATTTTATTATTATTAGATCAGAGCTAGTATAAAAGAGATCACCATTGACCCAACTATATCTAGGACTTTCTCTAATTATATTTCGTTTTTGTTTCTTTGTGAACTGGGACAGTAATTTTCCAGAGGATAAATAGTTTGCTATATCTACAAACAAATGTTCATCTAGGAAATTATCTAAAACAAGATTTGGATCACTAGGTGTATGAAGCCTTGAAAGGAAATCAACTACTTGATTGTATTTACTTGGTCGATCTTGAATTGTAATATTAAATTCCTGCATTAACAATAGCCATCTTGTAATTCTGCCATTTTTTATTGCTTTGTTCATTAAGTATTTTACTGTTGAATGGTCTGTGTGAATGAACACTTGATAGCCTATTATGTAATGCCTGAATTTGTTTACTGCACGTACTACAGCTAACATCTCTTTTCTGTGACTCTGTAGTTCAATTCTGCTAGTGTTAAGTTCTTACTTATGAAGTATATAACATAATTAAACTGGTTTTATTTCTATCCAAGTGATGCACCTATAGTTGTATCAGATGCATTAGTGGAGATATGAAATGGAAAGACCAATTTGGTCCTTGAAGAATGGGGGCAACTGATAGCTTTTCCTTCAATAATTAAAATTCATTTTGACAATTATTTGTCCATTGAAATTCAACATCTTTTGCAAGTAACTTGAATAGAGGCAATGCTATTTTACTGAAATTTTTAATGAATCTCCTATAGTAGCCTACATAACCCAAGAAAAATCTTACTTCCTTTTGAGTTGTAGGTGACATTAAATTCACAATGACTTGTATTTTTTGTAGATCCACCTTAATTCCTGATGAGGAAATATGTTGTCCCAACACTATCCCCCCTGTTAACATCATGTAGCATTTTTCATTACTTAGGGATAGATTTTTTTCTATGCATCTTTTCAAAACTTTCTCAAGATTTTTCAAACAATCGTCAAATGTGTTTCCATATAGACTTCTACACATTCATGGATCAGATCATCAAATATTGCAAGCATTTCTCTTTGGAAAGTAGCAGGTTCATTACATAACCCGAAAGGCAAAACATTGTATGCATATGTTCCCCATGGGCAAGTAAATGTTGTTTTGTCCTGGTCTTCCATTGCTATTTTAATCTAATTATACCCACTAAATCCATCTGGGAAAGAAAATAATTTCTTCCCAGCTAATGAATCTAGGACCTAGTCAATAAATGGTAGCGAGAAATGATCTTTTAATGTTGCTTTGTTCAATTCCAAGTAATCTACACATATTTTCCGCTTCCCATTTTCTTTAGTACTACCACTAAGGGAGAAACCCATTGACTATCAAAAATAGGATAGATGAATCCAACTTGTAGTAGTTTCTGTAGTTCATCTTTTACTATTTCCTTCATCATGGGGTTCATCCTCCTTTGAGGCTGCCTTACTGGTTTAATATGGTCATCAGTATAGATGTGGTGCATACATGTGTTGGGATGAATCCCCTACATGTCCGTGTAATCTCAGGCAAAATATTTGAAGTATTTCTGTAATAATGCTATTACCTCTTGTTCTTGCGATAATTGTAAGTTATTACCAATATTCAAATGTTTTCTAGGATAAATCTCAATAGTTTTAGTTTTTGAATTGGTACTTGTGTTTAGAGGAAAACTATTTGTGAATGAATATTATAGTGATTGAATTGTGCAAGTTTCCTGAAAACAGTGGTTCAAAAGATTACTTGATCCAGATTTAAATAGGAACACAACAAATTACAGATATAACCATACATACACAGATGCAGCAAAAATAATAATTCATTTCATTATTGTAAAATACTGAAATATGCTTACAAACAGAAATGGAAATAAACTAGCTAGAGCAATGGTAGCTTATCTTTGAGAAGAGATGTGGCGGGTACATGCCTCTGAACTATCTTATAATGAGGCTCGAAGGCCTATTTATTGTTGAGAAACAATGGAAAACCCTAAACATCCAAAAACCTAACCCTACGACATGAAGTGCCAAACTATGGGACTCATTTTGGGTAAATTGGTACATCAACTTTCCGGGGTCCTAACTTTGGCATACGATATCCATTTGATGCGCACAATACCAAATTAGAAATATCTATCCGAGGACTACAACTTTTGAAAGAAAAACATTAGTACATCGATCCATGTTGCTCCAATTTTTCCTAAAAAATGTCGTTTAGGGCCTTAAAACGGCTCTGGAAGTTCAGAACCCTAAAAAACTACTAAAAATAGTAAATTGTGCTATAATTAAGGAAACTGAAAACTGAAAGAAAACAATTGTGGGTGTCCAAGTGGAATTGGAAGGTGGCCACTAATATCCACCTGGATCATTCCTCCCCCCTTACGAAGCAATGGTCCCCATTGCATTGAGTTCCTCCATGAGATGAGGAAACTTCTGCTGAACTTGGTCCCTAGTGAGCCACTTGCCATGGTGAAGGAGTTGGCCTGCTTTGACAACTCGATACAGTTGGATCTTTTGCTGGCGAGTGTGCTTGATCTATGTGTCCATGATCTGATCAGTTGCAGCTTGTTCCATGCAATCTAGATTTAACTCTGCTGGTGTGAGTTCTTCTGCAATGTCAGATGTGTCTAGTAATGGTGGAAAGTTTGGTCGAAGGCGGTCCACATTGAACACTGGATGCAAGCCAAGGAATAGGGGAATGGTGAGCTCAAATGCATTGTCTACCACAACCTTGGTAATGGTGTAAGGACCATATCAGAGTGGTCTGAGTTTTCGATAGGCTTCAGTAAGGCGTTCCTTCTGCAAATGCAACTAGACTTTGTTGCCCACCTGAAACTTGTGTGGCACCCAATGTTGATCATGTCGTTGCTTGTACTTGGAATTTGATTTCTCTAAAATGTCATGGACCTGCTAGTGGATATGTTGGATGTGCTCAATGAATTTTTTTTCCTTATCTATTTCGAACTGGACATGAGTCGAATTTTCCTGAGTAGTTGCAAATGGCATGGCCACATCAATGGGACGTAATGGCTAGAATCCCAAGCCCACCTGAAAAGGGTTGTGTCTAGTCAAGTTGTGGAGAGCCCAATTATAGTTGCGCTGAACATAGGGGAGGCTCTCATTCCATGTGTGTGGATTCTTTGAGTTGTACATGCATAGAATGTGTACGATCATCATGTTGAAAACCTTCATCTAGCCATTAGTTTGGGGATAGAAGCCTATGGAATTAGTGAGTTTGGTGTCCACAATCAACCAGAGAGTGGACCAAAATGTATTGAGGAACCTACTATCCCAATATGAGATGATAGACTATGGGATCCCAAAGTGTACCCACACTCATTCAAGGAATAGTTTAGCAGTGGTTTCTACTGTGATATTCTTCTTGCAGGCGGCCATAATGGCCATCTTTGAGAACCTGTCGACAACCACAAAAACACAGTCATTTCCATGATTAGTATAAGGAAGGCCTGACATGTAATCCATGGAGATGGATTCCAAAGGTTGACTAGTGGTAGGTAGCGGAGTATAGAGGCCCTGATTCTTGATGGTTGGTTTGGAAATGCAAAGGCAGTGCATGATCTGATCTACTTCTCGACATCCTCTCAAAGATTTGGCCAATAGAAATACTTCTGCAGTACTGCCACCATTTTCTCGACCCAAAAATTCCCAGCAGCTCGACTGTAGTGTGCTTCCAAAATCATCTTGGCATGCTCGCTTGAAGGAACAAAAAGGTGACCCAGGTGGCATAATAGGGCATCTGGGAGGTGAAAATCTGGAACATGCTAACCCTCCAAGATTGTCTAGTATGTGTGGCTGAATTTTGGATCGCTTTTGTAGAGAAGTGGCCAATCAGAAGTCTCGTGCCCACAATAATTGAGCACGGTAGTTAACACCATGATCGGTGGTCGACTAAGGCAATCTGAAACATTATTGGTGCTGCCCTTCTTATACTTGATGTTCAAATTGAACTGTTGTACGTATGTAGACCACTTCTGATGGTGATGATTCTACAACTTCCCTTACATCTGTATGAACTGCAGGGGCTGGTGGTTTGTGTGGATGACTGTTTCCTTCCCAAAAATTTAATGATTCCATTGTCGGCAGGCCTGCATAATGGAGTACATGTCTTTGTCATAAGTGGGATACCTTCGGATTGTGTCTGAAAGTGTCTCACTGTGATATGCCACTAGATTCCCATGTTGATTAAGGACTGCCCCAATAGCATAGTCAGAGGAATCTATCTCAATCTCAAATGGTTGTTGCAAGTCTGGTAATGCGAGCACTGGTTCCGAGCAGAGGTGATGTTTCAACTATGTGAATGCCTTCTGCTTAGATTCAGACCAAAAGAATTTTTCTTTCACTCCTCCCTTGGTGACTTGACTCAAGGGCCAAGTGATATGATAAAATCCCAACACGAACCTAAAATAGAAGTTGGAAAGACCCAGAAAGTTGCGAAGATCTATCTGAGTGGTTGGAGATGGCCAATCCTGAATGACTTAGATCTTTAATGGATCCACATGCACCCCTTGTTCATCAATAATGTATCCCAGATACTAAACTTGGGTCATTCCAAAAGTGTATTTCTCCAAACTGGCACATAACTTGTGTTGCCGTAGTGTTTGGAGAACCCGTCGGATGTGGTGGAAGTGCTCTTCCCAACTCTGGTTGAAGATGAGGATGTCATCCAAGTATACCACTACAAATGAGTTGGTAAATGGCTGCAAGATATCATCCATTAGCCTCATGAAGGTTGCAGGAGCATTCATCAACCTGAAAGGCATAACCAACCATTCGAAAAGGCCTTGCTTGGCTTTGAAGATAGTCTTCCAAACATCGGAGGGTTTGATTGGTACCTGGTGATATCCTGAGTTCAAATTGATCTTGCTAAAATATTTCCCCCCTTTCGATTGGTCCAGAAGGTCATCAATCCGTGGGATCAGATACCTATTCTAGACAGTGATCTTTTTCAACGCCCGATAGTCAATACAGAGTCTCCAAGTCCCATCCTTCTTCCATACCAACACGATCGGGCTCCCATAGGGCGATGAACTCAGTGAGATGTGACCTTTCTGCAGCAGCTCCTGAATCTACCTATTGATTTCATCGTTCTCCAGAATAGAGCACCGATAGTTTGGTCCATTGGGAAGCGGCACACCTGGGGTTAGATCGATGGAGTGCTTGACTTGACAGTGTAGAGGACCTCTGCAGGTGAGGTTAAGTTGTCCTCGTACTCCTCCGTGACCTTGTCCATCTGTAGTTGTCATGTGGAGGGGCCTTGTCTGGATGTCGTGGCCACTGTCTTCTTCTTTTCTTGAGGGCATATCACCAGGAAATTTGTTTTCCTGGTTTTGGAAACGAGCTTACTGGATTATTTTTTAGTAACCAAAGAGATGGAAGTAGGCAGTGCTACCTCCCATATCTTGTAAAACTTATTTCCCAAAGTAATAATAACAACACGAGGCCTTGATTCATACACAACATGTTGCTTCCACAAGTATGGTTGGCCTAATAATACATCACAAATATTAAGGGGAGCAACGTCACACAATACCTCATCTGTTATGAAACCAGCTCACAAAAAGATAGAAAATATAGATCAACGCCTTAGAAATAAGCCTCTTCGAGGGGGCAACCTCCTTTACATTACAAAAATGAACAATTCTTAGATGATACAAATGACAATACCTCCTTTCTATATATAGGATTCTAAGGGGTCATAATATAATCAAAGCTGACATAACAATAATAATGTAAGGGCACAATAATAACAATAGTGGGCTTCTATGGGGCACAATAATAACAATAAGGGGACTACATAGGTACAAAAATATAATGAGGGGGTTGTGCTAATAACAATAAGGGTGTACACTAGTAGTATAGGGGCCTAAAATGCCCCTCTCCTTCAAAAAGTGTTGTCCTCAATGCTTGAGTAGTTCTTGATGCTTCTATATAAAATTCTTGTCCTCCCATGTGGAATCCTCAGCAGGTAGGTTCTTCCACCTGATGAGCTACTCTGAAATTGATCGATTTCGTAGTTTTCAAGTTCTTGTTTCTGTGACTTCTCTAGGTTCCAATATGATTTTTCCTTCCTCTTCAATTTTTGGCAATATTGTTTGAATTGGGATCTTCTGCAACTTTTGAATGAGTGGCCACACTTCTTTGTCCTTCTTCCATTTATCTCTTGCTTTGTTTATCCAATATGGTTGGATAATAGAAATAGCACAAAACAATGCTTCCACATACTCATCCTTTCTTTAGAGTGCATTTGCAACAAAATTTTGCTTCCCTTTTCTGTAGATGGTGTCAAAGTCATTACCCAACATATTTGTTGATGAGGCTCATAAATGGGTACTTATATGGGCTCATTTTACCTCCTAACCTAGTCAAATCAACCATTCTCTTAACTTATTATATGATTTTCTGATTATATTTATGCTTATAGGGTGAGTTGAGTTAGTTATTATGCCATGTGGTCTAACACGTATTTAATAAATATTATTGATGGATTTCGAGGTCAAAGTCAAGGATTTAGTGGTCAAACTGGAGCAATAACTCAAAATAGACAAAGGAGAGGAATTATAGGAGGGAATCCACCTCATTTATTGCTCCTCACTTCGAATTCCCCTTCATTCAGCTCGGAGTACAAGCAGCCGAATCATGCACTAGAAGGCAGCTGAGCAAGTGGAAGATGATTGATAGTTATCTCGAGTTTTGGAAGCCAAGCCTCCCTGAGTTTAACAAAGTTGTTGGTAGCTTCAAATGTATAAGTAGAGAGGCCTAGGGCCTCACTAGGGTCGACTTTTTTTTTGCTTGTGTAAACTTTGCTCAAATTTCGAGCTTACTATTTTATGACAGTTTTATGTAATATTGCTATTTTTTGATAATGCAGATGGAATCATTTTTGAGCTAGCACTAAGTTACCTCAAAGGGCTAAAGCTCTTGGGTTAGGGCCCAATCTAAGTAGCCATGCTTATCTTTACTTGTATTTGTATCCTTTACTTGAGTTTTTAGATTAGTTTGTTGTTAGATGTATTTCTCTTATGGTTAAGAATAGGTTGCTTTCGATGATTTAGTAGCTTACTTCCATTTGTGCTTTCTATAGCAGGTTAAGCATTGATAAGAGAAGATTAAAAAGGCTAGCAACAGTGCCTTGGCCTCTCTTCCTCCGTCTAGGACCATGATTTTAGGCAAAGACTCTCTTGCTGCACCAAAAACACAGATTTTCCTTATTCCTAGGACTTCTTGTGTTTGTAGCTCTCTAGTAGGTTGGTAGTCCAGTTTTATTTGCTTTAGAGATTCTTTATCATGTTCACTTCCTGATTTTCAATAGTCCTTTTGCATGCTTTCATTTCTTATAGCGTTTCCCAACATTTCCTTCTATACATCATAGTTTAGGCCATTTTAATGCAAAACTCTGTTTTTCTTATGATGCACTCATTTCATTGGTTGCTTGATTTTCTTGGTTGACTGTCAGTTTCTATGTAATAGATCAATTCTAGTAGTAGGTTAGATTACCAGCAATCACACCCTCCATCTGATCCATGCCCTATAGGTCTCCCAAATCTCACCTCAATTCTGCCCAAGTTTCCTTCATTTTTCATAGAACTTCTTCCTCTCTCCTTGAGCAAACCCAATCATCTTTCTCTCTCCTGGTGATTCATGGTAGAACTTAAGTACCCTAACACCTCATTCCAACCTTCATCCACCTTTTCCAACCACTCTCACACCCTCAAAATAGCGAAAATTGCTCTCGGCCTCCTCCTGTAGGCCTCCTGTAGTTTCCCCGTTTTCCTCCTGTAGTTTTCCTATGTCCTCCTGTAGTTTTTCCTGTAAGCTTTCTTTTGAAGGCCAAGTGTGGGAAAAGCCTCCAAAAGGAAACTGAAGAACTCCTAGGACCCATCCAAACCATACTACATCCTCCCAAGCTCCAAAACTGCCCTCTGACGCCACCTGTTCGCTACCACACTCACACACAATAAATTAGATGCATGTTAAATTCACATAAAAATCCAAAAATATGTTTTTTGATTATTTACTTCGATAAATAGCATGGTTAGATGTTTTTTACTTCCTTGAATAGGTAATGGCATTTATTTCATGGTTTTCATAGTGTTTTTGGGAAAAGTAGAATTAGCTTGTTAATTAGGGTTTACTAGGTTTTGCTTTAAATTCTAGTCTTTCTCCTTTCTGCAATTAGAATAGCATCTATAGAGTAATATTTCTTTTCTTTCATATCACATAGAGCTTCTTTTTAAATCTATAGAAGTTTTCTTGAGCTCCTAGTGAGCTTGCACCCACTGACCAAGTGACAACCTACAACGAGAACTAGTACTTGTGCATATAGCACCGACACTTCCAAGTTTGTTACGAACTACCAAGTTGATAAAAGTAAAGTTGGTAGCCCAGGAGTTGCAGCATTCTTGCTGCAATACTGGCACTTGCCATTTTTTGGTGCCATTTTTGAGGAAGCATTAGAGTATTATGTGATTACTGCTTTCTTCTATTTCCTATTGTAACATTCTGCTAATAGTTTATTTTGGCAAAAGTAGACTAGTCATTTTTTTTCTTTCAGTTCTGCATTTCCTTGCTTTCCTTTTCAATTCTGCAAATTTCCATTCAATAAGTTCATTTTAGCTAGTTTCAATTTGTTTTTTTCAATCACAATTTCAATTTCTATAGGTACTTTTAGTATGGGGAAAAAGAAACAAAAACCAACCAAAAATATTTCCTTTCATGCCTCGTAGGAGTAGAGATAACTTAGGAAAATTTTTGCCCAATGCCCCCACTGCTTCACACAGGCAACCTTCTCTCTTCTTCAGTGGATGCAATTAAGAAGAACCCTTAGGTGAACATCCAGACATATTTAAGGGGAAGAAGAAGAAGAAAACATTCCTCTGGAGCCAATGGATGAAAACATAAATGGTAGGGGAAATGGATAGAGAATAGAGTGTACCTTCCCCATTCGGGAGACTAATGGGGACACCAAAATGAAGAATATAAGTCCTTCAACCCTACCTCACTTCCATGGTCTGACTACAGAAGATCCTGACACCTTCTTGTTTGAGTTTGATGTTATCTATCGAACTTATGACGATGCAAAAGATGAGAAAAAGTTGAAACAATTCCCTTCTACTCTCAAGGATGCAACACTGCGCTGGTTCATGGGATTACCTGGCAATAGCATCACAACTTGAGCTCAGATGCAGCAGGCCTTTAGCAACAAGTATCAATATTATTTTAGGTCAAAATATAGTAAAGAAGAAATCTTACGAATGACCATAGGATGTGATGAGTCCTTGGAAGACTATGAAGATCGCCTTCACTTGAGCCAAAGACTGACATAGAATAAGGTTGCGGGGAACCACACACAGTGTCCACCTAGCTCAAACGTCCACGCCCAAGAGAGCAGGTAGGGCTGTGAAAGAAGTCGAAGGCTTAAAAGACTTTGTTCAACCTGATCACCCTCACTGAGGGGGATCTCCATGATATTAGTGAGATGGTGAGGGACGTCACCGCAGAGGCCCTCCAGTAGTTTGAGGAGCAACACCAGATGGTGTTGGGGGCTCTCCAGATGTAGATACAGGAGTTGCAGGTGTGCACTCCATAGGTTGGCACTGTGTCAACCAGCCTCGTAGTAGGTACGTCCACGACCGAGGAAATGTTGCGAGCCCGGATGACTAACACAATGGTTTTTCCAAATGGTGCACTTGTTATAGAAAATGAGGCTGACAAGCCTATGGTCAATGGGTTGAAGGGAATCAGATTAAACATGGATGAAATTCCTCAAGAGACACTCTATATTTTACAGGATGGAGCCACTACAAAACTACGAGCTAGGGAGGGTCGCACACTCTAGGTAATGAGCAAGAAGTGTATCAACTGTTGGGTTGTGTTATATTCTTTCCACAACTAGCTAACGTAGTTAACTGGGGGGATAGAGGGGGGGTGGAGCCCCCCCTTCATTGCATCGATTGCGTAGCGGGGGGGTGGTAGCCCCCCTCTATGGGATCTAGGGCAACACCCCTGGGAAATTTTTTTAGGACCTTATATTAGGTGGGACGAACCTACCTATGGTTTTATGCATGGTTTTAGCACATGGTTTTGGACACAATGGTTTTTTGCGCAATGGTTTTCAGTCCATGCTATTCGATGCTACGACATGTATATATATGTATCGTAACATTGAAAGGAACATAATGAAAAATCAATCTAGTAGCCCTGGTTTTAGGATCGAGGGGAAAATCTCTGTGTATATGTGTTTTATGTGTTATTCTCTTGCATTGTTTATTTTTGTGCTTTAGAATTCATATGTAGGTAATTTATGTATAGGGTTAAAACCAACATTTGGTATCAGAGTTGTTTTGGCTTCAAGGGGATGCCTTTGTTGCTGAGGGGTTTTTCTCGGGCCTGTGGCAAACCCTGTTCAGTGGGAGATCTGCGGGATTGATTCTGGTGGTGAAAGAAGATGGCGAGTAGTGGAAAGATAGAGATTGAGAAATTTAATAGTCTGATTTTTGAGTTGTGGAAACTCAAGATGGAAGATCTGTTGGTGGATAAAGATCATTGGATCGTGGTAGATCTAGGTACTAAACCAATGGGAGTGTTCGATGAAGAATGGAAGAAGTTGGATCAAAAGGAAAAGAGAACAATATGATTGTGTGTCTCAGATTTAGTATTGCTGAATGTATTAGGGGAAGCTACCACTAAGGCTTTATGGGACAAGTTAGGGACTTTGTACCAATATAAGTCTCTGGTGAATAAACTGTTCGTATGAGAAAAGTTGTATAACCTAAGGATGAAAGATGGAGACTTGATGTCAAGGCATTTGAACGCATTTAATATTGTGGTAAGTCAGTTATTATCTGTTGATATTAAAATTTCAAATGAAAATAAATGCATCAATTTGTTGTGTTCTCTGCTAGATTTGTGGGGTAGTCTGGTTATTGCAATAGGTAGCAATGCAACTACCCTGAAGTTTGATGAAATAGTCTCATCCTTGCTAATGGAGGAGATGATCCGGATTTAAACAGGAACGCAACAATTTACAGAGATAACCATAAATACAGAGATGAGATAACCATAAATACTGAGATGCAGCGGAAATAATACTTCATTTCATTAATGTAAAATACTGAATGTGCTTACAAACAGAAATAGAAATAAACCAGCTAGGGCGATGGTAGCTTATCTCTGAGAAGATATGTGGTAGCTACATGCCTCTGAACTGTTCCGAACTGTGTTACAATGAGGCTCGAAGGCCTATTTACTATTGAGAAACAATGTAAAACCCTTAACATTCCGAAATCTAACCCTAGAAGATGAAACACCACATTGTGGGCCCCGTTTGGGTAAATTGGTACATCAATTTCCCGGGGTCGTAACTTTGGCATACGATCTCCGTTTGACGCGTACGATAGCTTGTTAGAAATATCTATCCGAGTACTACCACTTTGGGAGGCAACATCGGTCCATCAGCCCATGTTGCCCCAGATTCCCAAAAAAACGTCGTTTAGGGCCTCAAAACGGCTCCGGAAGTTCAGGACCCGAAAAACTGCTAAAAATAGTAAACTGTGCTGCAATTTAGGAAACTGAAAAGACTGAAAGAGATAGTTGTGGGTGTCCAAATGGGATAGGTGGGTGGCCACCAACATCCACCTGGATCATTCCTCCCCCCTTAGGAAGCAATGGTCCCCATTGCGTTGAGTTCCTCTCTGAGATGAGGAAGCTTCTGCTGAGCTGGGTCTCTGGTGAGCTGTTCTGCAATCTCTGATGTGTCCAGAAATGGTGGGAAGCATGGTCGACGATGGTCCACATTGAACACTCGGTGCAAGCGAAGGAATGGAGGAATGTTGTGCTTGAAAGCATTGTTTCCCGTAGCCTTGGTACCGGTGTAAGGACCATGTCGGAGTGGTCTGAGTTTTTGATGGGTTCTGATAAGGCGTTCTTTCTGCGTATGCAACCAGACTTTGTCGCCCACTTGAAGCTTGTGTGGTACCCCTGTGCATGAGAATTTGTTCCTGTGTTCTGTCATGACCGTATTCCTTTGCTGCTGCTGCTGTGTAGAGGAACCCTTTGCAGGGGTCATGGATGTAGCAACAATCTTCCCCTTACTTTGGGAGTGGACCAGACAGATGAATTTCCCGGTCTGTGATATGAGCTTGCTGCCTTTCTTGGTAGTGATCAAAGATGTGGCGGTAGGTGGGGCTACCTCCGGTATCCTGTATAATGAATTATTCAAAGAAATAATGACAGCACGAGGCCTGGACTCATACACAGCATGTCGCCTCCACAAGTATGGCTGGCCTAATAATACATCACAAACATCCAGAGGTGTAACATCACACAATACCTCGTTTGTGAAGGGTTTGATGCTGTAGGGAAGGCGGCACTGCTGGGGAACTTTCAGATCTCGTCCTTCGTGAAGCCACTCGATACTGTACGGCTGCGGGTGCGGTGTAGTCGGTAGGCCCAACTGCTTCACGACCTCTGCTGAAATGAGCTTCTTTTGGCTACCACTGTCGATAATGAATTGCAGCGGTGCACCCTTCACCCACATCTGTGAGTGGAAAAGATGCTCCCCCTCTTCTAGATCTGTAGGTTCATTCTTCTCGATCTTGGCAGTGGCAACAGTGGCGCTGGGATCCGCATCAATGATCTGCTTCCCTTTGCCATTCCCCTTGTCAGGTTCTGGCTCAGGGTCAGAACATGCATCTGATTCGGAAGCCTTCAACTCGGCCACCAGTGACTGCTTGGTCCGACACTCACTTTTGTTATGAGTGGGAATCTTGTGGAACTCACACCACTTTCCTGTGTCCTTCTTCGGCTTCGTGGTGTTATTTTTTTCTTGCGGCTTTGATGGGTTGTCTTGGGTCACCCCGCCTTGGCTTTGTCCTTTGGGCTTCGGATTTGCAGATCCAAAGTCTCGCTTCTTCTGTTTAAACTTTTGCTCGATTTTGACAGCGTATCGGTATGCTATGCCGAGTGAGGAGATGTTCAAGAACCCCATCTCTTCCTGGATGTATCTGTGTAGGCAGCCGCGGTATTTGAGTACCAGATGCAGCTCAAAATCTTTGATACCCAACTGTGTGCGAAGGGTATGAAAAATGTTTGTGAACTCCGGCACATCTTGGTCTCGTCCCTGCCGCAGTGTGGTCCATTTGATGTATTTGTCCTCATAGCTTCTGACAGGGTAGGACTGCTCCTTGATGGCATCCGGGAAGTCATTCCAAGTGTGTGCGGCTAAAAATAGTGAGCCTGTACTTTCATCCTTCTGCTCGCAGTAGGTTTCCTACCAGTCCTTGACGTGGGGGGCTGCTTTGAGAAGAGTGAAAACAATCTTTTCCTGACTTGAAAATTCATGAACAGAAAAATACCCATCTAGCAGATTTAACCATTTATCTACGACATTTGCGTCTATCTGACACTTGAATATGGGGATTTCAAAATTAACTTGTACCTTAAAGGGCGTGGCGTTTCCAGAGTTGCTGTTGGAAGCCGATGCGTCGCTTTTGGGTAGCCGCTGAAGGATCTGGGCAAAGTTGTCCATCATCGCGTTCCGTTGTCGCTCGAGGGCTTCTTCGAGCAAGATTTTGATGGGATCTCCTGCCCCCTCGTCTTTCTTCTCATCTGCCACGGGAGGCCATCGGGATTTGCGAGGCTGGTCTTGCAAAGGTTCGACCAGTTCAAGCCCTAACTCCTTATATCCCGACCTCGTTGGGGACATGCAAAGAAAACCAGAGAAAAAGCAGACCGCTCTGATACCACTGATCCAGATTTAAATAGGAACGCAACAAACTACAGAGATAACCATAAATACAGAGATGAGATAACCATAAATACTGAGATGCAGCGGAAATAATACTTCATTTCATTACTGTAAAATACTGAAATGTGCTTACAAACAGAAATAGAAATAAACCAGCTAGGGCGATGGTAGCTTATCTCTGAGAAGAGATGTGGTGGCTACATGCCTCTGAACTGTTCCGAACTGTGTTACAATGAGGCTCGAAGGCCTATTTATTATTGAGAAACAATGTAAAACCCTTAACATTCCGAAATCTAACCCTAGAAGATGAAACGCCACATTGTGGGCCCTGTTTGGGTAAATTGGTACATCAATTTCCCGAGGTCGTAACTTTGGCATACGATCTCCTTTTGACGCGTACGATAGCTCGTTAGAAATATCTATCCGAGTACTACCACTTTGGGAGGCAACATCGGTCCGTGGACCCATGTTGCCCCAGATTCCCAAAAAAACGTCGTTTAGGGCCTCAAAACGACTCCGGAAGTTCAGGACCCGAAAAACTGCTAAAAATAGTAAAATGTGCTGCATTTTAGGAAACTGAAAAGACTGAAAGAGATAGTTGAGGGTGTCCAATGGGATAGGTGGGTGGCCACCAACATCCACCTGGATCAGGAGATGAGACAGAAAAATATGGAGAGCCAGAATGGTGATGCCTTGTCTATATGAGGATGGTCCTAGAACAGAAATTAAAATAAGTCATCGAGTGAGAGATCTAAATATAGAGGGAGATCTAAATCTCCAAGAAAAGCTGTAAAGGTGGTCTACTGGAAATGCGGAAAGGAAGGGCACTACAAAAGAGACTGTAAATCTAAAGCTCCTGACAAAGGAAAGGAATCTGATGATGGTCCTTCTATAGATGCGAAAACCACCTCAGATGAAGGTGGGGATGTGTACTTGGCTTCTTCAAGTACACATGTAGATCATGAGGCATGGTTTATTGACTCAGGTGCATCCTTTCACTTCACTCCCCATAGAGAGTGGTTCTGTGAGTATGAGAAATATGATGGTGGTGATGTCTTCTTAGGGGGTGATAGGAAGGCTAGAATCATTGGTCGCAGAAAAGTAAAGTTGAAGTTGTAAGGTGGAAGGGTTAGAACACTTTTGGGTGTTCTGCATATTCCTGCATTGGCTAGAAATATGATTTCTGTAAGCAAGCTGGATGATGCAGGTGTAAAAACAATGTTCAAGAATGATACCTGCAAGATGGTTCAGGGAGAACTGGTATTGATGCATGGAGTTCGGATTGGAATTCTATACAAGATACAAGGTAGCACTGTTGTTGATGGGTGCAACAATTCTGAGGTTCTTGAAAGTGGAGAAAAAAATCTAGTTGTCTCTGGAGAGAAGACCATGTTGTGGCATCAAAGGCTTGGACATATTGGAGAGAAGGGCCTTCGAATACTTCATGGTAGAGGTATGGAAGAAGGTATGAGTAATAGCTCTTTGGATTTTGATTTTTGTGAAAATTGTGTATATGGGAAGTAGAATCGAGTGAGTTTCTCCTCTGGTGGTAAGAGGGCAAAACATATATTAGAGTTTATGCATAGTGATGTGTTTGGAGCTGTGAAGGTTCCATCACTGGGTAAGTTTGTGTACTATGTATCATTTATAGATGACTTCTCAAGGAATACATGGATATATTTCCTTAAGAATAAATTTGAAGTCTTTGACAATTTTAAAGAATTTAAGGCTCTGGTGGAAAACCAGACAAAGAAGAAGATAAAGGTGTTGAGGTCAGATAATGGTGGAGAGTTTTGCAGCAAGAAATTTGAATAATTATGTAAGAAGTGTGGTATAGCATGATATAAGACTACTCCATACACACCTAAGAAAAATGGAGTTGCAGAAAGAATGGACAAGACGTTGATGGAAAGGGAAATAAGCATGCTCAGTGGTGACGGGTTAGGACATGAATTCTGGGCAGAGGCGTTGGAGATAACATGTTACCTGGTCAACAGATCACCTTCATCAATGTTGGAGGATAAGACACCACAAGAGGTATGGAATGGTAAGGAACCCTCTCTTTCACATCGGAGGGTATTTGGATGCGATGCATATGTACATGTTCCAAAGGAGAAAAGAACCAAGTTGGATAGTAAATCTAAAAAGTGCATCTTTATTGGGTATAAGGATGGTTTAAAGGTTTATAAGTTTTGGAACCCAGTAATAAGGAAGGTTGTGTGTAGCCGATATGTGGTGTTCAGAGAGGTGAAAGATGTTATTAAACAAGAAGTCCAACCAAAGGAACCTGAGAAGATAGAGTTTGAGCTGAAGGAGGAAGAATCACACTCTATAGCAGAGGAGGAATCAGAAGACAGAGAGCCACAAACTCCAAGTGTGAGAATGTCAGTTTGAGAAAGAAGGCATCCAAAAAGGTATAGTCCATCCACTTTCTGTTCAAATTTTGATTTATCTATTACTGATGATGATCCCAGAACTGTGAAGGAAGCAGTAGATTCAGAGGATGGAAAACTCTGGAAAGAGGCCATGGTTAATGAAATGGCATCTTTTCACAAAAATGAGGCTTGGAATCTGGTGGAGTTGCTGACTGGAAGGAAACCCATTTGTAGCAAATGGGTGTTCAAGAAGAAGATAAATGTAGAAGGAAAGGTGGAGAAATACAAATCTCGGTTGGTAGCAAAAGGTTATTCCTAGGTGCCAAGAATTGATTTTGGTGATATTTTTTCTCCTGTTGCTAAGGCAGCTTCTATTAGATTACTTTTATCTGTTTCTGTTGCTTTTGATTTTGAGGTAGAACAGATGGGTGTTTGTTTAAAACTTGAACAATGGATTGTTTTGAGCATAAAAAAATTTAGAATGACAAATATGTTGAAGCTCATCTTGTTGGAACTGATACTCTAGTTGAAAAAAATCAAACTTTTCCTGTGCATTTTGCAGACATATTTTAATGTTGAAAAGATTTCCCTTGCTGAAGTTTACCATATCATCTACAATGGAGTGTATTAGAGTACTTAATAGCTCTAGTATATAATCAAGTTTGGCCATTTTCGAAGAGTTTAATTTTGTGGATTCAAATGCACTCCCAAAACCAAATAAAGGGGTGCTCACTTTGCCAAATGTTGCACCAAGGCCAAATGAAGAATTAGAATATCAACAAAACTTGCAAAAGGGACAGTACTAACACAAAATTTAACTATAGTACCAAACATGGATGATAGTACATTGTTGTACTTGACAAACAATGTATTAAAACATAGGCCACAAAATTTATATCTTGTTCCTCGAAGTAACATCGTGCAACCTTGGCAATCACTGGGAAAAGAAGAAGGTCCTCAAATTAGAAGAAATAATGAGTTTGTTAGATGGTATTTGATTTCTCGAGGTGTTCAAGCCCAACACATTTATAACTTCAATGTTTCTCTAACTCACTACTCTGAATATGCTAATGCAGTTATTATTCAACCAAAACTCTGTGTATGCTAATAAACTTGAGCCAGCAATTTGTTATATAAGTATTGAGCATAATTAATGTAGAAACCACCTTCTTCAAACATTTTCTCAAGAAAACATATCACCGAAATTAGCCAAAGTGGATACACAAACACAATCCTTATCCCAATCAAAGAGGTGTGCTTTCTTGAAATAAAAGCAGATAATAAACTCGAACTTTATGGTGTAGAATCAAACTTAGCAGTGACTCCATTCCATTGTCCCCTCTCTATTTTCATTGACATAAAACTTGAGATACATTGTTGCTCGTGAGGGGTGTTCAGAATCAATCCAAATGTGTGTTTGCATTACTTTATGCAAATTTCGCTCTTTCCCTCTCAGATGTGGTTCCTCTGGTAGAAATAATGAAGAACCAATCATTAGTACTTCATATATTTATATGTGCGTGGGATTTATATGTAATTTGGGGCGTTGATGAGATGTTGAAGGTTGGATCAATTCAACGCACTACAATACCAGCTAATGCACGGTCGTTCATAGAGGATATGATATTATTGAATCCCTTTATATATTTTTAGTTCGTGGACTTATTATCCAGATCTGTTATCCACAAGACTGCAAACACTGTTAGTCGTGAACTTCAAGAAATTCATGGAAAAGTCTGATAGGATTCTCAAGCCTGTACACGAAAGGAATTTTGAACTACGCATAATTCCTCATAGTAACCTTAGCCATCAAAGTAATAGTAACAAATTCCAACCATGCAAGAGAAAAGCCGTTAATGAAAAAGAATAATATAAAAGGCATGAACCTTCCACAGGCCTAAACCTTCCACTACACATTGGATTTTTTTATAATAATAATATTTAGCTTTTTCTTGAGTTTTTGATTGTGAACAATGTAAAAAGAACATAACATCACACTTCCATATTATTGGATAATGAGTTCATTAGGTCATCCTGTTGGAGAGGTAAATCCCCTCTACGGATAGAGGTGATCCCTACTAGCCCAGAATGGGTCTAGCAACAATCAATCAATGCTACTGTGCAAGTTCCTAATTGCAAATAAAAGAGAGGCAATGAACACCTACTTGGATTCCAACACTATTGTTTGATGAAGAGATGCCGCTCTCGCTACTTCGCTCTGGCCGGTCACGATCCTCCACGATCTCCGTGAATAGATACCTACACACACGAAGAGAAAGACAAACACAAGCGTGAAATCTAATAAAAGCAATTATACATCAGTCAGAAAGGATGTAATTCACATTAACCATTACAAGGAAAAATGAGAATGGAACCATAACAATAGTCATCTATTATTAATCAATAACAGAGAAAGGTACAACCAAAGTTCTGACGCTGAGTCCTTCTCTAGAGGGTCCAGCCAGCAAGTCTCTTAAGCATTCACCCTTGGAGGTAGATTCTCCCAAAACAAAGCTCTCTCTCACACAAGCAATACTCACAACCTTCCTTAAGCTTCCTCTAGCAAAACCACACTTGTCACACCAACTACCTACTAGCAGCAGCAGTCTAAGCACTATGAATTCCACACTATCCAAACTAGCTGCTCATGGCAATGGTGGAGGTTTAAATAGGAGAAGGGGTCTCCATGAATGATGGGAGGATAAGCTTATCTTCAAGGAAGGTGGTTTCAAATGACGAACAAACATGCCATAGAAGGGAGGGCGATACCCACAAGGCCAACAACCAAGTCTGGAGTCATCTGGAAGGCTGGCTGTTGGAACAAATTCGCCCAAACTGGATCAGCGCGGGTGTATAACTGGACTGGAGCGCTGACAGCGCATCATAATAACGGAGCAGGCTGTGTCAGCGCGGCTCAATACTTTCATAGGATGCGCTGGCTCATGAAATTTGACCAGCGTGGAAAACCCGTGTGCTTCCGCGCTGGCAGCGCATCAGTTACATTATCAACCGCCAGTCAGCGCGGTTATTTTAATAACAGTCGCGCTGATGAAATAAACTTTGGAAAAGTGGGTCATTTGGCCAGTTTAGAGAGCATGAGCATGGTGCATTTGATTTCATGACACAGTAGGGAGACTGACAGGGAGATAGTGACAAATTACTGCGTAACAGATGCGCCCTAAAGCATGAAGCCCGAGAGAGTGGGAGGGGTGAAATGCTTTACAAAACTGCTGAACTGGAACACCACCAGGAAGGACCTGCACGTATGTACAACTGATATCTCGATTACATGTAGTCTAGGCATGGGCGCAGCCATCCAAAAGACATACGAAGAAGGTCTGTGGTATGGACGCAGCCACCCAGCTGGAGAGGCCATGATGATAAGAAGGTATGGTCACAGCCATCCCAAAGACTCAGGTATGGGCGTAGCCATCCATCAATGAGTCATGCAATAATAATCCACAAAATCGCAGCCTGGTTCCTAATAGACAAAAACCAGGGTCTTGCGCTCCATCCCAACCCGAACAAAGTACAAGTCCAAGCATGTGAATACATGAGCTGAAGTCGAACATGCATGAACATCGTCTGATTACCAGCCAATAATGAAAACTGTTAACAGACGCGAGAGGTACCACCAATAATGACAATGGTCCTCAAGGTACTTATAGGTACAATCCGCGGCATGTGAATCAATGAGCTGGTGTCGAACACCCACAGAATCATCCGATCGGAGGCCAATGATGAAAACCTCACGTCGAACACGAAGAACCTGCCATTGAGGCATGCAGGCTCTAAGGCACCTGAAGGGAGTCTCTAGGTCACTTTCCTGGATAATGAGCTGAAGTCGACAGGAAGTAACCTTGATCGAAGGTGGGCCATGATGTTTCCCACATCATCGACACGAGACAGAGAAGGATAAAATGTTTTGTGTGAGACATCAGAGGGAGGTGGTAAGCTTGCAGAGGCCAACTTCTCTTGAACAAATCAGCGGCACGACAACGGATTTGGCAGTATCTGACATCAAATGAGCAGAGATCATGATGACAAGGCAATGAGCAGATGAGAGGTCAAATAGGGTAACCCAAACCCACGGAGGCTAGTGTAAAACAAGATGAGAAATCCCCACCCAGACACGAATGCAGACGAGTGCCATGTTCAAGAGCGACATACTGCCGACACGACCATTATTACAGTTTCATATTCCCCACCATTTCTGGCAGGTACCCCGATTATTTTTGGAGGACAAGCTTGACAGGGATAGCATATGCTTGGGAAGGCGTCATTTCGACGATGTCCGATGTCACTAAATTTTAACGAGTCTGACAAAGGAAAAACTCAGCGTCTTTTCTTGTTTAGAGAGTCTGAAAAGACAGCGAAAAAGAAAACTCCCGGGGGGTCCTTTTTCGTAAAGTTGTGTCTCTCGAGCCCGAAAAAGTATAAAACAATACTCGAAAGAACCACCCGACCAGTATGATCGAGGAGTACTTTTCGTGAGTAGTGACTTCGACCCGAAAAAGTAAAAAAGCGGTCAGAAGTACGTCGTTTTAGAGCCAATAACGAGTGCGAAACGACAAACACCCGGTAATCTTTTTAGTTTAAACGGTCGAAAAAAGAGGCGACCGCCTCTCGTTCCTTTTAACGAGTCGAGAGGGAGACTCGGCAATCTTTTCATCTTTAAACGGTCAGAAAAGAGCTGAAAGCATACCTCCATTTTTATTCTCTTTAACGAGTCAAAAAGGGAAAATACTCGGCAATCTTTTCATCTTTTACGAGTCAGAAAAGAGCTTAAAGGAGACTTGTCCTAGAGGAACGAGTGGTATAAAGGGTAGCAACTGGTTCCGGTAATCGTGGAACTGCTCAAAACATGTAATGGTCAAGAGGCTGGCTAATAAAACCACTCATCGCTGCGGTTCCTCAGGAAAGGATAAACAACCAAGTGAGAGCATATGATCGGCCAAAGAGATGGTAGCAATGGAATGAAACAACCAAGGCTCATCTAGCAGAATTCAGCGGATAAAAATGGCAATCACGAGATGTAAATCGGGTATGGGTTCATTTTTACACAAGATTGAACCATGGAGAACTCTGCTTGGATTCAATTTCATGTTTACACAAGCTTGAAAAAACTATGCTTGTTATAAGTTCGCATGCCCCCAGCATAATAACGCAAATCGAGGGACATGGCCCCCAAGCTTCATTGCATTCAACAAAGTGGATGGAATGAAGGTTCACTCTCGAGATCGATGAAAGACTCGACTTGTATTTTACGAGATCTTAATCAAAAGACTCGATTTGGAAAGGGGTTGTTTCATTTTTGAATGAGGTCGACACAGTAAAAGAACTATCCTCATAACCCTTGTTTCATTTTTTAACGAGCTTGACACAAGATCAGGAACTATGCTCAACTCCTTGTTTCGTTTTTAACGAGGTCGACACAAGATCAGAACTATCCTCGGGACTGATCCAGTTTCATTTTCTAAGGAGCTTGACACAGGAAAGGAACTATGCTCTAATACCTAGTTTCATTTTTTAAGGAGCTTGACACCGGAAAGGAACTATGCTCCACCCCAACTTCATCATAATGAATAGAAAGTCGGGGCTTCCAAGATTGCCACTCCCGGTGGAAGGGAAACATCTTGGAAGTCGGGGCCCAATGCCCCCAGGACACTATGCACGACGGCGGCAACACTGGATGCGGGCACGTGATAGGTGGCCACGTAGTTGATCTGCGGTGGGGCAGATACAACTGGTGGATAAAAACTAGGAGGGGACGACAACGGCGCAGGAGGCATCAGGGGACTAACGAACGATAATTGATCGATAGTCACAATTCTTCCATCGTGTGGAAAGCAAACCACACGGAAAAGCGAAGAAACGAGGGCCCCCATAGCATAAACATAGTCGCGACCAAGGAGAAGACTAAAGTCTAAAACACCTTGGGTAACCAAGACATCTATATAGACGGTCTTGCCTCCCAAAGTAATAGGGAACTTTGGGAGAACTCCTAGAGATGGACAGGTTCCTCCGTCGAAGGCCAACAGATTCTGCGTGACTGGCCCAAGCTGTGGGGAACCTAAAGCTTGCCAAGTAGTATACGACATAAGACTGACAGATGCCCCTTCATCCAAAATAGTGCCAGGTACTGCCTTAGCACAGGCAAGTACTGTAATCTGGAAAGGCACATGGGATGGAAGGCGGCCGGTGATCAGGCGATTCCAATCAAAGGAAGCGACCAGACTACTTGGTGGGGGAATCGTATGATTGCCCCCATGTGCTAAAGGAACTGAAGGAGAACCTTCGGGAGCAGCTCGGTTAGGAGAGTCATTTCAGGACTCAAGAGAATCTGAAGAGACGAGAAGAACATGGGTGGGATTCTCTTCCGAAACAGAGTGAGCGAGCGGCGGACTCGAGTCGACACTCTTTCCGACCAATGGTTGGTCTGGAACAGGCTGGGCACAGCCGGGTTCGGGAAGAGGGGTCTGGAAAAGAGAAGAATGTGAACCAATCTCATTGTCGGGAGGCGGATGATATGCAGCTGCAAAAATACGTTGATATCCAATGGGGAGTTGGGGTGAGGGAGCTGGGAGACTTTCCAAGACACTGGAGGCTTTATCCATGAGCGGACAAAGGTGAAGGGGATGATTGCCTTCACAAAGTCTACAGGGGATTCGAATCTTCCCTTTCTCCTTACCTTTATGAGTCGATAGGGGAACATCGCCGTGAGCCTCAGAGGACGATGAGGGGTGGGCCGGATCGCGAGACCATACTTCTAGTATCCTGGGAATGCCAGGACAATCGCGAAGAAGATGGTACTCCTTGCATAATCGACAAGGAAACTTAACCTTCCGCAGAGGAGCAGAAGGTGGCCCGACTTCAGGTGTACTCGAGGTAAGAGCTGTACTTCTAGCCTCTCCCTTGGGAGCCTTCTTCTTCTTCTTCTTAACCACCTGGTTATTCGAATTGATACTTTCACCAGGTGAAGTACAAGAGGAAGATGCAGAAGTAGGCGTCGAAGGGGAGAGATCCACCATAGAATCAAAATGATGTTGTTCAGGTGGAGGGACTGATGGACTAGCAGCCGATACGGCAGGGACCAAAGAGGTTGAAAACAACCAAACAGGCAACCCAACAGTTAACCCCGGAAGGGATAACGTTGCCATACAAGGAGCACCAACATTCCCGAGAGGAGGGAAATGACCAGGATTCCCGTCAGGAGGGGAACTTGGGTTGGTGAACCCCGGAAAAGTTGCCATGGCAAACAAAAAGAAGCCTACCCAAGCTAAAGCAAAATCTAACCAGGTGATGTTAACGTGGCCGAATAAATTTTTAAGACACAGGAACTAAACTTGACCTTTTCATGTTTCAAGAGTCGAGAAAAGGACGAAAAGATGACTCTAGTCTCCTTCGAATGTTTAATGAGCAAAAAGTGACAAGACGCTCATTGGCACCTTTTCTTTTAGGGAGTCCGAAAAGGATCAAAAGTGACTACTCTGGAGACTCTAGGCAAAGGGTTTACCAAGCAATCCGTAAAACTGCTTATACACCTTGGCAATCGTATGAGAACCAAGGACTTTCTGTACTGCAGTCAATCTTCCCGAATGCTGTGTTCGGTGCGTTACGGCTCGCAAGGCGGTAGACTCGGCTTCCTATGGATCAAGGATAAAATCCTAGTGGGGTCTCCCTATATACGCGACGGTACGTGGGAGCACAGTCCGTGTTAGACCACTATCGAGTCACAGAAGGAGGAATCACCCAACCGTAATGTGAAACAATAGTGACTATGTTTAAAGACGCCGGAACATGTATCTAACCTAGACCTCTAGATGTTTGCGTTAAGTCCCAATGCGTTTTTAGGTTTATTTAGTTTATTTTATGGTTGATCTTGAATTAAGTTTTGGTTTCAGGCCTTATCATGTGATCTCTCACAATTACCTAGATGCAAACTACATGCCAAAGAATACCATTTCGTTCGATGAATTCTAACTATGAGAGGGTTAAGAGTTTTCAATAAAAAAAAACGAACTCAAACAATCAAACAGTCTAATGCAGCTAATGACAAAGAAATGAATTTTTTCTTTTGAGAACACAAATCAACGAAATGCTCTTCTTTTCATTAACTATTGAATGCAAAAGACATTAGTTTGATTTCTTTTTCAATGGCACTGTGCACTTTAAAATGAATTTTGAGAGACAACAACACCGAGTAAAGAGAAATAAAATCACTCAATGACAAACACAACAAGCGTGAAAAGAGCTGATTGAACCCTAGCAACTGTGATCTGTGTCTGGGTAGTGAAACAATCCGAGGATCGGTTCAACGACAATCACCTCAAACAAACAAGCAAAGAAAGCAAAAAGAGGAAGGTTTCCGCAAAAGCAAAGGCAAGCAGCAACGAATCTTTGTGAACGAGTGATAAAACAAGGTCAATCCAATGACAACGGGATGATGGCACTAGGTCACGGGACACAAAAACGAAATTCGTCCGACAAGACTTCGCAAGCAAGTGTTTCACAATTCAAACAATAAATATCAAGTCATAAACCAAGTAGAAAGAGCTGGAGATAGTCAAACCAACAGGCTCAGGAGGCAAAATTGAAACAAATTCAATTTTACAGGATCAGCGCGGGTAACGCTCAGCAACAATGCGCTGACAAGAGGTCATGCGTAGCAACAAAGCGCTGTCAGTGCGGAAGAACGCGGCTTAAGCGCATTGGTCGATTTCAGAACCGTCACGACTGTTTTACATACAAGCGCGATGACAACGGGGTCAAAGAGACAGCTATGCGCTGTCAGCGCGACTGTTTTGATATAAACCGCGCTGAGGCTAAAAAAGAGGCAGAATCAAGCCAAAAACTCCCAAACCAAGGCCAGAACTCTTTAAACAATTTATACACCTCCCAGACTGAACCAGGAAGTCTAAAAGTAGAGAACTAATCCCCAATTTTGAAAAGAGAGTAACAATCAAACTCAAACACAAGAATGAACAAAAAGAGACAAAGGCCAGCTCCCCAGTGGAGTCGCCAAATTGTTGGAGAGGTAAATCCCCTCTACGGATAGAGGCGATCCCTACTAGCCCAGAATGGGTCTAGCAACAATCAATCAATGCTACTGTGCAAGTTCCTAATTGCAAATAAAAGAGAGGCAATGAACACCTACTTGGATTCCAACGCTATTGTTTGATGAAGAGATGCCGCTCTCGCTCCTTTGCTCTGGCCGGTCATGATCCTCCACGATCTCCGTGAATAGATACCTGCACACACGAAGAGAAAGACAAACACAAGCGTGAAATCTAATAAAAGCAATTATACATCAGTTAGAAAGGATGTAATTCACATTAACCATTACAAGGACAAATGAGAATGGAACCATAACAGTAGTCATCTATTATTAATCAATAACAGAGAAAGGTACAACCAAAGTTCTGACGCTGAGTCCTTCTCTAGAGGGTCCAACCAGCAAGTCTCTTAAGCATTCACCCTTGGAGGTAGATTCTCCCAAAACAAAGCTTTCTCTCACACAAGCAATACTCACAACCTTCCTTAAGCTTCCTCTAGCAAAACCACACTTGTCACACCAACTACCTACTAGCAACAGCAGTCTAAGCACTATGAATTCCACACTATCCAAACTAGCTGCTCATGGCAATGGTGGAGGTTTAAATAGGAGAAGGGGTCTCCATGAATGATGGGAGGATAAGCTTATCTTCAAGGAAGGTGGTTTCAAATGACGAACAGACATGCCATAGAAGGGAGGGCGATACCCACAAGGCCAACAACCAAGTCTGGAGTCATCTGGAAGGCTGGCTGTTGGAACAAACTCGACCAAACTGGATCAGCGCGGGTGTATAACTGGACTGGAGCGCTGACAGCGCATCATAATAACGGAGCAGGCTGTGTCAGCGCGGCTCAATACTTTCATAGGATGCACTGGCTCATGAAATTCGACCAACGCGGAAAACCCGTGTGCTTCCGCACTGGCAGCGCATCCGTTGCATTATCAACCGCCAGTCAGCGCGGTTATTTTAATGACAGTCGCGCTGATGAAATAAACTTTGGCAAAGTGGGTCATTTGGCCAGTTTAGAGAGCATGAGCATGGTGCATTTGATTTCATGACACAGTAGGGAGACTGACGGGGAGACAGTGACAAATTACTGCGTAACACATCCATCGTATTACCAAATCACAAAAATGTTATTTTCAAATTGACTTGTAACATCATACCCAACTTTCTTGTTGCTAAAGATAATTAGTGCAAATAATGGTCCTAGTCCAAGAACTTCTAATGATTCAAGAAACTCATTGTATTTGCAAACTCTTCAAACAGGTACAATTCAACTGCAGAAATATAGATTCGAATGAGCGTTTGGGAGAAAACATAAGTGATTTGAAGCAAAAATGTTATACATCACCATGAAAATACTCACAAAATTTTCAATCGTAGGAGGTAATATTTATCAAATTTGATAGTTCTTACATACCAGGGGCTCGATGGCCACAACAAAATAAAATTGGTGTTGTAGTTGTGGATTCCATGGGCTTGTGGTCTCAACAGCGTAATGGTCGGCACACAGAGAGGAAAGGAAAGGTGAAACACTCATTAAAAAGCATTGTGAGAGAAATGGTCAGGTAATTGCTGGTAATTGTAGAATGGAACACCACTCAGAGTCACCAGAAGAAGTAATGTTCCATGCAAAGTATAAGGAGCGTTCATGTTTCATTCTCTAGGAGTGCAGCGTTAGGGTTAAAATTATGGGCACAATGAAATTCTAAGTAGGAAACGAACACCAATGCATATGGAATGACACAAACTATACTATATCAACAAATCAACACATCTATATAAAGAGGATTTTCAACGCAAGTGTGAGCATACATCAAATACCAACATACTGATACCAATGCATGAGGTTCAACTTAACTTACTACTTCAGCGCATAAATTCCATATCATAAGTCATTTAAGTTTTTTCATGAATTACAGGGATGCAGAGAATCAACCAACGACACTAAATAATGATCATATAAAAATTCAATGTAACTGTAACTAGGCATGGAAATAGATATGACAGGATGCATGTGCGTTTGGTAGCTAGAAAGGATGGCTATGATTGGTAGCCAAAATAGGAAATGTTAAATCAGAAATGGCAGATCTGTCAAGTTGAGAAAATGACAAAACTCATATCGGAGCAAGACAGGTATTGTTACATGGAATTTGCATCTACGGATAAACACATCTTTCCTAGGTGGGTGACTACACCTAGAACAACAGAATGAAAGTATTTTATCCTTTTCTTATAGAAGATAGATGAGATGGAGGAACTTACTTGTTCCCTTTCGCTTCCTAAATCTCTTTTGAATCGCTCCCGTCGCTCCCACTTGAACTAAATCTGCTCAAAAAGTACCTGCATCAAGAGAAACAAAAGCAAGAAATGATCAAAGCATACATGAACTATCGACTATAAAAAAATGGAATCGAAGAAATTGAAACACATAATCATCACATATATGAACAATCATATGATAAAAGGAATAATCTTTTTATTAATGTAGAAGGAATAGTATCACCCAATATAGTTTGATCCTGTGCCACTCCTCCAAGTTCAGTTCAACCCTTGCCACATCAAAAGCTCAACACTCGAGCAGCATAACATTGCTTAACATAAACTCAATACTCAAACCGATATATTTTCCTTACAAACTTCATATTCTAGCCCCTTGATCACTATGATGAGTGCTCAATTTATAGGAAATAGAGGTGTTTTTTTCATAAGTGAGGGTATTGAATGGCTTTCCAATCTTGGAGTTAGTTCCCATGGAGCAAGGGATGAGAGGATAAGAGGTTAATGGATCCTTAGCCTATCCAATTTGGAGCTCATAGGATGGGATAAGTGATGGGAACCTTCTAGAGTCATCTAGAATGAAGGAATATTTCTAGAACCCTATGCAAATTTCACTCAATATTGCTCAGCGTAGGCTAAAGAGTGCCTAAGTGCACTGCAGTGTAGGCCATAGTGAGCTTGCCTACTCTACAAGGCATTGTCTCAAGGCTTGAGCTGTGCTAGTGTTCCAAGGAGGCATTTCAGGAAGGCTTCAGGCCATGAAACTTTCATAGAAAGAGGCATTCAATGAGTTGAATTTTCTAGGGCATGTAACAACTAAATTAGGGTTTGATGAGCCCTAAAAGTACTGATCTGATTGTCGGGTGTGATGTGCCTAAATAGACTTGTAACATTTTCCCCCTAAAGCATGAAGTCGAAAATGATAATGTCAAGTGATATTCTTTACGATGTGATGGAGAGGAACTGAAGCGGATGGTGACCTGCATCGATTACAATACATTACATCATGATATTTGATTTTTTCATGAATTGCTGAGGGAAGGCATACCCATACTCAACATATAAACTTTGCATTACATGTACATTGATAGTTGTCTACAGATATAGACCCATGATGGGATGACCATAAGTGTAAAGCCATTATATAGATGATTTAGTACTTTCCTGAAATCGCAACCCGGATGGATGAAACTAGATCCGGGGTCTTCTATCTTGTCGAATCGTTCGCTCAAGTACAAGTCTACCCATGTGAATATGTGATTTGAAGTTGAACATGGGAAGACACCATCTAATTACCAGCCAATGATGTAAGCCGTTAATAGACGCAAGAGAGATCACCGATAATGATAATGATTCTCAAGGTTCTATAGTACATTCTGCATGGTGTGAATGGATTTTTTGATGTCGAACACCATACAAAGTATTTTGATCGAAGGCTAGTGATGTCAACTTGTTGCCGGAAGCGAGAAACTTGCCATTGATGTATGCAAGCCCCAAGGTACTGAAATGGTGTTTCTAAGTCAACTTCTTGGATAATGTGCTGATGTCGACAAGAAGTGACTTGTCACAGGAGGGCCTTGATGTATCCCATATCAACGAAACGAAACGGGTGTAATGATTTTGGAGATGGAATGTGACTGACGACATAAGGTTTAGGAATGGTGATCATGAAAATGAAGGTTTATGAGTATTGCAAAGGATGAGTTTTACTGAGTGACTTCTCTTGAGCATGTCGGCAACATTGAATGAATTGGCAACATTGACCCAAAACCAAAGTAATGGATGGTATGATAGACCATATGTATGATAACCATAAAGCAGATAACCCAACCCAAATAGTCACAGAGATGAAGTGAAAGTGTCATGTTCAAGAGCGACTTGCTACCATAAAGTGATTTATCCCTTTTCCCATTTTCCCCAGTCATTGCTGACCAATACCTCTTTATTTTTTAACAAGCTTGAGGAGGATAACATATGCTTGTAGTATAATTCCACCCTTCGGGTGAATCCATCGCTATGTGATGTTTTAGCAAGCCCAGGGAAGGTGAAACTCGGTCTTGTCATGATGGACAAGTTTGTCACTATTTGATGTTTTAACATAACGACAATGAGAACTCGGTCCTTTTCACGTTTAGAGAGTTTGAAAAGGGACAAAAAGAAAACTCCACAATTTGTTTTTTGTAAGTTTGTCTCTCAAGTCTGAAAAAGTGTAAAATAATACAAGAGAGAACCTATTGACCATGTTCGATCAGTGCATTCCTTTTTCTTAAATAATCTATCTCTGGAAAAGGGTTAAAATTATATTAAGTAGATGTTGTTTCCAATACGTTAACGAGCTGAAATGGACAAGCACTCGACAACCTTTTCATATTTCTAGAGTCTAAAAAGAGATTAAAGAGGACTAGAGGGGGGTTCCTTTCTCGATGTTTAACAGATCTCTAAAAGGAGATAAAATTATGCTCTATGGTCAAAGTACAATTCACGATCGTGCATATCAAATTCATCATATCAGTTGTAAATCTTTTCAAAGCAACACCAAACAGATTAAGTATACTTGTTTCATTGGTAAAAATGGGTAAAAAACTATTGTTTATTCATTAAATGACATGAAATAACCGTAAAAAATGAATTTACCAAGTCATTTTCACCTTTTCATATTCACCATTCAATTTTGTGCTCTGAACCAGTGGTTTACATCGAACTTCAGCAGCTGATTGCGAGAGATTCTATGGATCATTGGTCGCACCGTCAGGACCAGGTAGGAAATCCAACTTTTCTCTTCCCTTTAAGTACATTATTTTATAGTTTCAGGTATTTTTTTTAGTTTTTTGGGGTCCCTAGGGTAAATATACTTCACCCTAGGATCACCGCAGCCTATCACATTGAAAACTGTGCTACAATGCACCCAAACAGAAGGGTACCTGCTCTACAGTGCATTGTTTCAAGGCCTAGGTTGTGCTGGGTGCATTTGATGAATTTGTTTCTCCTGTTTTACCCAAAAATCCTCCAATTTTTTGCATGAAATGGATCCTAACTAAGCTTATGGTTTGATTGCAGACTTTGATTGGATCATAATGAGTATTACTTGGTGAGAAAGGGAGCATGAATAATAGGATATGGTTTCCCTTAATGATCCAGGTACTGTTGAGGCCCTCAGAGACTTTGGGTTGCTCAAATACTTTAGGTTGTCCGGGATGAGGAAACAACTAGAACTTTTACAGTTCCTAGTTCATTCATGGGATCCAATGGATCAGAATTTTCACATAGGAGGCAAAGTGTTTCCTATTTTGATCAATGATTTTTATTTCTTTATAGGGTTTTCAAGACATGGTGCCCCCATATCTCTTTCAGGTTCTACTCGTGGGGGTGAATCAGTGAGGGACTACATTCGACAGCTCTATAGGCCACGTACATAGCCCAACAAGGATGGGAAGATCAACATCAGGGATGTTCGTGATTTTCCTTTGCAAAGAATCCTTTTCACTATCGCAAAGTTGGCAGGTAGTGCGACACTTCATTTGGTGAACAGATCATATATTATTTTTCAATTGAGTTCCTTGAGCCAACTACATTCAACTGGTGTGAGGAAGTTCTCTCTTTGATGAAAGAGCGGCTGACTAAGGTAAAGAGCGGTAAGATGAAGAATTTTATCTATGGTTCAATCTTGATTGCCTTTACCTTAGAGAGAATTCCATTGATGCAACCTCAGTATGTGGCACTGCGTTTGACTGGTCCTAGAGATCCACAGATGCAAAGATGGGTTGAGTTGATGGCTCAACATGCTGGAAAATCATCAATCTCATTTCCTCCTACATTCTTTAGTTGGCTCAGTCGACAACACCTTATCATCGAGGAGCATCCGTATGCGAGGATGGACTTTCATGGAGATCCAAAATTGAGGTTACCATTGGGTGCCCAATGGGGTGCTATAGGTACACTGTTTTGACGAAGTGTTTTTTGTTTTTAAGTTTCTACATGTTTTTGTGTTTTTAATGTTTCCAAGACTAAACTAGAAATGTACTCATGCATGCAGATGTTGGTACTGTTCAACCTATGGGTCATCAACAAGAGGCAGGTGAACCAGTGCAGAGAAATGTTGGTAGAGCAGTTCTCCAGGATTTGGATTTGACTGAGACACTAGCAGAGTTGCAGGATCATATAGAGGGGTTAACCCTCGATATTTCAGATATCCGGATATAAGAGTTACCGATGAGGCTGCAACGCCATACTATTGGTGTTCCTAGCCATTGGATGAGGCTATTGTGCATGATAGCTCAGACTGTGACCTTTTATCAAGAGCATCATTAGGTCTACTTAGGATGTTTTTCTTTATGCATTTTTAGCTTCGAGGTTAGATGACCAAAATGTCTTGGACACAAATTTTGTAAAAACTTTAAAACATATATCTATTTTTCTTTCAGTGCTTTTATATATGGTTATGTGCAATCCTATTCAACTATTGGTGTTGATTTAAAAATTTACTTTTACATGTGTCACAAATGTCTGTTTAACACATAGTTCACTAATGAATAAGTTAATGTGTTAAATTTCCTGGAAATGCATTGATATTGCATGTAATCAAAATGTCTTTCCAAGATATGAACTCAAAGGAACATACAATAAATTGTTGGATTTCGGACAGTATAAACATTTTTTAGTTGCAGTACGACAAGTTGTGAGTCCAGCCTAATGATGATTTGGTGAATGCCATGAGAAATGGCATCAGAGAGGAATTCGATCAACGTGTTATACTCATCGATATTGTTCATAGAATGACCGATACAAATACCTTGAAAACTCACTAACTCGCCACTTGGAGCGAATATGGCCCATGCTGCAGAAGATAGGTTCTGTGGACTATGACTAGCATCATCGGCATAACCAACAAATGGTTCCAAATATTCCAACATCTGCAAGAAATGCAAAGTGGACTACTTAACCACATAAAAACTCTAAAAGTCACACTTACACACACACATGCAAATAAAGCATATATCTAGTGCTTATTAGTACGCAAAATTAGGCATAGTAACGTTTCAAATACAACCCGTTATGGGGATGTGACAATGGAATCCCATCATAATCAACTAACCCATAAGAACCTTTTGCCAAAACACGCTTGACAATATAGGGGCCCATCCATAATGGTTCAAATCTCCCCGCTCCTAGTTTATCACCTTCCTAATCATAAAGCAAGATTAGGTCTCCTTATGATAAAATGCGAGGCTTGAAATTTCTGTCATATTGTGCCTTTATCCATTTCTTATGTGTCGCGTTAGCCAATGCAGCTTCATGATGAGTTTCATCTAGATGGATGAGATCTAAGAAACGTGCTTCTTCTTTAGAAGTGTTGGGTAACAGGTCAATCATGAGTTTTAATGACGAAATTTCACATTGTATAGGTAAGATTACCTCCAGACCATACGCCAACTAAAAAGGTGTGAATCCAGTTGCATTTCTCACTGAGGTTCGGTAAGCCCACAAATCTGAATACATGATTAAATTCTAGTTTCATTTATGAACTCCTATCATACATTGCAAAATTCACTTAAGGATTTTGTTGATAGCCTCAACTTGTCCACTCGCTTGCAGATAATAGGGAGTAGAACTATCATGTGAAATTCCTAATTTGGCAGTTAATTCAGTCATCATATGGTTTCGAAAATGTGACCCATGATCTGTAACTATAGCTTGTGGTACACCAAACCGTGCAACCACATGGTTGAAGAAAAAAAGAGCAGTCGTCTCACCACTATTGTTTAATGTAGGCATGGCCTCGGCCCATTTTGTAAAATAGTCCACGATGACAATTATATACCCATGCCCCCTAGCCGAGGTAGGGTTACATGTCATAAAATTGATGCCCCATTTTGCAAATGGTCCAACAACGATGATAGGATGCAATGGTGCAGGTGGTAATTGTGTTTTGCGGTAAAAAATCTGGCATGCATGACAACTTCTGACAACAATAATGCAATCATTGAATATAGTTGGCCAGAAGTAACCAGCACGGAGAATCTTCTGTGTGGTAGCATAACCAGATAAATGTCCACCACAAGCATTAGAATGGCAATCATTCAAAACTTTCTCGGCTTCCTCATGAGTGAGGCACCTCCATAAAATCATATTGATACCACGATGGTAAAGAGTGTTGCCAATGATCAGATAATCTTTGGCTTGGTAACGAATACATCATTGTTGTGAGCGAGAGGTATCGGGCCGGAAAGTTTGGGTCTGGAGATAGATCATTATATCTCCATACCGCGGGTCAGATGATGGAATTAGGAACAAAGACTCATTTGGAATTGCTGGTTCCGTTGTTGAATCGATATCGGTAGAGGGAAGGTCGCAAAGAAGCTCGACAAAGACTAGAGATTTCTTTGACTTCGATTTGATGAATTCCAAATCAAACTCCTGCAAAATGACGATCCATTTCGAGTATTTCCCCCCAGCAATTGACATGACAGAATGTATGTCATAGGGTTGCAATTCGAAATGACAGTGGTCTTTCAGAGCAGGATATAGTGGCGAAATCTCTGTACAGCTTGAACAGTAGCCAAAGCTAACTTTTCGACATAAGAGTACTTAACTTCTGTATCATTGAGATTGCGACTCAAATAATATATCAGATGTTCAGTCCCATCTTATTCTTGGACTAAAACCATAGCAATGGTTGTATCTACAGTGGCGAGATATAGGAAATAGTCATTTTGATAATTAGGGGCATACATTAATGATGCTCGAATCATGGTATCTTTAAGAGAATTAAAGGAAGCTTGCGCAACCTAATCCCAATGGAAGGGTATGCCATTTTTCAAAAGACAAGTAAATCCTTTAGCCATTTTAGCATAGTTGGGAATGAACCTCCTTAGAAGGTTAGCCTTCCCTTGGAGTCTTTGTAACTACAGTAAATTGGAAGGTGGAGGCAGATCAAGAATTTCCTTAACCTTCAAAGGGTCGACTCTAATTCCTTCTTTAGACACTACAAAACCAAGCAAATGACTAGAACCAACAAAAAACACACATGTATGTGGATTAAGTTGAATTTTGCAGTGTCGGCAATGTAAAAATATAGCTCTGAGATGTTGGGAGTGATCATCCCATTTCCGTGAATGAGCAGGTAAATCATATATATAAGGTTGAACAATGTGCTTGATATCATAGAAGGTGTAACTCATTTCCCTCTGAAAAGTTGCCCTAACGTTTTTCAAACCAAAAGGAAGTTCCTATACGCAAATGTGCCTCAGGGACAAATAAAAGCAGTTTTATATTGGTCTTCTGGGCGGATATTGATCTGATTATAGCCGGAAAAGCCATCCATAAATGAGAATATTTCACATCCAGCATAGTCATCAATTATTTGGTCGATAAAGGGAGTAGGATAGTTGTCTTTTGGAAAAGCGTTATTAACATCCCTATAATCGACACACACTCATATTGTTCCTTGTTTCTTCATGATTAGAACAAGATTGGAAACCCAATCAGTAAGAGGAACAGGGTAAATGAAACGAGCATGGAAAAGTTTTTTAATTTCTACTTTTCACAACCTTCTTTGGTCTACAAAAATAGAGATTATGGGTTCGATCCCCAATATGGTCGCCACTTTGCTACATGGAATTTGCATCTACAGATAAACACATCTTCCCTAGGTGGGTGACTACACCTAGAACAAAAAAATGAAATTAGTTTAACCTTTTCTTATAGAAGATAGATCAGATGTAGGAACTTACTTATTGCCTTTCGCTTCCTAAATCTCTTTTGAATAACTCCTATCGCTCCCACTTGAACTAAATCCACTCAAAAGGTACCTTCATCAAGAGAAATAGAAACAAGAAACGATCAAAGCATACAGGAACTATCAACTATAAAATAACGAAATCGAAGACATTGCAACACACAATTATCACAGATATGAACAATCACATGAGAAAAGGAATAAGCTCTTTATTAATGTATAAGGAAGAGTATCACCCAATACATTGCGATCCTGTGCCACTCCTCCAACTTCAGGTCAACCCTCGCCACATCAAAATCTCAACACTCCAGCAACATAACATTTCTTAACATAAACTCAATCCTTAAACCAGCATAATTTCCTTATAAACTTCATATTCTAGCCCCTTGGTCACTATGATGAGTTCTCAATTTATAAGAAATGGAGGTGGCTTTGTCATAAATGAGGGTATTGAATCGATTTCTAATCTTGGAGTCATTTCCATGGAGAAAGGGCTGAGAGGATAGGACATTAATGGATCCTTAGCCTATCCAATTTCGAGCTGATAGGAGGGGATAAGATATGGGAACCTTCTAGAGTCATCTAGAATGAAGGAATATTTCCAAAATCCTATGCAAATTTCTCTCAATATCACCTAGAGCAGGCTAAAGAGGGCCTAAGTGCACTGCAGTGCAAGCCAGAGTGGGCCTCCCTGCTCTGCAGTGCACTGTCTTAAGGCTTGAGCTATGCTGGTGTGGCAAGGAAGCATTTTAGGAAGGCTTTAGGCCATGAAAGTTTTATAGAAGGAGGCATTCAATGAGTTGATTTCTCTAGGGCATGTAACAACTAAATTAGGGTTTGATGAGCCCTAAAAGTATTGATATGATTATTGGGAGTGATGTGCCCAAATAGACTTGTAATAGGTATACGCCTCTAACTTTGATACCATGTTAGAGACAATAATGGTGAGACAGAATAGGAATACCCCACACATTGTTACGTTGCAGTGGTTGCAAGGGTGCAGTTGTCACCTTGTTGAAGGATTTGCAATTGGGCGGTAGCCTCCATGCATGGGGTTCAGGGTAGTTCCTTGGATTCTTTTTATAGGCAGACCCAATAATGGTTGGGCAAGCCCAAGGATGGTGGGCAACCCTACCCATAGTTTTGTGTATGGAATTTTGCACAAGGTTTTGGGCATGTTGGATTTTCCCTTGGTATTTTGTAGGTCCATTCAAGGGAGTTATGGTTATGATCTAATCCAGGGCTAATGGAATAGGGTTTATGAATGCTTCATCATGTATATAATGTATTGAAATAATTAAAATAATATAATGAAAAATCAATTTTGTTTTCTCGGTTTTAGGTTCTAGGAGAAGAACTCTATGTATGTTTTTTATGTTCTCACCATTATATATTTTTCTATTTCTAAGAATTTGTTTGTAGGTAATTTTTGCACAAGGTTAAAGCCTAGACTTGTTACAAGAAGCACAAAAATTTAGCTTTGTCACACTATAGAAACTATTGGGTTTCTAGGCTTTTAGGTATTTGAATGATTTTCTAACTCAGTTGATGATGACATGGAATTCTTTATTGGAAAAAGCATTATAAGAGAAAATTTAGAGTATCCCAAGGGATTATTTACCATCATATCATTGTTTGGTGTATTGAGGATAGAAAAATATTATTGGATGAAATTTAATTTCAAAGTTCCAAGAATATACATGGTGAACAAGTTTCTTGCAATGGGTATTCCATTTTCAAACATATATCACAAAATTACTTGTGTGAGACAAGAGAGAGTGACAAGGAGTATACAAGAGATTTCATTTCAAAGAAAAAATTCAAAGTATAGAAATATTTTTAGTATGATCTCATTATATATGATGTAAGTGACAATAAAATAAAATAAAATTTCAATATGTATAAAAAATGGGAGGTAGATCAAATGAAATAATGCAACAAGTAGAGAAAATTAATTAGAGGGGATATGAATGCTTCCTTAGGGTGTTTATTTCCACAATTTATTGGGTTCAATGGATAAAGAATTTTAACAACAGAATCTTGGTTAAAGAGTTGGTTAATAAAGGCACATTTTCAAAGAGCTAGATAATGAATATGGTCAAAATCTACTAGTTTTCTTGCCAAATGTAAGGAATCCATCCTCCTTATTATCATCATCTTATGGGTTTCTAGTTCCACCTTTATTTTACATAAATCCTATTATTTTTAGCTTCCTTCCTTTTATTACAAGAGATAAATTCAGGGTACCAAAGATTTTATAGGTATTAAGGGATGTAAAATATGGCATATAGTACAAATATGGGGTTTTCTTATAGGAAAGATGTATTTGGGGGTTCGCAAGAATGAGGAGGAGTGATGTATTTCAAAAAGAATATTCTTGAGAGATATATACTATGAAATATAAGTATATAGCTTGGTATTTTCCTTATGTGTTTCACATATACATTCCATTCATTCAATTTTCCTACCTACCAATCATAAATCCCCTACTCTCAAAATATTTTTTGTTAAGCTTGGTAGTACCTCTTTTTTCTATTGATTTAATAGGAAGTTACAACTAGTTTTAAAGATAGTTAGGTGGCCTCAACATTCCCTGTGGGAAACCAAGTATGTTGGCCACCTAACGACATGGTATTCCATCCAAAAACAATAAGTATTGAGTCTTTCTAACCACGCAATATATGACTGTATGTATATGCTTATCCTACTATCTACTTTCCTACTAGCATAATTGTCTATACATTGAAAAGTAAAATATATCCGCATCAAAAAACTACAGAAAGAGACATCAAACTAACTAATCTACTACCTTAGCTGAAGTAGAATCCATTTATATCGGGTCTTTTGCATTAGACCCTGGGAGTTCTATCGAAGAGAGAATGCAAGGTAGGTGGTTTTATATGTGCTAGAGGCGCCAATCCTGCTTATGCATTTGGAACTGGAGCTTCTAGAAGTATTTCTTATACTTCAGGAAATCCTGCACTGTGGTGGCCATGTTCAGAAATTTTTTTTCCATAGTCTTGCCTAGAATTCCTTTCCTAGACCAGTAAAGAAACAAGGTGTGTTTAAAATGGGTTACTCAGCCTCGTGTATGCCTTGGATTGGGCACCAAGATCCGCAAATCCTCATCATCAATTTCCATTGATCCTGCCTCATGGTTCAGATCCGCCTCCCATTCCTTTATCAATTTCAGAATTTCCTCTATTGTTCCTTCATGTTAAGCTTCTGCAGCTTCATTGATGATGCTCACAGTAGGCTTTTAGCCTCTTGGTTTTCCTCTAGGTGCACTGGATTGGCCATCTTCATCTTTACCTTTGTTCTTCTTGCCATGACCCCGTGGTGCAGGGATTTTGGTTCGAGTTGTAGTACGAGCCATGATAATCATATTGCAGCTTGAAGAAATGCGACCTTGAGTACTCGTAGGTGGTATAAACCCACAACAGCCCAGTTGACAGTTTTTGTTGCTAATCTGTTCACCTTTCCAAAGACCAACAGACACCCGTAAAACTAGAACATGGGTCATACCGGCCTTCCTTTCTTCACAACAAATTTTAACAATGTTCCCCAAAATAGGTAGGGGTTCCAATCCCTTACACCAAGACTAGTAATAAGATTTAAGTGGAAGACTCAACACCAATTTACCTAACACTAGTTTTCCCAACACCCACACTAGTTTACCCAACACCCACCCATCCCGACTCAACTCATAATTCTGACATCCATAGGCCCGAGGCTTCATTATACTACCCCAGAGCCCATCTAGGTCAACTTTGTATAGATACGAAGCCATGGGTTCTATTACCGCGAGGAGGTCAAACATAAAAAAGACAGGAACATGCCTAGTCCAATTACCATAGTTTAACCCTCGAGCCAATGCACATATTTTCAAGGTAGGATGTAGGCCCTCTAATCCCCACAGCTTCAGACCCAACCATCCCAATTATTTTATCCAGAAGACTCTCTTGATATAGAAAACGGAGAGGTAGAAAACTACAATTAATCCCCTTCGGGGAAGGAATATGCAAAACTTAAGAGATACAATAGCATGCCCATTAATTACCAAAATTTAACCCTCGAACTAATGCATGCATTTTCTAGACAGGTTGCATACCCTCTAATTCCCACAACATCATACCAGGTCGACCAAATTCTTTTATCTATAAGGGTATCTTCATGGAGAATAAGGAGAGGAAACAAACTACATACCAAATAACTAGTGCTAGGGACAGATGGGGCACACCAGTTCCGGTCTTTCTCCACTGTAGTTATCTCTGTCTACCAACTTCCTTTGAGCCAGGACCAACGACTCACCTCCAAACCACTGCCTGAAATCAACGAGATTCTTATGCCTTGAATGACTCCCCCTACTTCCACCTTCGTTAATACTACCTCCCCTCCTGCATGAGGCAACCCTGTCAGCCTTGACACACATGTGTAAGGTGGTGGGTTTATCCTTTGAGGTACCCATCATTAATTCAGGTTATTTCGTGAAGGATCGAGTACACACCATGATCAGGGAATTTGTTCAAGAGCCAATGGGCTTCGTGAACTATTGATCTTGTCATGTTCAATAATTTCATGTATTGGTTCAAAATGACCTTCGCTACGTTGAGGTGGCCAGGTTAATTCCAGAGGTTTGGTTTGGTGTGAGCAACCCCAGTTTTCCAAAAATTCAATAACTCGATTTCCTTCTCCCCTCACATGCGTTGTGATGACATAATCAAAGTTCTGAATAAGATCCCCCAACTCCTGCACCAACCTGACAGCTCTCCAACTGTGGCTAATCTTATCCCAATTAGCCCCTTGACTCAGTTTCTTAAGAGTATTGATTACAAGTTGGGAGTCTCGTTCCACTACTAGCTTTCTATATCCCAGCTTAATGGCTAGGATTAGGCCTTGATGGGCACCAACAAATTTTTCTTCGTTATTTCTTACATGACCACAGTGGTTCGCATATATGAGTCTGGCCTTCGCTCTATAGTCTCAGAAGATCCCGTCGAATCCCGCAGGACCTGGGTTTCCTTTTGAGGCTCTGTTAAAACTTAATTTTGTGAATCCCTCCGATGGGGTGATGAAGATTTGAGCTGAATCCACTCTGCTTGGGATCAATTTCTAGGAGTCTGGGGCAATCATGGCTAGTGCTAGTTTTAGGCAGTTAAGAATTCTAGCCTCTTGGGGAGTAGCTTTCCAGTCATCTGGTACAAATTTCTATGCCAGGATCGTTTCACAATGTTTTGGACTATCCCTTCCCACACTAGCTCCTGAGTCTATCCTCTGCTCTTGAAGATCCCGCATTACACACTTTATAGATGGCCCAAAGATTAAAGCCTGGAACTAGGTCCCAGGCCTGGTTAAGGACCGGGCTAGAGAAGAGGCCATGTCACGAAATAAGAATGGATTCTCTAATGCTTTGGGGATCCTGATCCATTCTGCCGAAGAGATCTTCCACTTGATTCCATTTTTGAGTGGAAAATGGGCATGTATTTATAAGGTGTTCTAGGTCCTCAGTGTGGCGACCATAGAGGATACAATATGAGGGTCCATAGAAACCTCTTTTTCAGAGTTCATCCCATGTTAGGATTCTTCCTATGCAGACCATCCATAGAAAGAAAGCTACTTTCATCCACCACTTCCCCCAATATGTTTTTCCAAATAGTTTGTTGGTTCTCTTGTCTCCGTCCTGCCTCTAGTTTGTATTCCTCCTGGATGGTAAAGGTGCCACTTGTATTGTATCCCCATCTTAAAATGTCTATTCCTTCATGTCTGATGATTCTTCTGGACTCCAGTTACTTACCCAACTGAATCCATTGGTTCGAATTTGGAGGTTCTGGCCAGTCCTCACGGCCTTTCCATATTCTCCAACCTTCTGTTGGCGAGTCTTCTTTCCAATATTGATTCACTGTATGATAATTTCTTTCTAAGACATAGAGGGAAAACCACTCAAGTCCTATTTGGAGAAAATATTTCCTCTCTGTTGCCATGAATCCTTCCAGAAGTGAGTTGTTAAACCATTCTTAATTTCCCATAAGAAATGTTGATGGATAAGATCACTATTTTGAGCTGCCAGGTTCCATATTGTACATCCTTTGGGTGGGTCACGATACTTGAGGATATCTTCTTTACACACGGGCATGCCATGTTTATGAGTCAAAATTTGTTTCCATAAATAAGCTCCTCCTCTTATCCACCTCCACCATATTTTAGCTTCCATTACTTGATTTAGGGTGTGAGGGTCCCGAAGACCCAATCCTCCTTCCATTTTGGGCTTAATTCAGTTGGGCCATGAAACCAAAGCCCATTTCTTCAGCTGATGACCCCTCCGCAAAGGAATTTTTTAAAATTCTAAGCAATTTTTCTACAAGATTTTTTGGGGGAAGCCATACCCAAGCTCTAGTAAATCAGTATGGATTGAAGAACATCCTTAAAGAGGACTATGCGACCAGCTAGGTTGAGGGTACGAAATGTCGAGTCACTGAGTTTCAATTGGTTTTTTTGGAGGAGAGAGTTCCAACATGATGTTTTTAAAGAGTTCAAAGATAGGGGGCATTCCCAGGTATTTAGTGGGAAGAAATTTGAATCCAAATCCTCTCACATGGGCTAATAAGGTTTGGTTGTTCCTTGCAGTTTTGAAAAAGAAGATGCAGGATTTGTCATTGTTTATCAAGGTCCTGAGGGCTTCCATGAAGTCTTGGAGGATTTATTTTATACGATGGACTTCCCTCAAGGAGACATGGAAAAAGAGCGTAATTTCATCTACAAACTATTGGTGCATGGTAGGGAGGTCACTTACACATAGTATTAGACCTTGTATTTTCAAATATTGAGCTTCCATTTTGAGGCACCTCCCTAGGCCTTCAACTACTAGGATGAATAGGAATGATGATAGAGGATCGCCTTGTCTCAATCCTCGAAAGGGGTTGAAAGTTCTAGTTGGAGAGCCATTTAGGAGGATGGAGTAAACATGGGAGGACACCATGCAAGGATCCAGTTGATCCATCTCTGATCAATGTGGTATGATTTAAGAATGTTGGTAATGAAGGTCCAGCTAATATGGTCGTATGCTTTGGATAAGTCTAACTTGATCATCATACCAGGGACTTTCATATTTTTTAGGGAGCTAAATTCCTCCTGGGAAGTGATGAAATCATCTAGTATCTGGTGGCCCTCAACAAAGCCGGTTTGTTCTAGGGAAATTAGGTTAGGAATCTGTGGTTGAGGTGTTTAAAAATGATTATGGCTATAATCTTGTAGATAACATTACACAAGGCTATCAGTCTAAAGCCTTGGCGATCCTCTGATTTCGAAATTTTAGGAATTAAAGCAATAAACATAGTGTTTATGCTTGGACATACCTTTTGGTTGCATCTAGACTCTTCCACCACTTCCAACACATCTTTTCCAATGAAGTTCTAAGCCGCTTAGAAGAAATCCGTTGTGAATCAATCAAGGCCGGGGGCTTTATTCTTCGCCATTACTTTAACCACCTCCTCCATTTCCTCTAGGGAGACCACCCTCTTAAGTCCTAAGTTCTGGTCCCTAGATACTAGATGGGGAATGCTTTGAGTGATTCTTTGAATTGCCTCAGTCCTATCATAAACCAAGTCCTTTATTTCCTCATGTTGCACTATTATGTTTCCAACGTCATCCTTTAGAGCGAATATCTTATTGTGATGGCAGTGTTGGATCATTTCTTTGTGAAAGAAACGTCGGGTGTGTCTTTCCCCTTCTCATAGCCATTTAACTCTGGATTTTTTCTTCCATAGGATCTCTTCCTATTTTCGTCATTCTTCTAGCTGGTTGATGATCCTCCCTTCTTCTTCCACTAGGTGTTCTGCCCTGCCTTGCCATATGATTTGTTGTTGGATTTTTTCCATTTTGTTAGTCAACTGGTGTTGGTCTTTCATAATGTGCCCAAACTCTTCCTTGTTCCATTTCTTAATCTTGATTTTTATTTCCTTAAGCTTAAATTGGAATGTGTGCATATGGTTCCTACCAAGTTCCTCACTTTCCTTCCACTATTCTTCCACTTTTTGCAACAGCTTAGGGTCTTTGAGCCAAAAGGACTCAAATCTGAAGGGATGGTTTTTGGGACATGTTTTTAGGTCAATCTCCAACTGAATTCTCCAATGATTTGATCCCATACAAGGGAGGATGGATGCTTCTAGTAAGATGTCACTGCTGACTACCTGCTCAGAATGAGAAAGTAGTCCAAATGAGATGCAATCTAGTGTAGTCCCCCTCTTCTATTATTCAAAGTGTGGATTCCATTGTTGGATGGCATGTCAACCAGGTGAATCTGAGTGATCAAGTCTCTGAACATTTCCATGTCTACTTCATGATGTATGATTCTCGATTTTTTCTCCTCTAGGGATGTAATCATATTGAAATATCCCCCACCAATCGATAAGTCGTCACGATAATTGCTTCTCATATTTTCTAGGTTTTGAAGGAAAACCCCTTTTTCTCCTAGAATATGAGGCCCATAAACTCCTGTTAGCATGGCCCAATCTCTAGATCCAATATGTCTAAATCTCCCAGAGAGTATTTTGGGTCGACTTAACCAATCTTCAAAAATGATCTTCATCAGGTTCCAGAGAATAGTGAGTCTACCTGCACTTCCCCTAGCATTCTGGACTATGACCTTGTAGTGTGGCTTGAAGGTCTTTATTATGTCATTGAGTTCAATTTTTGTTAGGGTCCCACCCTAACCCCCTTATTTATGTCTTGGGATCACGTCATAGTCAAGAGTCAATAAAGCCCATATTAATATTTGTAAGTGGTTAACCCGCAATTAATGACGGGACCACAGATAGTTGCAAATGGGTGGAAGTATTAGATAGATGGTAAATAGGCGGTAGTATTAGATAGATGGTATTAATAAAACCCACGATATTGGCTCGTGGTATTGCATGTATGAGTCATATATAAAGGATAGAGACTCCCTGCGAGGAGCATTGTGTCTTGTTTTGTAATCGAGCTCTGCTCTATTGGAGGTTGCCCCCTCGAAGAGGCCTGTGAACATTTCTCTCTGAATAATAAAATCATTGCTATTCTGTGTTTTGGGTATATTTTCTTCGCATATTCTGTGTTCTCGGTATCTTTTCTTCACTTGGGTATTGCTTTGCAGGTTAAGAGCATAACAAGTGGTATCAGAGCACTTTCCAGGGCTCGGTGGGATCTCCAAATTTTAGCAAATTTTTTTTTTTGGCTAGAGACGTGTTCCGGCGTCTTTAAACCATGGGATCTGTCGTTAAGCGCATAAACCTGCGGATTTGGGGAGGCATGCACGCAGGAAATACAAGAGGTGGTCACGTCTGTTGGATTCCCTTGTAACCCCTGTGAGTACCCTTTCGAGTAGTAGCGCATTAGGCAGAACCGCGCACAGACTGTCTTCCATGTACCCTCTGGGTATATAGGAAGCCCCCTAGCTCCCTTGAAACCTCGCCATAGATAAACCTTCGGCCATCTTGTGGCTACAATACACCGAGAACAGCACTCGGAGAGATTACTCGCCCGTACGATAGGGTAGTCGGGTTGTACGGCTAAGGGTACGGTCGATCCTCCTTAGTTAGAGCCCTGAAACATTGGGCCGAGTACTACTGTCAGACCCTTATGTATATTGCGATCTGTAGCACCTGACACTCCCCAAGACCATAGTTCCCTTTCTATCAGGGGATCACACATCATCTATTCCAGATCAGCAGCAACAGTTGTTCCACCATTCAGATCTCTCAGATCCACCAGATCGGATATTCCAGATCAGCAGCAGCAGTTGTTCCACCATTCAGATATCTCAGATCCACCAGATCAGAGTAGTTGTGAAGGGTTCTTGTACCTGGATATAATTTTCGCAGGACTTTTGGCAGCATTGACAGTTTGAGGATTTGGCGACTGCAGTATTGATCAGGAAGGAGTAAAACTCCGTCAGGAGTTTTCCAAAAAAAAAAAAAAAAAAAAAAGTCTGAGATCTTCCAAAGTGCTTATTTGTGACCTAGCCCATCAGCATCAGGACAACGAGCTGAGCACGGTGGTACCATTCAATTTCTTAGAAAAAAATTTTTGGCGGTGCCAATTTTTCATCAAGTTGGTGTATGGTAGAAACTAGAGCTCAAGCAATGGCCAATGAAAGACTAGACAAACTTGAAACAGATATGAACGAGCTCAAAAATACGCTTGATGACCTATCAAGCCTGGTACGGCAAGCACTCGATAAGGGCAAGGAGCCAGCTCTTGAGGTACCCTATAATGACCATATACACCATGAGGGTGAGTCTAGCCACTCTCCTCACGTCTGACACACCCATCCACCACCTCCCAAGTTGGATAGTCAGCGACCTCCCAAGTTGGATATTTTGAAATTTGATGGTTCTAACCCGTCCGCATGGCTAGCATAAATGGAACAGTATTTCAAATTGAATCGTCTCCAAGATGATTGGACTAAGATTGGAGTGGGGACCATGTACTTGGACAATGAACGATGGCAATGGGAGGAATGGCATCAACGTCGCAATGCACCTTTTTCGAGTTGGGCCCAATTTGCCAAAGCTCTTCGAGATCGCTTTGAGCAGGGAGACTCCTTTTTGGGCCATCTCACTAAGCTCCGACAGACGGGTACAATGGATGAATATATCACCACTTTTTAAGCCTTGGCCTTCCGCACTCAGCATCTCTCAGATGAGTTCTACATAGAATGTTTTATCAGTGGTCTTAAAGAAGCCATCAAAGCTCAAGTTCTACTCCACCACCCTCCCACATGGATGGAGGCTTGCCAGGTAGCCCGTAAGGTGGAGCGTGCCATAACAGCCCAATACACCCGCCCCAATTTCCCCACTAAAGGTCGTCCCCCACAAGCTCATACCACGACTCAGACACTTAAGGTCCAAAAGGTGTCACCTCAAGAAATGGCCGAGAGAAGGAAGCAAGGACTATGTTACTACTGTGATGAAAAATATTCCCCTGGGCATAAATGCAAGGAGCCCAAGTTTTTTCAAATAGATGCCACTGACTACATCTCCACCGAGGAAGATCCACCTCTTGAGGAACCAGAGGCGATTGAAGAAGACAACCAAAAGGAGATTGTATCTGATGACCCAGTTATTTCGCTCAATGCGTTGGCAAGAATCTCTTCCCCTCAAACTCTCAAAATCAGGGGTTTTCTTAAACATCGCCCAGTAATAGTCTTGATTGATAGTGGAAGTACCCATAATTTCATCCATCAAAAAATCGCCGAAGCAGCGCATTGTTATGTACGGGCAGTCTCTAACTTCCAGGTCCAAATTGCAGATGGGGGCACAATGAAATGTGAAGGCCGCTGTGAAAATGTCAAACTTCAAATGGGGGATTATCAGTTGAAAAGCCACATGTTCGCCATACACATGGGGGGATGCGACATTGTCCTAGGTGCTGAGTGGCTCCGCACCCTTGGGCCAATCACAATGGATTTCCAGGAATTATATATGAGTTTTAAGCAGAAAAACTGCACACATACCCTCCGTGGACTTCAGGCAGGAGCCCCCTCTATCATCAGCTCGCATAGGATGGAAAAATTGTTAAAAAAGGGCCATCATGGAGTGGTAGCTCAATTTAATGCCATCCAGGTAGTAGACACCATGTCTCCGCCAGTTCATCCTGAGATGCAACAGATTTTAAATAAACATCGGACGGTCTTTGACAAGCTTCATGAGCTTCCACCCTCGCGAGGGGAACATGATCATAGCATCACATTGGTTCCAAGGGCCCAACCCCCAAATGTGCGGCCATACAGATATCCGTTCACCCAAAAGAATGGAATAGAAAAAATCATCAAGGAATTGTTGGAAGCAGGTGTCATTCGTCCCAGCATTAGTCCTTATTCATCCCCAGTGGTCATGGTCCTCAAGAAAGATGGGGAGTGGCGGATGTGTCCCGACTTCAGGGCCCTCAATAAGTTAACAGTCAAAGATAAATTTCCCATCCCAGTGGTTGACGATTTGCTGGACGAACTCAATGGGGCTCAATTCTTCACTAAGTTGGATCTTCGCTCAGGCTATCACCAAATTCGCATGAAGGAAGTCGACATTCCCAAGATAGCTTTCAGAACTCATGAAGGCCATTATGAGTTCCTCGTCATGCCATTTGGTATCTGTAATGCCCCCTCTACTTTTCAGAGCCTTATGAATCACCTCCTCAAACCATATCTCAGAAAATTTGTCCTTGTCTTCTTCGATGACATCCTCATCTATAGTGGCACTTGGGCGGCACATCTTCAGCATGTAGATCTACTCTTGCAACTGCTCCGAACACATAAATTATTTGTCAAGATGTCTAAGTGTTCGTTTGGCATGGAAGAAGTTGAGTATTTGGGCCACATTGTGGGGCGCGAAGGTGTCAAGGTGGACCCCAAAAAGATCCAGGCAATGCAAGAATGGCCTCAACCTAAGACCTTGAAAAGCTTGAGAGGATTTTTGGGTCTCACAGGCTATTATCGTAAATTTGTCCGCAACTATGGCCGCATAGCGAAGCCCCTAACACAACTCCTAAAGAAAAATTCCTTCTTCTGGAATGAGGAAGCACAACAGGCATTTACCGCTATAAAAACCGCCATGTGTTCCACTCCTGTCTTAGCACTACCGGACTTCACCAAATCATTTGTCATTGAATGTGATGCTTCGGGAACAGGTATTGGAGCGGTCTTAATGCAGGAAGGGCGACCATTGGCCTTCACCAGCCAACAACTAAGTGGGAAGAATCTGGGCCAATCTACCTACGAGAAGGAAATGATGGCCATCTTACATGCAGTCGAGACCTGGAGACCTTACTTGTTGGGGCGACGTTTCCAAATCCGCACAGATCATCACAGTCTTAAATATTTTTTGGAGCAATGCCTATCTTCCCCTCAACAAAATAAATGGTTAGCCAAAATTCTGGGATATGATTATGAGATAATTTACAAGAAAGGGAAAGACAACAGGGTAGCAGATGCATTGTCGCGCCAATTTGAGGAGGAAAGTACTCTGCTCGCAATTTCCCTCCCCATTCCAGACTGGATTGAAGAGGCTCGCAGGGAATGGTTTTCACATCGAGGGCTCTCCCAACTCATTTCTCAATTGCAGGTAGATCCTAATTCCAGCAAGGGCTACTCGTGGCAGAATGATATTCTTCGCTACAAGGACAGAGTCATAATACCGCCAACATCCACCCTCAAAAGTCGCATTTTGGCAGAATTGCACTCATCTCCCATTGCAGGACATTCGGGCTTTCAGAAGACGTATGCTCGGACCAGAAGATCATTTTTTTGGACCGGCATGAAACAGGACATCCTTACTTTCGTAGCAGAATGTGACGTCTGTCAACGCCACAAAGGGGAAACCGTCAACACACCAGGCACATTACAACCATTGCCCATTCCGGCGTCAATTTGGACAGAGGTTTCCATGGATTTCATTACAGGTCTTCCAAAGTCTGGGAACAAGTCAGTCATCATGGTGGTTGTGGACCGACTGTCGAAGTATGCTCATTTCTGTGCCCTACCCCACCCATTTACACCAACCTTGGTTGCTCAAACTTTCATGGATCAGATCTTCAAATTGCATGGCATGCCCACTTCTATTGTATCCGACCGTGACCCAATCTTCACCAGTAATTTTTGGCAGGAGCTCTTCAGAATACAAGGCACTCAACTCAAACTCAGTACTTCATATCATCCGCAAACAGATGGTCAAACCGAAGCCGTCAACAAATGTCTAGAAACTTACCTTAGGTGTTTCACTTCAGAAAAGCAACACCTTTGGGTATAGTGGTTACCTCTGGCGGAGTGGTGGTATAACACCAACTATCATGCCACCACCAAAATGACTCCCTATGAAGCAGTCTATGGACAACTTCCGCCTTCCCCTACTTCTTATCTCACGGGGTTCTCCAAAGTACAAGCCGTGGATCAAATCCTACAACACCGCGCAACCATGCTTGCCCATCTGCGCGAGAATCTTCATCAGCTCAGAACCGTATGAAGCAACAGGCTGACCAACATCGCTCAGAGCGCCAATTTCAAGAAGGGGATCAGGTCTTTTTGAGGCTGCAACCATATAAGCAAACATCACTCAAAGACAAGGGTTGTCAAAAGCTCTCCCCAAAATTCTATGGACCATACCAAGTACTTCAGCGCATTGGAGAAGTGGCTTACAAGTTGGATTTGCCACCTACAGAAAAAATCCACCCAGTTTTCCATGTATCGTGCCTCAAGAAAGTGATTGGGAACAATTGCCGAGTTAAAACCAGTCTACCTGAATTGGACGAAGAAGGGTCAATCTGGCTTCAGCCTGAACAGGTTCTAGACACACGAGACAAGCACCTGCGCGGCCGCATGATTAAGGAGGTCCTCGTCAAATGGAAAGACACCTCTCCGGAAGATGCAACTTGGGAAACAACCACTATTCTTCAGCAGTTTCCGCAGCTTCAGCCTTGAGGACAAGGCTAGTCTTAAGGGGGAGGGCATGTTAGGGTCCCACCCTAACCCCCTTATTTATGTCTTGGGATCACGTCATAGTCAAGAGTCAATAAAGCCCATATTAATATTTGTAAGTGGTTAACCCGCAATTAATGACGAGACCACAGTTAGTTGCAAATGGGTGGAAGTACTAGATAGATGGTAAATAGGCGGTAGTATTAGATAGATGGTATTAATAAAACCCACGATATTGGCTCGTGGTATTGCATGTATGAGTCATATATAAAGGATAGAGACTCCCTACGAGGAGCATTGTGTCTTGTTTTGTAATCGAGCTCTGCTCTATTGGAGGTTGCCCCCTCGAAGAGGCTTGTGAACATTTCTCTCTGAATAATAAAATCATTGCTATTCTGTGTTCTGGGTATATTTTCTTCGCATATTCTGTGTTCTCGGTATCTTTTCTTCGCTTGGGTATTGCTTTGCAGGTTAAGAGCATAACAATTTCCTAGATCTTGGTTTCTTGGATCACCATGATGTTGGTCTTATATTTCTTGAGTCTCTCATTCAAATAGCGTATTTTCCTTTGATGTTATGGCCTCTAATATTCTAGGATGTAATAATCATTTGGATGATTTACTGAGTTGATGGAATACCGTTGATAGTGGCACCACCCTTCGAGAGTTCAACATTGCTTCTCATATCATTTGAATGGTTTCATTTAAATTTTTTCTTCCTCATTTCTTCCCTCCTTTCCTTAGGGGTCCATTATCCCCCCTAACTTATTTGTGATCCCAGTTGTTCCCATTGAAATGATTCCCCTATCTTTGTAAACTTTCTTATGATCCTCTGATATAAAACGTTCATCCAAATGCCTCCACTCACTCAAAATCCTTCACAAGACTTACTCTTCATTTCTTATCTCTTCATGATCTCTTTTTCAGATATTTCCTCTTCAGCCTTTCTTTTCGCACTAGTTCCATCCTTTTACTATCCTAGCTCATTATCTAGACCTATTGCTTCCATCTAACCTTACGTGGGTTATTCCTCCTCCTACAGGATGTCATATCGATTATTTTTTTATGGTCCTTTGTTTGGTCGCGGTTGGGTAGAGGTATGAGGGTTCTTTTGAAATTGCCTCCTCATTTTTACTTCCTTAAATTCCTCCACTTTTTGTGATATCCCTGAGTTATTGGCTTTGGATGACACCTAGATCTGAGACTGGTTCATTAGGTAGCCCCAGAACAGATGTCCATATTCATGGCATCTACGTCATCTGAAGGGGATATGCTCATAGTCAATGGGTTGTTGCAATACCTCCTCATGGTTTTCCAATTCAATGTATTCTAGTAAGGGTTCTGTTATATTCATATAAACACAAATCCTTGTGTAAGGTGTGTATCTTCCCCTTCTCGTGGAGTCTGCAACTTTCACAAAACTTCCTATGGAGTTGTCGATACCCTCCTAGATATTTGATCCCAGAAGTCCATCGGGAGGCAAAAGAGGCGAACCCATACTGGATCTGCTACAAATTTTTCCTGATCTATATTATAACACTCCTCCCAAGGTCTCATGAACAACCCTCCATTGTTAAAGAAATAGGGACCGCCACCGAACACCTTTTTATTATCCTCTAGGTTGGATAATATTACTGTAAAGAATCCCACAGCCCCTAATTTCAACTCGATGTGGCCCTTTGGTTTCTATTTATGCTAAATCCACTTAACTATATCTCATTCAGTTGGCTAGACTCCTATAAATTTGCAGATCATTATGTGGTCCTTCATATATTTCATGTCATTTTTGAGTTTATTATTTTGTATGACAAAGTGAGGCTTCGTTGTTTCCCTTGGGAGGCACTGGTTGTGCATGCGAGTCTGCCATTTGGCTCCGAGGACAAGCGGTCCTTTCCCATGAACCTTTTGTGTTCCTATGGTTTGTGCACCTTGTGAACGTGTTTCACCGCTCACAGTATTTCAGTAGGAGGGGATCTCTCCCCGCCCCTTGTAGTGACGTTCATTCCATCCATCAACGTAGATGTTTGGAGCAGGTTAAGTGTCCAGGGAAGAGTTGTCAACGCCATACAAAGTAGAGGTGTCAGGTTTCTAGAAACCATAGAAAAAACCCGAAAACCCTAGCACTGCTTCTCTCATTGGCTGAAGAACATCTTGTAATCAAATGCAACATTTCAAGAACCCCTACTCTCAAATATTGATTTCATGTTGTCCCATTTTATCATTATGCAAATTAATTTATTTTTTTCCTTTATATCCAATCCATCATTGTAAGGCCAAAGAACCAAGCATGGAAATACAAATATTCATATCCATATTAATGTTATTATTAAATTTAATAATAGTATGAATATATTATAATATATTCATGTTAATATTATTATTAAATTTAATATTAGAACGAACACATTATAATATTAATACTATAAAATTTAATAAATTTGGATTAACACAATATTAATTTTTTTTATATTATAATATATATTTATATATCATGATATATATTAACTCTACATATATGTGGGAGGGAAGAACAAAGACATAGATCGATAGAGGTGGAGGGATAGAGAGAGTGAGAGAAAGGGAGAGAAAGGGAGAGAAAGGGAGAGAGAAAGAATGAGAGAGAGGAGTTGAGAGAGGAGAGGGAGGGAGGGATAGGGAGGAGGAGTTGGAAGGAAAGAGAGGGAGGGATAGGGAGAAGGAGTTTGAAGGAAAGAGAGGGTGGGAAGAATAAATACATAAATAGAGAAAATTGGAGAGAGAGAGGGAGGGAGAGTGACAAGGGAAAAGAGAGATAGATAAGATGAGGGGGAGAGACAGAGGGAGGTGGGAGAAAAATGGAGAGATAGGAAGGAAGAGAGTGAGGATATGATAGAGAGAAGGAGAGAGGAAGGGTGAATGAGAGGGAGGTGAGAATAAAGACATAGATATAGAGAAATGTGGAGAGAGAGAGAGAGGGAGAGGGGGGAAGTAGCAAGGGAGTGCCAAATTCGCAGCACCTGGTGGACTCCAGTATTGCAACAATAATGCTCCAACTCCTGGGACTCCCTTCTTTACTCTTGTCAACCCGGTAGTTCGTAACAAACTTGGAAGCGATGGTGCTGTATGCACAAGTACTAGCTCTTTCCGCAGTTGTCACTTGGTCAGTTGGCACAAGTCCGCTAGGAGCTTAAGCAAACTTCTATGAGCTCTAAGAAGAAGCTTTTTAACTGATGGACGAAAGCTAACTCAAAGAAGGCTAATCTACTTGCAGAAAGAAACTGGAAGGCTGAAAGGAAACGTAAACCCTAGCAAACCCTAATTTTACCAACTAGCCCGAATGATGTAAGAAAGATGATGAAAGCTACTGAAAGAGATGCCATTGACTTCTAGGAAGGTAAAATGAATGTGGATAAGCTACTTCTACAGTAACATCTGGAAAAACATCTTTTTGTATTTTTGAATGAGTTGTCAGAATTATCATGCATGTGCTTTGACTGTTTTGACTGTGCAGAGGTGGATTGGCGAGAGGAAATGCTTGCAAGAGGTTGGGAAGATTAGAAGGGGGCCTAAGGGGTCCCTAACACCCTTCCAGAGAGTTTCACCGAGTTTGGCTATCAAGAAACCGCTTCTGTGAGCTTCTACAGGAAGTCTGCAGGGGTTCTACAGGATGTTCTGTATTTTCTACAGGATGTTCAAAAATGGGATTTCGGAGGGTGGATGGAGAGAGAAAGGTGGAGAAGTGAGTATGGAGGTAGGATAAGGGTGTGAGGAGGTCCAAGACTTGGTGGATGGAGCTGAGGAGAGATGAGGATGGCTGGATTTGTTCAAGGAGGAGTGGAGCAATGTTGCCCAAAAATATGGAAACTAGGTCAATGTGTAGAAAATGTGAGGCAAGAAGCAGAGTTAGGGGATGGAGCAGATGTGATTGATGGAGTATGGGTAGATGGAGAGGTGTTACAGGTGCTCTGCAAGTTACTTCTCAAACTGAAAAAACAATGACTTGGAAAAACCGATGACTTAGCTACTTTATGCTAATCTGGCCTAAGTAACAGCAGACGAAATGAACAGAAGTTTATTTGCAATGAAATCACGTGAAATAGTTATGAAAACTGAGCAATCATGAATCTGAATGCTTAACCACAACTGGTATCAACTTCTGCAAATGATAATCTAACAATAATGATTGCATGGTGAGGCAATGATAGTGTTTTTGTTGGCAGCAAGGTCACCTTTGTCCCAGCTCATGATCCCACTGAGGGAGAGGTGAGATCATAGGTCCTTGATGGCCTTTTTCTGAATATCTTCCCTGTTAATAACCTATCAAATCAATCTGAACATAAAAGCCTTTCTAATCATCAACCATGACCTAGATAACCAACAAGATTTTAATCTACTTAACAGAAATTATTTTGCAATGACATAAAATGAAAATAATAGTACATAAAGGAAGCCTTGGCACTTGGTTTGGGCCCAACCCCAAGAGCTATAGGCTCCTAAGAAAAACTGAGAACTGATGCCAAGTAAAGCTACTCTTCATTACTCAAAAATAGCCATGTCACAAGAAAGTTATACAGTAGTAGCTACAAAAATGAGTTGAGATAATGACAACACTATAGTGCAAAACCCAACAGTTCCAAAAGTAAACTACGAAGGCTGAAGCCTTCCTATTTATGCCCTATGAGGGTCCTAGCAGCCCTCCTTAACTCAAGGGGCTCGGCTGTTCAAACTGCCAGTAAACAGTCACTCTTCACAAAGCTGCTCGGCTGCCTTTAGGATTTGTTTTGGTGGCCTAGTGAGCTCTGAGTTGAGGGTGGAGATTTCGAGGAAGGGCCATTTAATGAAAGAGACAACCTTCCTACGAATCCGCACCCTTGCTCCCTCATGCTTGGTTGTCACCTGGCTCATAATTGGTTGGATTTGTTCCAAAATTTGTCTAAAAAACCTGAAACAACCACGTATTAGCCTCCTTGGTAAAGTGACCACCCTTATTCATTCAAATAACATAAACATACTCAAAAAACATGCATAATCTATGAAAAATGGTGGATTGATGAAGAACAGTAGGCAAAATGAGCCCAATAAGTTACCCATTTTTGGGGCTCATCATCACCCCCCTGCTAAATGGGTTGCTCATCCTCTGAGCAACTAATCTAGCTCATCATCCTTTATAGCTTTGACCACCTCCCTCACGTCCCAGGCCTCCGCGGTGATATCTTCTTCCCGGTCGTGAAATCCTGCTTTCCTTTCCACTTCCTCCCACTGTCTATTTTCCTCCTCTTCCTTAACTCCTTCTAGCAATCCCAAAAGCAAGGGAGGACTGAATTTCAGGCCGATCCAATTGGCCTGTAGATTTTGCATCAACTATTTGTAGAGAGGTACCCTCGCCAAGGCCTCCCTCATCCTGGTGGGAGAGTGGTATTCTCTTATCTTCAAGCTGTGAGGCGGTGCATTCCACCGCCTTGTGCAGGCATGAAGGTAGTTATCCCCCAACAGTCTTTCCATGTCCTCAAAGTGGGAAATAGCTTGAGCCTGTTGCTCAATGTATTCTAGTAAATCCTGAGGGCTGTTGGCAAAGTGCTGGTGGGCGCTTATCACTATTGAGGGGTCGTCTGGATCTGCTCTGATCATTAGTGGCTCACTGAGTTCCCTACTCATAATATTGCGGACCTCTACTGCTCTTTTTTCCTCATGATTCATCCAAGAGGCCATGGCCATAAGTTGGACATCTCCTATCACAGTGTTGGGATCCCATGAATCCATGTTTGGAAGGGCTAAGTTGTGCAAATAAAACTCTGCTAATCTAGCCTTGTCCTCTGATGAGCTACTGTCACATAAAGCTACAAATTGATGATAATTTTGAAATGGGGTGATGCCCCTTTGGGCTGCAACCACTGATCCTTAAGGTATAGGGCGTATGATTTTGCAGTTGCCTACACTACAGAGCTTCCATAGCCCAGCTGGCCATGCGGGCCAGTTGGGCCTCCTTTTCTTGTACCTGATGTTTCAGAGACTGTATCTCCTGGCTTGCTTGCAAGTCCTTCTCCTGTAGCTGTCTAGTTAGTGTCTCAATTTCATCCTGCAACCCATCTCTTCTCTGATGTTCATCAGGGGTTTCTTTGTCTGTTGTGGGCCCCTCCTATTGTTGTTGTTCTCCCAAGATGTGAGGCCTGTCTTCCTTATGCTGTCCATGTAGTTGTAGTTGCTGTTTAAGAAGCTTGTTTTCTTCCTGTATCTTGGCCCGCTGGCTACTTTCCACATGCCGTACCATAGCCAATTCCTTTCTTGCCTCTTTGAGTTGTCCCTCCAGGGGAACTATATCTGCCACACCCTTGGACTTAGCGATCTTCATCCAAGTGTGGGTCCTCACTCTCTCTTCTTCTGGTGCAAGGAAAAGTGGCATTGCGAATTTTTGGGGAATGATCTTTCCAGCCTCTAGCAAGTTATAGTAGGAGCCCAAGCTGGGCTGGGGGCTAGGTTCCATAATGTTCTCCACCTTTTCTTCCTCCTTTGGTGATTTAGCTACATCTCCTTCCATTTCTTTGGTCTCCTTTAGCCTAGCCAGTGTTTCCTGTAGAACAGTCTTAGCATCCTGTAGAGAGGTCTTTGTGTCCAGCATTTTCATTCTTTCTCTCCAGGTGGATGTTTTCGGGCTTCCCCGTTCATAGGTGATGGATGCCTTTGAAGGTGACCTTTCCTTTTGCTTAGCTGGGGTGTCCACAATCGTAATTGGCTCCTTTGACTGTGGCTGGGGTCTGCCAGTTTTTATTCGCATGCTCCTTCTGGCCTTAAAATACATGGAAGGCTCCCTTTTTCGCTTCCCTTTTTTCTTTGGAGATGTGCTTAGGGCAGCCAGCACTGCTGCCGCCTCCCTAGCCAAAATATCAGGCAATTTCTCCCTTTGCTGCTTCGTTTCTAGGCTTCCTGTAGAAAGTCCTGTGTCGACTATTTTCATGCTTACTGTAGAAACCGTTTTCATGCTTCTTGTAGAAACAATTTCAACTGTTTTGGTCTGCTTGGCTCGATGTGTCTTTTCTTTTAATTTCTGTGTGGTTGCCTTGGTTGTGCCCTCCTTTGTTTGGACTTTGTTAGTCCTCTCTGCTCTACTCTGAAATCGTTTCTCCCTTGGTGTTTGTGCCTTTGTTCCTCCCACAGTTTTGGGCTCAGCAACTTGGCCTTTCCCTCGTTTCTCTTCTTGTTCTTTCTGTGGTGGTCTGTCCTATGTTTCATTACCATTGGCTTTCTCTTCTGCCTCAGTGTGTTCCCTTTCTTCACTATTGGATGAACTAAGTTCCTCGGCCAGAATTCGAATATCATCATCCTTGGACATGTTGCGGAAAATCTCCCAGGAGAGAGGGACAGTGTAGGTATGGAGGGCATCTTCCACTAGAAGCTTGATAAGCCCATGATGGGCTACTGATCCGGCATCCCTTCCTTCAATTTTGTGCCACACTCAATCAATGATTGTAGGAGAAAATAGGGGATGCTTAACTTCTGTTCTGGAGGTAAATCCATCCCATTTCTGAGTTCACTTAGCAACCAGAAGTGATAGCCGTAGACAATACTGAACTGCCCCTCACAGGTAATGTATTTCATGATCTGAAAGCTGAATTCGCTCCAAAAAGGATGTAGGCTGGCTCTCCGGACCCCGTTCTTGTCTTCTGCAAACTGTTCCTCTAGTAGAAGGAATTCTTTCTTGGCTTTTTGGCCCAATGCCCTCTCCTCTTTGCTCCAGGGTATCCCCAATGATAGATCAATAACTCGACTAATGAGTTGTGGGGTAAGCTTTAGGGTCAACCCTATGAAATTCACAATGGCCAGCGTCTTTGATTTAGGCTGCAGGGACATTAAGAACTCCTCCGTTATCTCATCGTCATGACCTTGAATTCTGTCACAAAAGGTCATCCAATTGGCACGGGTGAAGAGGTTCACCACCTCGGGATGTTCACGCAATTTCCTGGAATCCGAGGGTTCCTTCCTGATAAACCCCCCTGGCATGGTGAGAGTGCTCTGTTTTGTGATCTGAGCAGAGAGGACTTGTTGTTTTATGGTTTCCTCCTTCGAACTTGAAGACAGTATCTCTCAGGTGTTTATATTTTAACCTTGCCCTAATTCCCTGGTTTAAAAACTTTACTGTCCGTGTATAAAAGGAAGACTTCGGTTTCCCCAGACATAGTGCGGAGCTCAATTTCCACCCCCAACATACATATAACCATGTAAAATTCACATTTTTCCTACACAGGTTAGCCCTGACAATGCTTTATCTTTTCTATAGGAGGAATTTTGCTAACAGGAACTGTGGAGGAAAACTTGGATGCAAAACCAACAAAGAAATTCCGTGCAACCACAAGTAAACTGCTATTTTTTTTTTGACTCATAGGCAGACTTGTCTCTAACCCTCCAATTCAAGACAGCTCAATTCACTAGGTTTTCGAAATATACCATGCATGAAGGAGTGTTTTGGAGCCTACCTCTCTCGAAACTCCAAATTTGATGAAGAAAAGTCCAGACCCCTCTGCTCCGGAAGGCTATGCTGTATTTCCTGTAGAGCCTCTTCCTGTAGAATGCTTTTCCAGCTTCTGTAGGATGTCACGACACTTCTAAACGAGCCTGGGAGACGCGAGATTTTTGAAACAGGCCGAAACGCTCGGGCTAACAGACTGTGGAGGCAGAGGACGCGTACTTCGTTGGGAACGGTTGCAAGTGTAAATGAATAGCGGTTAACACGAGTTCTTCGGTCGAGCATTTTTGAATTACGACGCAATTCATGATGAGGGGGTGAGGTGGCCAGGCCGATCCATTAGCCAACGTCACGGCCATCATTCTTCTGCGTGTCCCTGACCGCCATTACCTTTACTCTGCCATTAACCATCGCCACCACTACCAGTCCTGCCGGTTCTCCTCGACTAGACACTTCCCATGTGTTGGCTGCACGTCTCGTTGGAAAATTCAAACGTAACTGATCTTGTTCGGATCCCACGAGGCCATTCGACTGACTGTGGGTGGCCAGTTGACTGGCCACAGAATTTGTTCAATCTGAACCATTTCACAGACATGCAGTTTCCGAAACATAGTCTATGCAATTTGACGAATAAGGTTAGACACTTACCTGTGTGGCAGTGGACGTGTTCTGCAGGCTTCAGGACTTGGAATGACTGCTTCGCTCGCTGCTGCTTCATGCACATGTGCTGGAACTCCTTCTTTCATTGGTTGATGCTGTATGCATGGCTTTGGAACCCGATCCTTGGTTGGCAACGCTGCATGGACAGGTGGTGTTTGGTTTCAGCCGTCGAGGATGTTTTAATGTCCAGGAGGAGACTTTTTACATGTTTCTTTTTGCTGGCTTCGGCTGCCCCTGCCTCTAGAGTATGTCTTCTGAAGGGATCAGCCACTACAGGACTCCTGTAGGATGTCCTGTAGCTGCTTCTCCTCCTAGGATGCCGGCTAAACGAGCAGGGCTGAATTCGCTGATGAAGGGTCCAGATGGAGCTTGAACAGGTAGAGTGTGCGAGCCTTCACTACTTGATTTGTCACTGAAAAATTTTCTGTCAATCTGAAGAAAACAGGATTCCTTGTATGACTGCAGGAACCCATAACCAGGTGGTAGCAATGGCGGTGGAAAGAGATGAAACAGGTGATGGATGGAAGAGAGGGGTGGCTGCAAGCCTAACCAACAGACTCCAAGCTTCAAATCCCCTTCCAGAATCGAATTTGGCCTGCCCGAAGGCTCTACAGGATGTTTCCTATAGAAATACAGAACTTTCTATAGAAAGCCCAAAACTTCCTGTAGAAAGCCCAGAACTTCCTGTAGGAGGTGGAATATTGACCTGAATGTGATCAAATCCCAGGAAAAGCGAGTGGCCATGGACGGAGTGTCTGTAAGGATGTCCTGTAGCCTGGTACGGGCCCCTGTCCTTGTTGTGCGCGACCTTCTTTATCTACAATGTATTCCCTGCAACTTGCAATAATTTTATAGAGATTAGACCTGTTTCTTTTTTCTCTTTTTTTTTTTGAGAGATAGTTGGGGCACCTCCATGAGGTTTTCACCCCCACTATCTACCCTGGGTGCCTCAGATAGGTTTTCACCCAAGGATCTTTTTTTTATTCCATTTCTTTATTTTCTGAGAGACAGCTGGGGCGTCTCCATGAGGTTTTCACCCTCATTGTCTGCCCTGGGTGCCTTATGGAGGTTTTCACCCAAGGATCTTTTTATTCCCCCCCTTTTTTTTTTAGATGATCAAGGTGTGGGTGGAATAGAGGCAGAGCCCTGCTCTACTACCAGCACTGATTTTTCCAAAGTTTCAATGAACTCCTGCCTCGAAAGGGGTTTCTTGTAGATTTTCAATCGATGCCCATTGACAAGCATGGGGATGGCTTCTTCATCAATGGTCCTGATAAGGACTGAACCATTGTCATTGCATTTTTCCACTGTATATGGTCCTAACCATCTTGTATTCAGCTTCCCTTTGAAATCCTTGTATCTTGAATCATACAACAATTCCCAATCTCCTGGCTGGAATTGCTTTTCACTAAGGTGCGGTCATGCCATATCTTTCTCTGGAGTTGAACTACTTCTGAGTGGAGGAGGGCCTGCATTCTGTGTTCATCTAATCCATTCAGCTGCAGTAATCTTTCACATTGAGCATGGCTGAGATCTATGTCCAGCTGAGCTGCCACCCTCAATGTGTTGTACTCGAACTCTATCGACATCAGAGCTTTCTTCCCGTAGACCAGCTTATAAGGTGTGAAACCTGTTGTAGTCTTCCAAGTGGTGTTGTAGGCCCAGGTGGCCTCAACCAGGCAATCTACCCAATCCTTTCTACTGCTACTCACCACCTTAGTCAAAATCCCTTCCAATGCTCTATTAGTGACTTCCACCTGCCCATTTGCTTGTGGATGATATGGGGTGGAAGTCCTGTGCTTGATCTTGTGATGAGCGAGAAAGTCTTCAATTAGGTTAGAGGTGAACTGGCTTCCTTGATCGGTGACTAACTCTCTTGGGTAGCCAAACTTGTAGAAGATATTTTTCCTTGAAAACTCAGCCACCTTTTCTTCTGTCGCTGCTTTGATTGCCTTTGTTTCTGCCCACTTTGTCAGATAGTCGGTGCACATAATGATGTAAGACCTTTGCTTTGAAGGAGGGTTGATAGGACCCACAAAATCCATGCCCCACTTCTCAAATGGCTCGAAGGTCACTTGAGGTTGGAGAGGCATTTAATCCCTTGGAGTTGGTTTCCCCATCCTCTGACATCGGTCACACTGGCTGATGTATCTTTTGACATCTTGGTGAAGAGTAGGCCAATAGTAGCCTGCCTGTAGAATTTTGAAGGCAATCCTTTTTGCTGCAAAGTGGCCTCCATAGGGCCCATCGTGACAGGTTAGGAGGATGTCAAAGACTTCCTCCTCCCTAACACAACGCCTCAAGATCTGATCTGGGCCAAGTTTGAATAGGTTGCCCCTGATCCAAGTGAACGGGGCACTCTTCCTCACAATTATGCTCTTCTCCTTTGAGGATAGATGCGGAGGGAACTGTACCGAGACCAAGTAATTTTCTATATTAGCAAACCATGGAGAGAGTACTGAGATAGCAAACAGATGTTCATCTGGCATCTAGTCGTCCACTGTCCCTTCTTCACCTACAGGTAAATCCAATCTAGACAAGAAGTCAACAACAACATTTTCCTTACCTGGCTTGTCGACAATAGTCAAATCAAATTGCTGCAACAAAAGTAACCATCTAATGATACGAGCATTGACATCAGGCTTATTCATTAAATATATAATCACAACATGATCAGTGTGTATAAATGTTTGATAACGAGTGATGTAGTGTCTGAACTTGTTTAGGGAATGGACTACAGCCATGAATTCTTTCTCGGTTACAGTATAGTTCATTTCTGCCTTGGACAGGTTTTTGCTGACGAAGTATATGGCATATGGTAGTTTCTCCTCAACTTGTCCTAAGGCTTCCCCTATGGCTTTGTTCGAGGCATCAGTGTGGATGTGGAAAGCTAGGGCCTAGTTTGGACCTCTTAAGATCGGGGCGGACACCAGCTTATCTTTCAACTCTTCCAGAGCCCCCTGACAGTCGTCAGTCCATTTGAAATCAACATCATTTTCTAAGAGGCCAAAAAATGGCGAGGCTAGCTTACTGAAATCTTTAATGAATCTTCTATAATATCCTACTAAGCCTAGGAAACTCCGAACATCTCTCACCTTTTGAGGAGGTGAGACCTTCTGGATGATAGCTATCTTGTTAGGATCCACATGTAATCCTTGTTGGGAAATTGTATGACCTAGCACAATCCCTTCGGCCATCAGGAATTCACATTTTTCGCGACTGAGGGACAGGTTCATCTCAATACACTTGGTTAAGACTTTTCCCAGGTTAGTTAATGCTTCTCGGAAGTTGGACCCATAAGGAGTAAAGTCATCCATATAAATTTCTACCGAATCATGGACCAATTCTGAAAATATGCTCAATACTGCTCTCTGGAAAGTAGCAGGAGCATTGCATAGCCCAAAGGGAAGGACTCGGTAGGCAAATGTACCCCATGGACAAGTGAAGGTGCTTTTATCTTGGTCCTTCGGGCTGATTTGGATATGATTATACCCGCTGAACCCATCTAGGAAAGAGAAGAACTTCTTCCCTGCCAGTCCATCCAACACTTGATCTATGAAAGGCAAAGGGAAATGGTCTTTCTTGGTTGCTTTGTTAAGTTCTCGGTAATCTACATAGATTCTCCACTTCCCATTATTCTTGGGCACAAGCACTAGAGGTGAGACCCACTCACTGTCGGAGATGGGGTAGATGAATCCTACATCCAACAACTTTTGCAACTCTTCTTTGACAATGTCTTTAAGGGTTGGATTCATTCTCCTTTGAGGCTGCCTGACTGGTTTACAATCTTCTTTAATGTAAATGTGATGGGTACAGACCGAAGGATGGACTCCTTTCATCTCCTTATAGCTCCAAGCGAAAGCATCCAGATGAATTTTCAGTAAGCTACATAGCTCCTTCTCCTGGGAGGGAGATAGGGAGGCGCTGATCTTTAAGGTTCTTTCGGGGCCAAATTCCACATTCTTAACTCTGGGAGAGGTCAGATCAGTCACACAGAGGTCCACTAAAGCATTGGCTTGGGTATCTTCCACCAATTCCTCTAAGGACAGTGCACTGGGAGGTGGATTTTGAATCAAATTCTCAATCAAGTCATCCTCGGTTTGAGGGCCTCCCCTGGTGGTTTCTACTGTACAAAATGGTGTAGAATAGACCTCATCCTCATCTCCCTCTTCCAACCAGAGTGGTAAGTCAAGTTCTAGCAGAGATTGGGTAGGAGGGTATAGGACTAGTTTCTTGGACATAGGACCATTCTTGATGGTCATACTTCCAGCTCTACAACTGATGTAAGCATCTGCAGTGGCTAACCAAGGCCTTCCCAAAATGAGGGGGTATCCAGTGAGCTTTTCCTTTGGCTGAAGGACCAAGAAGTCAGCAGGGTACTCCCAAGAGTCAATAGAGACCATGACATCTTCCACAATCCCTTCGGGAGTCACAGTGGAGTGATCTGCTAACTGCAGGACTGTCGAGGTCTTCCTTAAGGAATTCTGAAGGTTGAGTTTAAGCATGTGTCCCTGGTCATCATATTAATGGCAGCCCCTAGATCAATCAAGGTATGGGGGATTATGGTGCCATTAATGTGGACATCAACTACATGACTCCCAGGGTCCAAATACTTTGGACAGATTACTTGCCCCAACATTAGATCGGACAGTTGTCCTATGACATTGATAGTCGAGGCATCTCTCTTTCGCCTGCCTGGGTGCCTGAAACACTTCTCCTTAATCAATTTGTTGTATATTGGTACATATTTTATGGCCTGGAGAAGTGGTATTTTCACACACAACTATTTAAGTTCTCCCAGAAGTTCAGTCTCCTCTGGGTTTGGTTGCGTGGTTACTGTTAGTTGCTCAGGAAAGGGTGGAATGGCTTTGGGTTCACTTTCCTGTTTCTCTTCCTCGTCCTCCGGGGGAGGAGGTTGGCGATCTAGAAGGACCTTCCCAGATCGCAGGTTGATCTCCTGGATCTCCACAGCATAGGTAGGGCATGTTGTCTCCCCAGTGTATACCTGCTGGGCTTGTCTGTTGTTGGGGTTCGGGTTCAGTTGAGCAGGCATCTGGGGTTTTCTTGGAGGAGTAGGAGGTAATGGTTGTGGCTGAGCCGGTGGTGGAGGCAGAATGGTGGGAGGAGAGTTGTATTGGGGCCTCCACCCCGGTTGAGGTGCATTCCATTGAGGTTGTGGCTGGACATGTGAGTGAAACGAATGAGCAGTGGGTTGAGTGTGGTATTGAGATGGATATGACCACGGAGGAGGTGCGGACCAGGAAGGATGAGCAGGGGGGCCCCAAGAAGGTATGTGAGTAGATTGGTTGGGGCTATAATAAGCTTGGGATGTCCCTTGCATCCCCTGCGGGTAAGGTCTGGGCCCATGCGGCCTCCTTTGGTTGAGGAGGTAGAGAGGTTCAGTGGTTGCCTCAGTCCCTTCGTACATGGCTTTAAATCCGGGTAAGATTGGGCATTGGTTTGTGGGGTGGTCTTCCTCACAAACGAAACATACCTCTACTGAGTGCAATGGAAACTCGTTCTTAGGGTGCATCCTCATACATCCGGGACAGAAAATGGCCAAAGCCCTCCCAACTTCTTCTTTATTCTGTTGGATTCGGAAAGTATCAAGTTGCATGGCAATGGTCTGTCTCACCTCAGTTTTGAGGTGTTCCATCTGATTAGCAAACTCATGCTTAGAGAAGGCTGTACTACCTAAAAGCGGATTCCCCCTACCTCTTTTCCAGGCTGCCATAGAATGGTTTCTAAACACAGTACTTATGTCTTCATAAGGTAGTTAGTAGATGTCCCCTCCAGCTAGCAAATGGAGGGTATCTAGAAGGTCTTCAGAGACTCCTCGAAGCAGAACCAACTTTAGAGATTCAGGGTCAAGTGTGCACCTGGACCGTTTGTAGCTAAGTTGGAACCTTTCCTCATAGTCTTCTAAGGACTCATCATTTCCCATGGTCATCCGGAAGATTTATCCCTTTGTTTCCTTGGACCTACAGTAGTCCCGGTATTTGTTGTTAAAGGCTTGCTGCATCTGAGCCCAAGTGGTGATACTGTTTCCAGGTAACCCCATGAACCAGCGTAATGCTGCATCCTTGAGGGTAGAGGGAAAGAGTTTCAACTTTTGCTCGTCCTCTACATAGTCATAAGTTCGACAAAGGACAACAAACTCAAACAGGAAGGTATCAGGGTCTTCAGTGGTCAATCCATGGAAATGAGGTAAGGCTGAGGGACTTATGTTTTTCATCTTCATGTCCCCGTTGGTCTCTCGGATGGGGAAGGTACCTTCTATTCTCTCATCATCTTCTCTACCGTTTCTGTTTTCAGCCATGGTCTCAAAAGGAATGTTTTCTTTCTCTTCTTCTGTTATAGGATCTTCGTATATCTTAGGAGGTTCACCTATAGGTTTTTCTGGGTCAATGCTACCAAAGAAGAGAGAAGGGTGACTCATTGAAGTGGTGGGGTGTTGGGTAGGAATTTTCTAGTATTATCTCTGTTCCTACGAGGCATGAAAATATTTTTGGTTGCTTTTGCTCTTTTCTGCTTGTACCTGCAAAACTGAAACAGATGGAATTGCAACTTACTAAAATCTATCTTGCGAAAATGAAAATGCAGAATTGAAAAGAAAGCAGGAGAGGACTAATCTATTTTGTTGAAATCAAATTGCAGCAATGAAATGCTAGACTACGCTTGTAGAATTGAAATGCTATTCTACGCTTGCAGAATTGAAATTGCGGAATTGAAAGGCTAATCTATGAATGCAGGAAATGTCTAATCTACTTTTGCAGAAATGAAATTGCAGAATGGAACTGAAATAAACTACTTAGCAGAAGGTTGGAGTAGAAAAATAGAATAAAAGCAACAATCGCAAATAATATGACACTTCCCCGGCAACGATGCTAAAAATATGGCGAGCTCCAGTATTGCAGCAATAATTCTGCAACTCCTAGGACTCCCTTCTTTACTCTTATCAACCCTGTAGTTCGTAACAAACTTGGAAGCGACAGTGCTGTATGCACAAGTACTAGCTCTTGCCACAGCTGTCACTTGGTCAGCTGGCACAAGTCCGCTAAGAGCTTAAGCCAACTTCTATGAGCTCTGAGAAGAAGCTTTTTAACTGATGAATGAAATCTAACTCAAAGAAGGCTAATCTACTTGCAGAAAGAAACTAGAAGGCTGAAAGGAAACGTAAACCCCAGCAAACCCTAATTTTACCAGCTAGCCCTACTGATGCAAGAAAGAGGATGAAATCTACTAAAAGAGATGCCATTTACTTCTAGGAAGGTAAAATGCATGTGTCTAAGATACTTCTACAGTAACATCTGAAAAAACATCTTTTTGTATTTTTGAATGAGTTGTCAGAATTATCATGCATGTGCTTTGACTGTTTTGACTGTGCAGAGGTGGATTGGCGAGAGGAAATGCTTGCAAGAGGTTGGGAACATTAGAAGGGGGCCTAAGGGGTCCCTAGCACCCTTCTAGAGAGTTTCACCGAGTTTTTCTATCAAGAAACCGCTTCCGTGAGCTTCTACAAGAAGTCTGCAGGGGTTCTACTGGATGTTCTGTATTTTCTACAGGATGTTCAAAAATGGGATTTCGGAGGGTGGATGGAGAGAGAAAGGTGGAGAAGTGAGTATGGAGGTCCAGGACTTGGTGGATGGAGCTGAGGAGAGATGAGGATGGCTGGATTTGTTCAAGGAGGAGTGGAGCAATGTTGCACAAAAGTATGGAAACTAGGTCAATGTGTAGCAAATGTGAGGCAAGAATTAGAGTTAGGGGATGGACCAGATGGGATTGATGGAGTATGGGTAGATGGAGAGGTGTTACAGGTTCTCTGCAAGTTACTTCTCAAACTAAACAAACAATGACTTGGAAAAACCGATGACCTAGCTACTTTATGCTAATCTGGCCTAAGTAACAGCAAAGGAAATGAATAGAAGTTTATTTGCAATGAAATCACGTGAAATAGTTATGCAAACTGAGCAATCATGAATCTAAACGCTTAACCACAACTGGTATCAACTTCTGCAAATGAGAATCTAACACTAATGATTGCATGGTGAGGCAATGACAGTGTTTTTGTTTGTAGCAAGGTCACCTTTGTCCCAGCTCATGATCCCACTGAGGGAGAGGTGAGATCAGAGGTCCTTGATGGCCTTTTTCTGGATATCTTCCCTGTTAATAACCTATCAACTCAATTTGAACATAAAAATCCTTTCTAATCATCAACCATGACCTAGATAACTAGCAAGATTTTAATCTACTTAACAGAAATTATTTTGCAAAGACATAAAAAGAAAATAATAGTACATAAAGGAAGCCTTGGCACTCGGATTGGGCCCAACCCCAAGAGCTATAGGCTCCTAAGAAAAACTCAGAACTGATGCCAAGTAAAGCTGCTCTTCATTACTAAAAAATAACCATGTCACAAGAAAGTTATACAATAGTAGCTACAAAAATGCGCTGAGATAATGATAGCACTATAGTGCAAAACCCAACAGTTCCAAAAGTAAACTACGAAGGTTGAAGCCTTCCCATTTATGCCCTACAAGGTTCCTAGCAGCCCTCCTTAACTCAAGGGGATCGGTTGTTCAAACTGCCAGTAAATAGTCACTCTTCACAAAGCTGCTCGTCTACCTTTAGGATTCATTTTGGTGGCCTTCTGAGCTCCGAGTTGAGGGTGGAGATTTCGAGGAAGGGCCATTTAATGCAAGAGACAACCTTCCTATGAATCCTCACCCTTGCTCCCTCATGCTTGGTTGTCACCTAGCTCATAATTGGTTGGCTTTGTTCCAAAATTTGTCCAAAAAACCTAAAACAACCACGTATTAGCCTCCTTGGTAAAGTGACCACCCTTATTCATTCAAATAACACAAACATACTAAAAAAACATCCATAATCTATGAAAAATGGTGGATTGATGAAGAACAGTAGGAAAAATGAGCCCAATAAGTTACCCATTTTTGGGGCTCATCAGCACCAAGTGCCAGTGTGCAGCGTCCTTGACAAACACACCCTTCAATGCACAGGCGCGCAACGCCGTTGAAATTTTCTCTCGCTCTATTGGGCAAACACGCCCTTCACTGCACAGGCACGCAGTGACCCTTACCAACACACAGCATCCAAATGAAGCACGCAATGCCTTCCTGATTTTTTCAAACCTTCACTCAATTTCCTCTTTTCCAAGGAGAGCTTAGGGTGTAAAAGAGCTACTGAAGTTTGAAAGATGCTTTTGAGATCTTATATGGAGGGTGAGTTTGATTTTTCCTTAGAAAAACCCACTTTATAATGTTTATTTGAAACTTATTACTTTGTTTTCATATCTCTGTCTGATTCTTCTCTTTCTTTGTCACTTTTCAGGTGGATGATGCTTTGATTGAGCTAATTCTTCAATAATTCCTCTCTTGCAGCAAGGAGAAGTGCCTTGGGCAGCTTATGGGAACAATTATTACATAAAATGACTTGAATTACATAAAAAATATGAACAAACTAAAATACTCTATTTTCATCTCAAAACAAAAATATGTTTTTGAGATGAAAATTAAATCAGAGAAATAAGGATTTTGTACAATAACCATGACTAACTACCAACCATTCTTTGTTTATTGGTCTTCCTCATACCTTTTCTGCCCTTTATTTGCAATAAAACAAAGCTTTTGACCTTGGAAATGAACCCTAAGACATAATGGAGACATGACTACCTTAACTCTAAAATTAATATAACTAAAACCATAACTGAATGAAACTTGAAGATGGGTTAGCAAATATACCTGATGAGGGAAAATTAAATTTTTTGGGAAGAAGAAGATAACCATCAGTGGATCATTTTTGGCATGACTTAGTGGAATGATAAAAAGTTTCAGTATGAGACACCTACAATGAAAATGCAAAGAGAAGATTTGATCCTGGATGGAAGTATGCATATACTGACACTAACAAAGTACATCCCACAAATGATTCTGCATCACATCAAGTAGGAATCATGAGACAAGTAAGAAACAAGATCCCACATCAAACATCAAACAACTATCTTGATGAGCCTCATAAATGGGTAATTATATGGGCTCGTTTTATCTCCTAACCTAGTCAAACCAACCATTCTCTTAGCTTATTATATGATTTTTGGATTATATTTATGCTTATAGAGTGAGTTCAGTTAGTTATTGTGCCATGTGGTCTAACATGCATTTAATGCATATTATTGATGATTTTCGAAGTCAAAGTCAAGGATCAAGTGGAAAAATGGAAGCAATAACTCGAAGTGTATAAAGGAGAGGACTTATAGGATGGAATCCCCCTCATTTATTACTCCTCACTTCGAATTCCCCTTCATTCAGCTCGGAGTACAAGCAGCCGAATCATGCACTAGAAGGCAGCCGAGCAAGTGGACGATGACTGATGATTATCTCGAGTTTTGGGAGCCAAGCCTCCCTGATTTTAAGGAAGTTGTTGGTAGCTCCCTTTGTATAAGTAAAGGGGCCTAGGGCATCACTAGGGTTGGATTTTTGCTTATGTAAACTCTACTCAAATTCCGAGCTTATTATTTTGTGATAGTTTCATGTAATCTTGCTACTGTTTTGAAAAAAAAAGATGGAATCCTTTTTGAGCCAACATTGAGTTACCTCAGAGGGTTGAATCTCTTGGGTTAGGGACCAATCCAAGTAGCCAAGCTCCTCTTTACTTGTATTTGTACGCTTTGTTTCAGTTTGTAGATCAGTTTGTTGTTAGATGTATTTCTTTTATGGTTAAGAATAGGTTGCATTTGGTGATTTAGTAGTTTGCTTCCATTTTTTCTTTCTGTAGCAGGTTAAACAGTGATCAACAAAGATTCAAAAAGCTAGCAATAGTGCCTTGACCTCTCTTCCTCCCTTTGGGACCATGATTTGAGGCAAAGACCCTCTTGCTGCCCCAAAAACACAGATTTTCCTCCTTCATAGGACTTCTAGTGTTTGCAGCTTTTTAGTAGGTTAATAGTCTAGTTTTGCTTTTCTTTATATCTTCTTCATCATGTTCATTTCCTGATTTTCAATCGTATTCTTTAATTCTTTCATTTCCTACAACATTTCTCAACATTTCCTTTCATAGATCATAGTGTAGACCATTTTTATGCAAAACTTTGTTTTTCCTAAATGCACTCATTTCACTTGTTGCTTGATTTCCTTGGTTGACTATCAGTTTCTATGCAGCAGATATCTCCCAGTAGTAGGCTAGCTTATCAAAAATCACACCCTCCATCTAATCCATGCCCTATTGGTCTCCTAAGTCTCACATCAATTTTGCCTTAGTTTCCTGCATTTTTCCTAGAACTTCTTCCTCTCTCCTTGAGCAGATCCAATCATCTTTCTATCTCTCGATGGTTCATGGTAAACCATAGGTGCCCTAACACCTCATTCCAAATTTCATCCAACTTTTACACCCACTCTCACATCCTCAAAACAGTGAGAATTGCTCTCAGCCTCCTCCTGTAGGCCTGCTGTAGTTTCCCTGTTTTCCTCCTGTAGATTTCCTATGTCCTCCTATAGATTTTCCTGCAGGTTTTCTTTTGAAGGCTGAGTGTGGGAAAAGCTTCGAGAAGGCCACCTGAGTCCTCCTAGGACCCATCCACACCATATTACATCCTATCAAGTCCCAAAACCACCCTTCAACGCCACCTATTTGCTGACACATTCACACATAATAAATTACATGCATGCCAAATTCACATAAAAATACATAAGAATCCAAAAAGATGTTTTTTTCTTATTTACTTCCAGAAATAACTTAGTTAGATGTTGTTTACTTCCTTGAGTATGTAATGGCATTAATTTCATGGTTTTCATAGTCCTTTTTGCAAAAGTAGAATTAGTTGGCTAATTAGGGTTCACTAGGTTTGCTTTACATTTCAGTCTTTCTCCTTTCTGTAGTTAGAATAGCATCTGTAGAGTAATCTTTCTTTCCTTTCATCACATATAGAGCTTCTTCTGGAATCCATAGAAGTTGACTTGAGCTCCTAGTGATCTTGCACCGACTGACCAAGTGACAACCTGCAGTGAGAACTAGTACTTGTGCATATAGCACAGACGCTTCCATGTTTGTTACTAACTACCGGGTTGATAAGAGTAAAGTAGGCAGCCCAGGAGTTGTAGCATTATTCCTGCAATACTGGTGCTCACCACTTTTTGGCGCCATTTCAGGGGAAGCGTCAGAGTATTATGTGATTACTGCTTTCTTCTATTTTCTATTACAACATTCTGCTAATCAGCAAAAGTAGACTAGTCATTTCTCTGCTTTCAAGTTCTACATTTCCTTGCTTTCCTATTCAATTTTGCAAATTTCATTTTAGAAAAAGTAGACTAGTCATTCCTTTTCCTTCAGTTCTGCATTTCCTTACTTTCCTCTTCAATTTTGCAAATTTATATTTAGCAAGTTCATTTTAGCTAGTTGCAATTTGTTTTGTTCAATCAATTTCAGTTTCTATAGGTAGTATCAGTGTGGGGAAAAAGAAACAAAAACCAACCAAAAATATTTCTGGTTATGCCTCATAGGAATAGAGATAACTCAGGAAATTTTTTTCCCAACACCCCCACTGCTTCACACATCCAACCTTCTCTCTTCTTGGTGGCTGCGATCAAGAAGAACTCTTAGTGAATAGCCAAACATATTTGAGGAACCTATAAGGGAAGAAGAAGAAGAAAACATTCCTTTGAATCCAATGAATAAAAACAGAAATGCTAGGGGGATTGGAGAGAGAATAGAGGGCACCTTTCCCATTCGGGAGACCAATGGGGACACCAAAATGAAGAATATAAGCCCTTCTACCCTACCTCATTTCCATGGCCTGACTACAGAAGATCCTAACACCTTCCTATTTGAGTTCGCAATCATTTGTCGAACTTATGACTATGCAGAAGATGAGAAAAAGTTTAAATTATTCCCTTCTACTCTCAAGGACACAACATTGCGCTGGTTCATGGGGTTACCTGGCAATAGCATCACAACTTGGGCTCAAATGTAGCAAGCCTTTAACAACAAGTACCGAGATTGTTATAGGTCAAAAGACACTAAAGAAGAAATCTTCCGAATGACCATAGGAAATGATGAGTCCTTGGAAGACTATGAAGAGAGTTTCCTGCTCAGTTACAAAAGGGCTGGGTGTATACTTGACCCTGAGTCTCTGAAGTTGGTCCTGCTCAGGGGAATTCGGGAAGATATTTTAGACACCCTCCATCTACTAGCCGGGGGAAACATCTACCAACTACCCTATGAGGACATAAAGATTGTTTTTAGAAACCATTCTAGAGCAGCTAGAAAGAAAGGTAGGGGGAGTCAAACCATAGTTGGTACCTCTTCCTCCAACTCATCCATTAAAGGAGAAATTGAAAACATGCTAGAAGACTTCAAGAGTGAGATGTCGCAGACTCTTGCCATGCAAATGGACACCTTACATATAAAAAAAAAAACAAGAGGAAGCAGAGAGGGCTTTGGCCATTTTTTTCCCTAGATGCACCATGGGGAATCCTAGGAATGAACGCCCATTGAACTCTATAGAGGTTTGTTTAGTTTTTGAAGAAAATCATTCTACAGATAAGTGCCCTTCCTTGCCCGGACTTAAATCTTTATATCAAGGGGCTGAGGGAGTCACTGAAAAACTCTATTAGGTAAACCAAAAGAGGCTGCATGGACCTAGACCATACCAACAAGGGATGCAAGGGACATCTCAGGCATACTACAACCCCAACCAAGTCACATCCATACCTTCTTGGGGCCCCCCTGCTCATCCTTCCTGGTTCACACCTCCTCCTTGGTCATTCACATCTCAATATCATTCCCAACCAGCCGCTCATTCATTTCAACCCTATGCGTAGGCACAACCTTAGTGGAATGCATCTCATAAGGGGTGGAGGCCCCAATACAACTCTCTTCCCGCTCTTTTGCCTCCACCACCTGCCCAACCACAACCGTTACCTTCTGCTCCACCAAAGCAACCCCAAATTCCTGCCTAGCCAAATCCAAACTCGAACAATAGACAGGCTCAACAAGTGTATAGTGGGGAACCATCATGCCCAACTTATGCGGTGGAGATTCAAGAAATCAACTTGCAATCTCAGAAAGTTCTCCCAAATAACTAGCCTCCACCCAGGGAGGTTGAGGAAGATAAAGAGGGAAGTGAACCTAAATCGAATCCACCCTTTCCTGAGAGATTATCCATGACAATCCAACCTACCCCGGAAGATACTAAACTCTTGGGAGAATTGAAACATTTATCTGTAAAGATACCACTTCTCCAAGCTAGCAAATATGTGCCTATCTATAATAGGTTGATCAAAGAGAAGTGATTTAGGCATCCAGGAAGGTGCAAGAGAGATTCCCCAACCATCAATGTCATAGGAAAACTATCTAACCTGATGTTGGGGTAGATAATCTTTCCAAAATATTTGGATCCTGGAAGCCCAGTAGTTGATGTCCACATCAATGGTATAATGATCCCGCATACCTTGATTGATTTGGGAGCTGCCATTAATGTGATGAAAAAAGACACAATGCTCAAACTTAACCTCTAGGGCTCCTTGAGGAAGACCATGACAGTGCTACAACTATCAAACCGCTCCACCGTGACCCCTAAGGGGATTGTTGAAGATGTGATGGTCTCCGTTGATTCTTGGGAGTACCCTGCTAATTTCCTAGTTCTCCAGCCAAAGGCAAAGCTCACTGGGTATCCTCTCATTCTAGGAAGACCCTGCTTGGCTACAACCAATGCCTACATCAACTATCGAGCTGGTAACATGACCATAAAGAATGGGCACATGTCCAAGTAGCTAATCCTATATCCTCCTGCCCAACCCTTTCTAGAACATGATCTACCTCTCTGGTTGGAGGAGGAAGATGAGGATGAAGTTTATTCTGCACAAATTTGTGCATTAGAAATTGCCATGGGGGGGAACAACAAGATGAGGATGATATGATTGAAAATTTGATTCAGAATCCACCTCCCAGTGTATCACCATTAGAGGACATAGTAAGAGAAACCCAAAAAAATCCCTCAAATGATCTCTGTGTAGCCAACTCCACTTCTCTCCATGTCAAAAATATAGAGTTTGGCCCAGAAAGAACATTAAAATCAATCCATCCCTATCTACTTCCCAGGAGAAGGAACTGTGCATTCTACTAAGAAAACATCTCGATCCCTTCGCGTGGAGTTATAAGGAAATGAAGGGAGTGCACCCTTCAGTATGTACTCATCATATATACATCAAGGAAGATTGCAAACCAGTCAGGCAGTCTTAGAGGAGGATGAATCCAACACTTAAAGATATTGTTAAGGAAGAAATACAGAAATTACTTGATGCAGGATTCATCTACCCAACTTTGACAGTGAATGGGTATCTCCTTTGGTGCTACTGCCAAAGAAAAATGGTAAGTGGAGAATCTGTGTCGACTATCTGGAATTTAACAAAGCCACTAAAAAGGACCATTTTCCTTTACCTTTCATAGATCAAGAGTTAGACAATTTGGCAGGGAAAAAGTTTTTCTCCTTCCTAGATGGGTTTAGCGGGTACAATCAGATTCAAATCAGCCCAGAATACCAAGATAAGACCACTTTCACTTGTCCTTGGGGTACTTTTGCATACCGGGTCCTTCCTTTTGGTTTGTGCAACACTCCAACCACTTTCCAAAGAGTGGTATTGAGTATATTTTCTAAACTAGTTCATTATGCAGTTGAAATATACATGGATGATTTTACTCCTTATGGTTCTGATTTTCAAGAAGCTTTATCTAACCTAGGAAAAGTTTTGGATAAGTGTATTGAGATGAAACTGTTCCTCAGTCCGGAAAAATGTTAATTCTTGATGACTGAAGGGACTGTGTTAGGTCATGCAATATCTCAGCAAGGACTGCAGGTGGACCCCAACAAAATCGCCATCATCCAAAGGGTCCCACCTCCTCAAAAGGTGAGAGATGTCAGAAGTTTCCTAGGCTTAGCCGAATATTATAGAAGATTCATTAAAGATTTCAGCAAGCTAGCCTCTCCTTTGTTTGGCCTCCTAGGCAAAGATGTTGAGTTCATATGGTCAGAAAACTATCAAGAAGCCTTAGATATCATGAAGAGCAAGCTAGTAACTACCCCAATTCTCAGAGGCCCAAACTAGGCCCTAACTTTCCACATTCACACAGATGCCTTGAACAAAGCGATAGGAGTAGCCTTAGGGAAAATTGATGAAAAGCTACCTTATGTGATCCAAATTGGATCCATGAAGAATAATAAAAACACCATGACTGTATCAAATCAGGACAAAACATCAAATTCAAGAGCACAGAGTGATCAAGAAGACCTCTAAACAGTGGCAGTTGGTAGCCAGCGAGGAATGATGGGGACCTCAGTCAAAGCGCACTAACTGAGGCCCATGGAGACCATGCAGAGGTGAAACTAGCACTTGGGAAGTTGGGGAAAACCCCTTGAGAAGGAAAGCCCCGAAGCGCTCAATTGCATGGAAGCCGGGAAAACCGTGGGGAAAATGCTAAAGGCTGAAGGAAGGACCCACGCTCCAAAACCAGCGGTATTTATCGGGGGCACCCTTGGGCACTAAACGGAATTGGAGAAAAACGAGCGATTCCATTTAGCGCTCGACGCATGGCAAGAGGAGGAGAGAGAAAACCACCGCTCATCACGTGCTAACAGTCGAGCAAGTCAACCGCGTGAAATGAGCGAATGGAATCAGATCTGGGGGCTCCAAATCTAACGGCTGAGATCGTGCCCAATGGGGAAACCAGATTTAATAGGGACTTGAGCCGCGATTTATAAGGATTTGAGGTTTGATTTGACCGCTGAGGTGGTGGACGAGTCATTTCTCGACATAACCAAAGAACTGAACCAACAAGGAAAAGCTAGCACAATTCATGAGAGGAAAAGAAGCCACTCCCTGTGAGTCATTGATGATGACGTAGAAGACAGGGAACCCCAAGAAAGCAACAACAGGTGATCCAACTGAGGAAGGAAGGGGAATCGAGCAGCCATGAGATCGACTGGCTTTAAGGCCATGAACAGATAGAATAGAACACAAGGAGAATGGAGAGAAGAAGATGAAGACAAAGAACAAAGAGACAGTGAAGCAAAGAGCAAAAAGACAGAGAGTTGAGCTGATTTGTAGCATAAGGAAGCATTGAGCCATCCCTGCTAGGATCTGTCAGGGAACTGAGCACTGCATTGGGCTCCTTCCATTAAGGACCAGAGAGGTCAAGAGCTGGTAAGGAAAAGAGTTTGTGCACTCTAGTGGCTTGGGGATTCCAAGAACCACCCTGCCAAGAAATTCTGTTTCAGGAGTCTCAATTGAGCTACTCATTGTAATTTTGTGCTTTAAAGACACAATAAAAGAAGGCCACCACTAAAAGCTGGATCAGAGACGTAGCCTTGGAGGATAGGGTGAACTCCTTATTAATTGTTGTGTTCTTGTTTTTCTTACTGTGTTTCTTTGCTATTTTCCATTCTCCAGTGTCTGTGTATTTTGCAATCTGATCAATCTGTTGCCTAAAATAACATGGACACACACCAACACATGAGTCTGTAATACCTTCATTCAATAAATATTTAACTGAGATCACTCAAGAGTGATTTTTAGATCAAGTGGTATCAGAGCTCTAGGCTGTAAAGGTTAGACAAGCTTGTGTTGGTTTAGTTGTTGAATGCTAACTAGATCAAAACTCAAATTAGGAGAAGGAGAGTCGGTCAAAACTAATTCTGAAATTGGGAGAGTCTATTCTCGGAAGACAATGTCAGAAGAAGGCTCTGTAGGGCCAGACTCTGAATTCATAGAAATTTTTCTAGCCATAAATTCCATGGTAGAAGAAATGTATAGGGACTTTAGAAAACACAAGGATGAAGATTCATCAGGCTCTAAACAGGACAAAGGAGAAGATGAGTCACATTTCCATGACCATTCAAAGGGCAAGGGGAAAGAAGAAAGCTTTCTCACACCTCCTAATAGCCCCGTACATAATAAGAAGGCATATTTGATTAAGCTAGATGTTAAATTTGATTTTCCTATATATGATGGAGAGTTGAATGCAGAAAATTTGGACAATTGGATTAGACAAATTGATGTTTATTGCAGAGTGCAGAGTATTGATTCAGACAAGAGAAAGATTCAGCTGGCAAGCCTACGCCTTGGAGGCACTACCTTGGTTTGGTGGGAAGGTAGAACCCAAGCTGATATGAAAAGACATGGTAAGACTATCTCTGTTTGGAGTGAATTTGTTTCTGCAATCAAAAAGCAGTTCTATCCATTGGCCTACATGCAACAAGCCATGATGAGTTGGAAAACTCTTCGACACTTAAAAGGGAAAAGTGTGCAAGGGTATACTCAAGAATTTAGAAAGAGAGCATTGATTCTAGGAATCTCACTAGACTCATCAGAGTCTCTGTTGAAGTACATTGGTGGTCTGCATAGCTACATGAGGCACACCATCCTCACATTTAATCCCACTAGTATAGATGAGGTATTTGTACAAGCTACTCATCTAGAAGCTAGAAGAAAGAATGGAAATCCAGAAATTGGGGGACCATCCCAACCCACTACAAGCAACAACAAGGAGAAAAGAAAGAAGAAGTGGAAAGCAAGGAAGGCTAACACTACACAGAAAAGCAAGGCTTCATGCACTCACTGTAAAAAGGATGGGCATGGGTGATGAGCATTGTTGGATTCTGCATCCAGCGCTGAGACCTAAGAAGTTCGAGGGCAAGAAGAGGAAGACTGTTGCAGCTATTCAGAAAGATTTGGGGTAAGACTTAGGAGTTGAAACAACTATTGCAGCCATAGGTATAAAAGGTAAGAATTTTGAAGCATCTACTAGTAATTCTGCTCAATCTATTATTGATGAAGAAAATGAGAAAAAAAGACAAGAGCTTTTCCATATTCAAGTTATTTCCAAACATCAAAATATTGATACTTTCTTTGATAGTGGCTGACAAGTAAATTGAATTTTTGAAGCAACTGTAAAGAAGTTGGTATTAGTAACTACACCTCACAAGAAACCATACCCATTAGGATGGTTGAATGATAAAGCACAACTACAAGTGACTAGATAGTGCAAACTCAAGTTTTCTTTCGTGTCAGCATTTGTAGATGAGGTTGAGTTAGACATAATTCCTTTGCATATATGTGGAATTGTTTTAGGAAGTCCTTACTTGTATGACAGAAAAACTATTTTCTATAGAGATAAGAACAAGTATCTACTTGTTAAAGATGGAATCAAATACTTTGTAAGAGCTCATAAGCTCAAGAATAATTATATTGTCATAAACTTGTGGCAGATGAAAAGAATGATAAATTCATGTAAACAATTCTTACTAATGGTTTCAAAGGACAAGAAACTCGATAAAACCATTGTATTTGAGGGTTGTAATGGTAAACAGCAAGTTGATTTAGAAAGGGTTGTTTCAGAGTATGATATCTTGTTTCAAGAACCTAAAGGTCTGCCACCCAAAAACGAAATAGTACATGATATTATTTTGTAGCAAGATGTTCGATTGCCTAACATTAGAATATACAAGTTGTCTACTTTAGAGAATGTTGAAATCAAGAAGCAGGTGCAGGAGTTGCTCAAGAAAGGGTTCATCAGGCCTAGCACATCACCATGTGGGTTACCAATCATTTTGGTGAGAAAGAAAGATGGCTCGTGGAGAATTTGCATTGATTACCGAGCACTGAATAAGATAACAATAAAAAATCGTTATCCCCTTCCTCGCATAGATGATCATTTGGATCAATTGAAAGAAGCTGTTTATTTTTCTAAGCTAGACTTGCACAGTGGATACCATCAGGTCAGAGTTGCAGAACAAGATGTAAGGAAGACTACTTTCAAAACAAAGCAGGGATTGTATGAATGGTTGGTTATGCCTTTTGGTTTAACTAATGCTCTTGCTACTTTCATGAGATTAATGAATGATGTACTCAGACCTTTTCTTGATGATTTTGTTATTGTGTATCTGGATGACATTCTGATTTTTAGCAAAACATGGGAAGAACACTTAAGGCATGTTAAGAAGACATTAGATGTTTTGAAAAGAGAAAAATTTCATGTTAAACTCTCAAAATGTGAATTTGGAAAAGCATCTTTGAATTATTTGGGTCATATAGTAGGGGATGGTGAATTGAAGATAGATCCCTCTAAAGTGGTAGTCATTGTGAACTGGCCTAAACCCAAATCTGCTATAGCTTCTTAGGAGCAGCACAATATTGGAGGAAGTTCATTTCTAACTTTTCCTCAATTGCAACTCCCTTACATGCTTTGACAGGATTGAACAAGGTGTTTTAGTGGGGAGGTAAACATCAGAAAACCTTCGACACCTTGAAAGAGAAGATTAGTACAACACTTGTACTAGCACTGCCTGATCTTCAAAGACAATTTGAGATCCAAATAGATGCCAGTGACTATGCCATGGGAGCAATGTTGAAACAGCACGGTAAACCCATATGTTATCATTCTGAGACATTTAATTATGCAATAGTTAACTATCCTACATATGATAAATAATTGTATGCATTAGTTCAGAGTGTGAAAAAGTGGAAACATTATTTAATGGACAAAGAGACAGTAATACATACTGATCATCAACCACTTCAATATCTACACTCCTAAACTAAGTTGCAGTAATAAAGACACTACAGATGGATGGGTTTTCTACAACAGTTTCATTTAGTCATCAGATATAAAAAGGGCATACATAATAAAGTTGTAGACATGTTATCTAGACCCATTATAAGTGCATCTACTATACTTAACCATAATTCTATGTTACATGAGAGTTACATTGAACAATATGCTCAAGATATAGATTTCAAAGATGTATATGCAACTTTAAGTCAAGGAAAACGAGTAGAAGAATTGGATTATCATGTAAAGGATTGACTCTTATACCATTGTGGGAAGTTATGCATTCCACAAACTGAGAGAGTAATGATAATTAGAGAAGCACACACTTCTCTGATATCAGGTCACTTTGGGGTAAGTAAAACAGTTGCACAGCTGCAAAGATTTTGTTATTGGCCAAAAATGAACGAGACAGTTTCTAGATATGTAAGACGATGTACTATGTGTGCTAAAAGCAAGCCCAACAATAGAAAGCTAGGCTTGTACACTCCATTACCAGTTCCTTCTCACCCTTGGGAAAGTGTTTCCATGGATTTTGTTGGAGGACTACCTAAATCTAGGAAAGATCATTATTATCTATATGTTGTTGTGGATAGGTTCAAAAAAATGTGTATTTTAATACCTTGTAATAAGCAAATTATAGCTGAACAAACTGCAAAATTGTTCTTTGAACATGTATGGGTTCATTTTGGATTAACCACTTCCATTGTATCTGATCGAGACACTAGATTTGTGGGGAAGTTTTGGTCAAGTCTGTGGGGACTGATGGACACCAAACTGAAGAAAAGCACATATTTTCATCCACAAACTAATGGCCAAACAGAAGTAGTTAGCAGGACAGTGATCTAGTTACTAAGAGGATATTGCAACAGACATCCTAAGCTTTGGGACGAACACTTGTATTATTTGCAACATTCTTACAACAGAGAAAAACATTATTCTACACAGAAATATCCTTTTGAGACCTGTTTTGGTTTCACATGAAGGTTTCCTTTGGATTTTTTCTTTGGTAAAGATACCACAATTGAGGGATGCAGTGATGTGGACAGGGAAACTAGGTTCATTGAAAAAATCTAGGAGATCCACCAGGCAGTACAGGAACAACTGGAAAAGAGCCAAGCCAAATACAAGGCAAGGCATGACAAGCATCAGATGGAGCATAGTATTCAAGTTGGTGACCAAGTCTGGTTGTACATCAGCAAAGACAGGATGCAAGGTGAAGGTAAAAATCTAAAGCATATCGAGTATGGACCTTTCAGGATACTTGAGAAAACTGGTGAGAATGCTTTTCACCTTGATCTACCAGCTTACATGCACATCTACTAAGTCGTAAATGTAGATTGCTTGAGATTTTTTGGACCATCACTAATTGAGGATCCCAAAGAGCGGAGTCAGTTACCTTCTATTGATGACCTGCTACCTGAATATCTTAATGAATTACAGGATGACATAATTTTGGATAGGAAGGTGAGGACAAACTGCAGAGGAGATGTTGAGTACGCCAGAATTGGGCTTAAAGGTTCAAAGCTGAGTAGTGCAAAGTGGATTGAGATTGGACAAGTGAGACAGTTGTATCCTCACTTATTCGATGCTTGAAAACCAACTTTTGGTGGTCCAAAATCTTTTTCAGTGGGAAGGTCGTGATCCGAATTGGATCTGGGAAGAATAATCAAAACACCACGACTGTATCAAATCAAGACAAAAATTTGAATTCAAGAGCACAGAGTGATCAGGAAGACCTTTGAACAGTGGCAGTTGGTAGCCAGCAAGGAACAACAAGGACCTCGGTCAAAGAACACTGACTGAGGCCCATGGAGACCACGCAGGAGATGAAACTAGCACTTGGGAAGCCCAGATTAGGAAAAGGAGGCAGTTTCTACTGGCGCATCACTGGGAAAAACCCCTCAAGAAGGAAAGCCCTGAAGCAGTCGGTCGCATGGAAGCCGGGAAAACCATGGGGAAAATGCTAAAGACTGAAGGTGGGACCCGTGATCCAAAACCAACGGTATTTATCGGGGTCATCCTTGGGTGGTAAGCAGAATTGGAGAAAAATGAGCGATTCTGTTCAGCGCTTGATACGTGGCAAGTGGAGGAGAGAGAAAACCGTTGCTCATCGCGCGCTAACAATCGAGCAAGTCAACTACACGAAATGAGTGAATGGCGTCAGATCTGTGGGCTCTAGATCTAACAACTGAGATCGCGCCCGATGGGGAAAATGGATTTAGCAGGGGATTGAGCCACGATGTATAAGTATTTGAGGTCTGATTTGACCACTGAGGTGGCAGATGAGTCATTTCCCGACGTTAACAAAGAACTGAACTGACGAGGAAAAGTTGGTGCAGTTTGCGAGAGGACAAGTGGCCACTCCTTGTGAGTTGTTGATGATGACACAGAAGAAAAGGAACCCCAAGCAAGCAGCAGTAGGCAATCTGACGGAGGAAGGAAGGGGAATCGAGCAGTCATGAGATCGATTGGCTTTAAGGCCATGAACAGATAGAACATAACACAAGGACGGAGAGAAGAAGACAAAGACAGAGAACGAAGAGATAGTGAAGCAAAGAGCAGAAAGATAGAGAGCCGAGTTGACTTGCAGCATAAGGCAGCATCAAGCCATCCCTGAGAGGATCTGTCGGGGAACTAAGCACCACATTGGGCTCCTTCCATTAATGACCAGAGAGGTCAAGAGCTGGTAAGGAAAAGTGTCTGTGCACTCTAGTGGCTTGGGGATTCCAAGAATCACCCTGCCAAGCAATTCTGTTTCAGGAGACTCAATTGAGCTCCTCATTGTAATTCTCTGCTTTAAAGACACAATAAAAGAAGGCCACCACTGAAAGCTAGACCGGAGACGTAGCCTTGGAGGATAGGGTGAACTCGTTATTAATTGTTGTGTTCTTGTTTTGCTTACTGTGTTTCTCTGCTATTTTCCATTCTCTAGTGTTTGTGTATTTTGCAATCTGATCAATCCGTTGCCTAAAATAACATGGACACACACCAGCACATGAGTCTGTAATACCTTCATTCAATAAATCTTTAACTGAGATCACTCAAGAGTGATTTTTATATCATTATGCCATATACTTTATAAGAAAAACTTGTCAAAGGTAGAGTTAAACTATACAATGACCGAGAAGGAACTCCTAGCTATCGTGCACTCCTTAGAAAAATTCAGACATTATATCACAGGCTATCAAACCTTTGTGCACACTGATCATGTTGTAATTAGATAATTAATGAAAAAACCAGATGTGAATGCTTGCATTATTAGATGGTTGCTTTTACTGCAACAGTTTGATTTGACAATGATAAGCCTGGTAAAGAGAATGTTGTTGCTGAATTTTTGTCTAGAGTGAATTTGACTGCAGGTGAAGAAGGAATGGAGGATGACCAAATGCCAGATGAACATCTATTTGCTATATTAGTACTATCTCCATGGTTTGTTGATATAGAAAACTACTTGGTTTCAGCACAGTTCCCACCACACCTATCCTCAAAAGAGGAAAGAAAGATAGTAAGGAAAAGCGCCCCTTTCACTTGGATTGGGGCCAATCTCTTCAAACTTGGCCCAGATCAGATCTTGATAAGATGTGTCAGGGAGGAGGGGGTCTTTGACATCCTCTTGGCCTGTCATGACGAGCCTTGTGGAGGTCATTTTGCAACAAAAGGAACTGCCTTCAATATATTGCAAGTAGGATACTACTGGCCCACTCTTCATCAGGATGTGAGGAGATATACAAGCCAGTGTGATCAGTGTCAGAGGATGGGGAAACCTACTCCAAAGGATGAGATGACCATGCAACCTCAAGTGACCTTTGAGCCATTTGAGAAGTGGGGCATCGACTTTGTGGGGCCTATTAGCCCTCCTTCAAAGCAGAAACAATACATTATTGTGTGCACCGACTACCTGACAAAGTGGGCAGAGACAAAAGAAATCAAAGTAGCAATAGAGGAAAAAGTAGCTGAGTTTTTGAGAGAAAACATATTCTACAAGTTTGGGTATCCAAGAGATTTGGTCATAGATCAAGGCAGTCAGTTCACTTCTAACCTAATTGAAGACCTGCTCATAGATCATAAGATCAAGCACAAGACTTCCACCCCTTACCATCCACAAGCCAATGGGCAAGTGGAGGTCACTAATATAACATTGGAAGGAATCCTAACCAAGGTAGTGAGCAGCAGCAGAAAGGACTGGGCAGACAGATTAGTTGAGGCCACTTGGGCCTACAACATCACATGGAAGACCACCACCGGGTTCACACCTAATGAACTAGTCTATGGGAAGAAGGTTTTGTTGTTAATAGAATTTGAGTTCAATACACTAAGGATGGAAGCTCAACTGGACCTAGACCTCAGCCATGCATAGAGGAGAGATTACTTTAGTTTAATGGATTGGATGAATACATATTGCAAGCCCTTCTCCACACAGAGGTAGTTCAACTTCAGAGAAAGATATGGCATGAAAAAAGATATCAAGGAGAAGCAATTCCAAGAGGGAGATTGGGCACTACTCTATGATTCAAGTTACAAGGATTTCAAAGGAAAGTTGAGGACAATATGGCTGGGACCCTACACTATGGAGAAATGCAATGACAATGGTTCAGTTCTGATCAGAACCATTGATGATAAAGCCATCCCCATGCTTGTCAATGGAAATCGGTTGAAAATCTACAAGAAACCCCTCTCCAAGCGAGAGTTTATTGAAGATATGAATAAAGCACTGATGGTAGTGGAGCATGCCTGAGCTTCCACTTCACCCACTCACTGAAGAAAATAAAAAAATAAAAAATAATAAGGACTCAACTGAAAACCTCCATGAGGCGCTTGAGTCACATCATTGGGTTGAAAACCTCTTTTGAGGTAGCCCAGTGATGTCAAAGAAAAAAGAAGAGTAAAAGAATAAGATCGTTGGGTGAAAACCTCCCTTGGAGGTGCCCAGGGAAGGAAATTAGGGTGAAAACCTCTCTAAGGTGCCCTAGTTGTTTTTCAAGAAAAAAACAAAAGAAAAAAAAAAGAGAGAGAAAAAAGAAATGAATTTTTGTTGCATTGCAGGTTTGCAGGAGGAATACTAGGAGAAGAAGAAGGTGCCAAGGGGACCTTGACATTCATACCAGCATCCATCTCCTCTTCTCCACACCTTCCTACATCATTTTTGGAATTTCTTTCACTCCACTGTACCTCTTTTTCAAAAACTGTGCTTTCTACAGGAGGCTCTATGTTTTCTACCGGAGGCTCTTGTAGGAATTACAGAGAGCCAGAAGTGGCTACAGAAGGTAGTTTGAGGGTCAAAGAAGCTTCATGAAGAAGCTATAAGCCCTCCTAAAATCTTCAAACCTCCTTGCCATCATTTCCAAACCTGCATCACACCCCAAGCATCGTTTTTCTTCTTGCGCAAGAAAAACCCAGAAAACGGTTTTTTAGTTTTTTAAGAAAAAAAAAGAAGAGGAAAAGAACCATCAACCTCACCTGAAGTCTACCTACTACCTATCCATCTTTATCTACAACTATTTCATCATCCTCAAAGCTCCAAGCACAGTGTGAAGCCGAAGTTTCAAGGGGAGAAGTAGCTACAAGAGCTCCTGTAGGAATTCCTATAGCAGCTGATCCCATCAAAATCTAGCACCAACAGCAAGAGAGTGCAAACATGAAGGTTGAGAAGGCACTTGAAGCTCAGATCTAGCCAGAGAAGAACCTACACAATCACACAACCACACATCAGCAAGTAGACAACATGCATCAAAAGAAATAAAGGCATGCATCAAAAGAAATAAAGGCATGCAGCAGAGAAGTAACTAAATTGGTCCTCTGTTTGCATTTGTGCAATTAGAAGTCATGCAAAAGCAACGAGATGATTGAGGTTAAATGAGGGAAAGGTGGCCAGTTAAATTTCCTACCTACATCTAGTTCACTCCACTCATCCGAGATGTCACCCACACGTGCGCACAGTCAACTCCGGCACAAGATGCCAAGGACAGGTAGTGGAGGAGGCGTGAACTCCGATACAATAATGGGAGATGATTATGAGGAGTGGCCATGATGGCCAAGAAGGTGGGGACCAACGGTTTGAATATGGCCAACGTATACATTGCCAGCTCACCCCTCATCACCGAAAATATCCATAAATGGTAATAAGTACTCCTCCCCAAGCATTCTCATCACCGTTTCCTTCATTCTCTCCTTGTAACTTAGCTACAACAGTCTCCTTGTGCCCCCACAACCTCGTAACCATCATCCTCCATTGATCTCTCCTATATTCCTGCTCTCGACATTTTCTACAGGAGCACCTATAGGTTTTCTACAAGAGCACCTACAAGAATTCTACAGGAGGGACAACAGGGTTCTACAGGAGGGGCAGTGAGTCATTTTCAACAGAGAAAACTTGATTTTTAGCACAATTTTCGGTCTGAAGAGGTAGGATTCATGCATGCCCCCTATTGAATAGAAATATATGAAAGAAGCTGGTTCAATTTGAGGAGGAAATAAGTCATTAGGAGAGGAGAACATACATAAAAAAAAATTATGCTTATTTAAAAAAAGAAAACACAGTCTCCTTTTTTTTTTCTGTTTTTCTTAAAACTCTTTGTCTCCACCTCCATATTTGGTTTTCCAAAAGAGTATATACAATATGGAAGGAGAGTTTATGAGAAAGTAGCCCACTAACTCCAGTAGGCTCCATTCACATCCCCAAGTAGTGGACATATTCACAAGAGAAAATTAGATGAACATTTTTGAGAAATTCTGAGGGTTTGATGAGGAGATTGCCCAAGATTTTTCTCTCTCTCTGGTACCCCACACAAGAACTCATGCCATTGTCACCTTTATAGGTCTTTCCATGGAGATAACCCCTAAATTTATCAGTAGGGTCACTGCCCTTCCTCTTGAGCTGCATTGGAGTAAGGATAAGAAGCCAATTGGCTAGGCTACCAAGATTTTTTTTTTCCAAAACAATGAAACCCTTGTAGAAGATAAAAATCGCATTAGAAGGGCTAACATACCATATCCCTGGGATGAGGTTAGCTACCAAATCATCAAATACATTTCTTGTGAGGGGAGGTACAACATTGTCTATGGTTATCACTTTAGAATCCTCCATGAATTAAGGTATGGCATGGACACTCCAGCATCTCAGAAGCTCAGTATCCTCTACTTTCTCCTGCAATCCCTCATTGACTCCAACACCAAGGTGCAAGAAAGAAATTCAGAGCAACTAGCTCACCATGGCTTAATAAAAATCCTAGTAGAGGAAGCCCTCCATACCTTTACACTCCCTATAGCATGGGAAGTTTTCCGAAACATGAAAACTGAGGATGACACAAAGGCCTTAACCTATGATGTCAGTCCTACTGGCAAAGAGGAGGAAGAATAGCAAGGGGGAGAAGGTGAAGCCACTGGTGACATAGTAAAACAAGAAAGGAATGAGGAAGGAACTAAAATAGAGGAGGAGAAAGCTGAAGAAACAGAGTAGGAAGAGACAAAAAAAGAGACAAAAAAAGAGGCAGAGAAGGAAGAACAAGGAGAAGAGTCCACTAAGAATTTGGAAAAGGAGGTAGCAGCTACCCTCACTACCCTCAGTACAACAATCAAGCCAAAGCAAAAGAGGAAAAGACAGACCTCCATGTATTTTAGGGCTAGGAAAAGCGCAAGAATTAAAACAGGCAAACCTCAGCCCTCTTCAAAAGTGCCAATTACCATTGAAGATTCACCCTCTGCCAAAGGGAAAGAATCTCCTTCCAAGACACCTATAACATATGAAAGTGGGACTCCTAGATCTTCCACATGGAAGGAAAAGGCAGTACTACAGGACCCAAAAATAGTCCTACAGGAGGCTCAGACAGTTCTATAGGAGACACTGTCAAAATTACAGGAGAGCCAAAAACTTGAGAAAAGGATAGAAGGACAGCCACAGGTGAAGGAGGAACCACAAGAGATACAAGAGCCTAACCCCTAGCCTAGTCTTGCCTCCTATTACTGCCTACTTGAGGGAGGCAAAATGATTCCACAAAAATTTACAATTCCACTAATTTTTGAATTGGAGAAAGAAAGAGTGAGAACACACAGGTGGATGCAAATAACCAAATCCAAAGGGGTTGAGGATGTTGGCCATATGGAAAGCAAACTCAGAGAAATGGGCAGAGAGTTGAGTGCTATCAGAGATAGGGAAGCAATTACAAGAAGCCACCTTGAAACTGAAAATGAATTGCTAAGGAGGTAGCTACAAGAGAAAGAGACTCAGCTAGGATGCATGGCTAGCTTATCCATGGAGGCATTGCAATGCATAACACCAGCCAAATCCTATGGCCTCTATCTCAAGGACCAATGGTTACAATTCTAGATAAATAATTTGGCACAAAGAGGCACAATGCCTTTCCAAGACTATAGGCAGTTCATGGACCTGTGTGACCAAAGCACCTTAGAAGATAAGGCAAAGATGGTAGAATTCTACTTACACAACATGGCCCTCACAGACATTGTGGGGTGCCAATGCTAAGCTATGGGACCTGCAATTAATGGCCATGGTTTCATGGATGAACCATGAAGAATTGAGGGCAGCAGAAATAAAAAGATTGATGATAAAGGAGTAGAATGAGCCATTAATGATAAGAGCTGAGCCATTAGATCCTATGGCACTCATTAGCACACACAACCTGCTTTCCAATGACCCTTAGATTGCCCCTAGATATCTCACCAATAAGGCACAAGCCATTGCGCACTTTGAGGATATGCAAAGGATACTTGGGGATGACTCTGTGCATGCATGCATGAGGGGATGGAACACCTTACCACACAGTTTGCAGATCAGGGAATATCATTCCCCCATGAGGCTGAAGGAGGCATTGGAAAGAGTGCCAATGTATAAGTGCTCCATGCAGAGGCTAAAGGTCAACTGGATTGGCCTCAAACTGAGTCCCCCACTGCTGTTAGGCATGCTGGAAGGTAGAAGGGAAGAAGAAGAGGAAGAACAGTGGAAGGATATAGACAGGAAGGCGAGATTCTATGGCAAAGAATAGCAGACCACATCAGAAGCTTGGGATGCTAGGGAGGCCACCAGGGCCATAAAAGATGAGGAGATTGACTAAGATTCTCAGAGGATGAGCAACAAATTCAGTAGGGGGTGATGATGAGCCTCATAAATGGGTAATTATATGGGCTCATTTTACCTCCTAACCTAGTCAAACAAACCATTCTCTTAGCTTATTATATGATTTTTTTATTATATTTATGCTTATAGAGTGAGTTGATTTAGTTATTGTGCCATGTGGTCTAACATGTATTTAATGCAGATTATTGATAATTTTCGAAGTCAAAGTCAAGGTTCTAGTGGAAAAATGGCAGCAATAACTTGAAGTGGACAGAGGAGAGTACTTATAGGAGGGAATCCCCCTAATTTATTACTCCTCACTTCGAATTCCCCTTCATTAAGCTCGGAGTACAAGCAGTCGAATCATGCACTAGAAGGCAGCCGAGCAAATGATGGATGATTGATGATTATCTCGAGTTTTGGGAGCCAAGCCTCCCTGATTTTAAGGAAGCTATCGATAGCTTCATTTGTATAAGTAGAGGTGCCTAGGGCCTCACTAGGGTCATATTTTTGTTGGATTTTTTCTTATGTATACTCTGCTCAAATTTTAAGCTTATTATTTTGTGACAGTTTCATGTAATCTTGCTATTGTTTTGAAAATAAAAGATGCAATCATTTTTGAGCTAGCACTAAGTTACCTCAAAGGGCTAAAGCTCTTGGGTTAGGGCCTAATCCAAGCAGCCAAGTTCCTCTTTACTTGTATTTGTATGCTTTGTTTCAGTTTGTAGATTAGTTTGTTGTTAGATGTATTTCTTTTATGATTAAGAATAGGTTGCTTTTCGTGATTTAGTAGTTTGCTTCCATTTGTGCTTTTTGTAGCAGGTTAAACAGTGATCAACAAAGATTCAAAAGTCTAGCAATAGTTCCTTGGCCTCTCTTCCTCCCTTTCGGACCATGATTTAAGGCAAAGACCCTCTTGCTGCCCCAAAAACACAAATTTTCCTTCTTCATAGGACTTCTAGTGTTTGCGGCTTTTTAGTAGGTTAATAGTCCACCTTTGCTTTGATTTAGATATTATTCATCATGTTCACTTCTTGATTTTCTATAGTCTTCTTTCATGCTTTCCTTTCCTACAACAATTCTTCGCATTTCCTTTCTTAGATCATAGTGTAGACCATTTTTATGCAAAACTCTGTTTTTCCTAAATGCACTCATTTCACTTGTTGCTTGATTTCCTTGGTTGACTGTCAATTTTTATGTAACAGATCTCTTCTAGCAGTAGGCTAGCTTATAAGTGATCACACCTCCATCTGATCCATGCCCTATTGGTCTCCCAAGTCTCACCTCAATTCTGCCTTAGTTTCTTGCATTTTTCCTAGAACTTCTTCCTCTCTCCTTTAGAAAATCTAATCATCTTTCTCTCTCTCCGTGGTTCATGGTAGAACATAGGCACCCTGACACCTCATTCCAACCTTCATCCACATTTTTCACCCACTCTCACATCCTCAAAACATTGAGAACTGTTCTCAGCCTCCTCCTGTAGTTTCCCTGTTTTCCTCCTGTAGATTTCATGTGTCCTCCTGTAGATTTTACTGTAGGATTTCTTTTGAAGGCTGACTGTGGGAAAAGCCTCCAAAATTCCACCTAAGACCTCCTAGGGCCCATCCACACCATCGTATATCCTCTCAAGTCCCAAAACCACCCTTCAACGCCACCTATTCGCTGCCACATTCACACACAATAAATTACATGCATGTCAAATTCACATAAAAATACATAAAAATCCAAAAAGATGTTTTTTGCTTATTTACTTCTAGAAATATCTTAGTTAGACGTTTTTTACTTCCTTGAGTAGGTAATGGCATTCCTTTCATGGTTTTCATAGTGCTTTATGCAAAAGTAGAATTAGTTGGCTAATTAGGGTTCACTAGGTTTGCTTTACATTTCAGTATTTCTCCTTTCAGCAATTAGAATAGCATCTGTAGAGTAATCTTTCCTTCCTTTCATCACATATAGAGCTTCTTCTAGAATCCATAGGAGTTGGCTTGATATCCTAGTGATCTTGCGGCTAACCAAGTAATAACCTACTGTGAGAACTAGTACTTGTGCATACAGCACAAACGCTTCCAAGTTTGTTACAAACTACTAGGTTGATAAGAGTAAAGTAGGCAGTCCAGGAGATGCATCATTATTACTACAATACTAGAGCTCACCAGATCCATTCAACACAATGAATCTCATATAAAAAAGAAGCATATGAACACACTGCATATACCTCACATCCTAGGGCCATCTAAAGACAAGGATTTCAAACTGCTGAAGCTAGCCATACCATCAATCTCATGGCATCGAATGTCATGGAATGATTGCTCACACGTTGAACGCTGACACTTGTATTCCACTTTGAAAACTAGCTGACAAATGAAATGATCAAATGGGAAATATGAATGCACCGTCAGATTTGTGGTGTCGAATAGTGCAAAATCGACTGTCAAATTTCTGAATGATGAGAAAGTGGAAATCTAGGGCTTAAGGAATATTTTAGATTCCCCCTAGATTCCTCAAAGATTCCCTCCTTCGGGTCCTATGAAAGTATATTGCTCAGATCAGGAACTGACTGCGCCATCAGGTTCGTGTCACCAACAGGTGTAGGATCGACATAAAGTTTGTCCAATTTGGACACTGCAAAAATTTCACCCTCTTGAGAATTTCGTCCAATCATGGTTCCCCTGCCTCTTCTTTGGGCTCATGGTTCCATCTATAATAAATTAATTAAAAAATTTGTGTCTCAATTTTCGTGCATGCTCTTGGCTCCTCCATCCCCTAGGCACATTGACAAATGAGTTTATATAACTTTTTTGGGTGGATATTACAATGAAATGGCCATTGGCCCAGCGGTAAAATTATGAATTATAATGAGGAGGTCGGGTGGTCAAACCCCGACCCCCCCATATTTACATGCCCTTTAGTTTTTTGAAAAACCCCATTAATGTGTTTTTCAGGGTTGGGTTGGCATTTGGCGGGTGGCCCCTTAGCTTTCGCGGATATGTTGTATGGCACGCTATTTTGGATTGGGTTGTTGGCGCGTTTAATGGTGGTGCATTGGTTTATTGGCTGGGCCACCCGTGGTGCGGGCCGGCCACATGGCCGGGCGAGTTCAATTCCCACTGGCACATTTTTATTTATGGCATGTATGAGTGTGGTTGGGCGTGGGTTGGGTCCACCGAAGGTGGCCTGCCCACCGCCTGTAGTTATGTTGTATTAATGGGAGTATATTTGGAGGGCTTGGCGGGGTAATGGTTGTCGAGTGACATTTAAATTTAACTTTGTTGTTATGTGGTTGAGGGAGGGCTGGCGGGGGTCATGGCCCGTCAGCCTATAATTTTTTTTTATTTTTTATTTTTTATTTTTATTTTTTTTTATTTTTTATGTGTTGGTCGTTGGGGGGGTGGTGGTGGTGGGGTTGTTGGCTCGCCACCCCATAGTATATATATATATATATATATATATATATATATATATATATATATATATATATATATATATATATATATATATTTCATTAAAATAGAACACATTTTTTCGAATTTGTCTAATATAGGGGATATTAGACAAATTAACGATCCAACAAATTTTCCTACTTTTGGGAGCTAGGTTTCATGCCCCGGGGTTGGTCAAATTGTAGGACACTTAAACCTGGCCCATAACCCAACTTTGACCAAAATTTTGACTGGCTCGTTCTCCCTCATATGAGCTCGGATTGATGAACTGTTCACATCGCTACGATCATGACTACAAGATCTATGCTCTGGTCCTACTTTTAAATCATTTTGATCACTTTGATTTTTGAGCTTCCATAAGCCCTCTTTGTCCTGTGTGTGTCCCTGGAGCCACCTGGATCATGAAGTTATTGAAACACATAATCATCATAGATATGAAAAATCATAAGAGAAAAGGAATAAGCTCTTTATTAATGTAGAAGGAAGAGTATCACCCAATACAGTTCGATCCTGTGGCACTCGTCCAGCTTCAGTTCAACCCTTGCCACATCAAAAGCTAAACACTGCAGTAGCATAACATTGCTTAACATAAACTCAATCCTCAAACCAACAAAATTTCCTTACAAACTTCAGATTCTAGCCCCTTGATCACTATGATGAGTGCTCAATTTATAGGAAATGGAGGTGGTTTTGTCATAAATGAGGGTATTGAATTGATTTTTAATCTTGGAGTTAGTTTCCATGGAGTAAGGGATGAGAGGATAGGAGGTTAATTGATCGTTAGCCTATCCAATTTCGAGCTCATAGGAGGGGATAAGAGATCAGAAACTTCTAGAGTCATCTATAACGAAGGAATATTTCCAGAATGCTATGCAAATTTCGCTCAATCTCGCCCAGCGCAAGCTAAAGGGGATCTAAGTGCACTGCAGTGCAGGCCACAGTGGGCCTACCTGCTCTGCACCGCACTGTCTCAAGGCTTGAGTTGTGCTGGTGTCCCAAGGAGGCATTTCAGGAAGGCGTCCAGCCATGAAACTTTCATAGAAGGAGGCATTCAATGAGTTGACTTCTATAGGGCATGTAACAACTGAATTAGGGTTTGATGAGCCCTAAAAGTACTAATATAATTTTTGGGAGAATAGACCTGGAATAGGCATACACCTATAACTTTGATACCATGTTAGAGACAAAAATGGCAAAGACAGAATAGGAAGGATAATCATTATATGCATCTCTTATTCTCAGGATATGCATTTATAATACATTGGAGTGACTATTGGATTCATATTCCAACGTCTATTAGACTCCCTTTGACTATTCAGCTCCCACACCTTAACCCTTAGTGGATCAGGTCTCCAACAATTTTCAATTTATAGTTTATAACTTCTTTTAAGCTTAAAAAACAAAGATCCTATGGTGAAAAGAGGTGAAAGGATTTTACCGAGAAAGAAAATATTGATTAATATGGTTCAATGATGAAGCCCTATGGTCTCATCTAATTAAAATTCTAAGAAAGACCTACTTCAACATGAATACAAAATATGAAAAGTGGCTCCATTCATTTGGGTAATTAAAGGATAGACATTGAAATATATCAATAATGATGAATATTATATCCATTTGTACCATAAAGTAGACAATGAAGAATATTACATACATTTGTATGACAAAGAAGAATAATTAAATACAACATCTAACCATGTGTCAAGTGCAGTTGCTCAAAATTGTAACTTGAAGTCAATCCATACATGTGAAAGGAAGGTGCAAAACTTAGCTACTAGAAAAATATAATGAATTAAAAAAAAAACAAAGAAATGACTAAATTCTTCTGCATAATGATGATGTGTTGGGATTATAAATAATTTAAAAAAAATAAAACGAAAAAATTCCCATAAACTAATTGAACTACAAATATTCTCAAGTAATAACACACTGCCCTCATTGTTAGAATATGTTCTTCAAGTGAATATTTCTAGATGGGAATTGAGAACAATTCTTAGTTATGCAATGATGTGCATGATAGAGTTAGGTTTTAATATCATGACTATATATTATATTATCGACACAATTACAAGTAGGTGCAATGCCTCTATGCACTTTTCCTCGACGTTTATGAGTGGTAGGGTGCTAAGTGCTTTCCAATGTTCAAATCCTTAACTTCAATGATTTTTCCAGGTGCAATGGTGCCATATTTCTACTCCTTTGCATCCTATTGTAATGAGAATAAAAGTGTAGCTTTCCATGTTATAGAGGTTTTTGGGTTTCTAGGTTATGAGGCATTTATAGGATGTTCCATTCCCATACATCTTGTTTTTGGGTATGTGTTATATTCTCTCCAAAACTAGCCCCACACAATATTGTTATGTTGTGGCGGGCGCAAGGGTGCAGTTGTCGCCTTGTTGAGGGATTTGCATAGGGACAGTAGCCTCCATGCATGGGGTTCAGGGTAGTGCCTTGGATTTTTTTTATAGGTGGACCCAATAATGGTTGGGAAAGCCCAAGGATGGTGGGAAACCCTACCCATAGTTTTGTGCATGGATTTTGCACAAGGTTTTGGGCATGGTGGATTTTCCCATGGTATTTTGTAGATCCATTCAAGGGAGTTATGGTTACGATCTAATCTAGGGTTAATGGAATAGGGTTTATGAATGCTTCATCATGTATATAATGTACTGGAACAATTAAAAGAATATAATGAGATATCAATTTTGTTTTCTCGGTTTTAGGTTCTAGGAGAAAAACTCTATGTATGTTTTTCATGTTCTCGCCATTATATATTTTTCTATTTTTAAGAATTTGTTTGCAGGTAATTTTTGCACAAGGTTAAAACCTACACTTGTTACAATAAGCACAAAAGTTTAGCTTTGTCACACTATAGATATTATTGGGTTTCTAGGTTCTTAGGTATATGAATGATTTGCCAGCTCAATTGATGATGACATGGAATTATTTATTGGAAAAAGCATTATAACACCAAATTTAGAGTAGCTCAAGGGATTATTTACCATCATATCATTGTTTGGTGTATTGAGGATAAAAAAAAATTATTGGATGAAATTTAATTTCAAAGTTCCAAGAATATACATGGTGACATGGAAATTTTCTTGCAATGGGTATTCCATTTTCAAACATATATCACAAAATTACTTGTGTGAGACAAGAGAGAGTGACAAGGAGTGTACAAGAGATTTCATTTCAAATACAACAGACAAAGTATATAAATAATTTTAGAATGATCTCATTATATATGATTTAAGTAATAATAAAATAAAATAAAGTTTCAATATGTATAAAACATGGGAGGTAGATCAAATGAAATAATGCAACACGTAGAGAAAATTAATTAGAGGGGAAATGAATGCTTCCTTAGGGTGTTTATTTCCACAATTTATTGGGTTCAATAGATAAAGAATTTTAACAACAGAATCTTGGTTAAAGAGTTGGTTAAGAATGGCACATTTGCAAAGAGGTGGATAATGAATATGGTCAAAATCTACTAGTTTTCTTGCCAAATGTAAGGCATCCATCCTCCTTATTATCATCATCTTATGGGTTTCTAGTCCCACCTTTATTCTACATAAATCCTATTATTTTTACCTTCCTTCATTTTATTACAAGAGATAAATCAAGGTACCGAATATTTTATAGGTATTAAAGGATGTAAAATATAACATATAGTACAAATATGGGGATTTCTTATAGGAAAGATGTATTTGGGGGTTCGCAAGAATGAGGAGGAGTGATGGATTTCAAAAATAATATTCTTGAAAGATATATACTATGACATATAAGTATATAGCTTGGTCTTTTCCTTATGTGTTTCACATATACATTCCATTCATTCAATTTTCCTACCTACGAATCATAAATCCCATACTCTCAAATATTTTTTTGTTAAGCTTGGTAGTACCTCTTTTTTCTATTGATTTAATAGGAAGTTACAACTAGTTTTAAAGATATTTAGGTGGCCCCAACATTCTGTTATGAAACCAGCTCAAAAAAAGATAGAAAATATAGATCAATGCCTTATAATTTAGCCCCTTCGAGGGCGCAACCTCCTTTACATTACTGAAATGAACAATTCTTGGATGATATAAATGAGAAGACCTTCTTTCTATATATAGGAGTCTAAGGGGTCATAATAAAATCAGAGCCAACATAACAATAATAATTTAAGGGCACAATAATAACAATAGTGGGCTTCTATGGGGCACAATAGTAACAATAGGGGGACTACATGGGTACAACAATATAATAGGGGGTTGTACTAATAACAATAAGGGGTTACACTAGTAGTATAGGGGCCTAACATACCCCTCTCTTTCAAAAAGTGTTGTCCTCAACGCTTGAGTAGTTCTTGATGCTTCTGTATAAAATTCTTGTCCTCTCATGTGGAATCTTCAGCAGATAAGTTCTTCCACTTGATCAGATACTCTGAAATTGATTGATTTCGTAGCTGTAGTGTTCTTATTTCTATGACTGCTCCAGGTTCCAATATGATTTTTCCTTCCTCTTCAAGTTCTAGCCATATTGTTTGAATTGGGATCTTCTGCAACTTTTGAATGAGTGACCACACTTCTTCATCCTTATTCCATTCATCCCTTGCTTCATTTATCCAATCTGGTTGGATAATAGAAATAGCACAAAACAATGCTTCCACATCCTCATCCTTTCTTGACAGTGCATCTGCAACAAAATTTTGCTTCCTTTTTCTATAGATAATGTCAAAGTCATAACCCAACATATTTGTGACCCATTTTTTTTGTTCTTCTAAAGATAATATTTGTTCTAAAAAATATTTAAGACTATCATGATCCTTTTTTACCTTGAAGTGTCTTCTCATTGGGTAAGGTCGCCATTTCTAAAGTGCATGTAGTATTGCCAACATTTCCATGCCATAAATAGCTTGCTTGACATGTAGCCACAAAAATACCCAATCACCAACATCAAAACATTTTTCACTGCGATGTTGATCTACCTATTGTTTCATTCGATTCTACACCAAAGTGGCGTTATCCTTTAAAAGTTGGAGAACTTGTTGTTGATGCTCGATGTGATCTTTCACTGCTTGAACCTCTTTCTTCTTGATATGTCCTTCTATATTTAGAGTTTAAGGAGTGGTAATTTCTTCCAATGCTGTACAAGATATCGTCAAATTCATTTCTTGATGCTCGATATGATCTTTCACTTCTTGAACATTTTTCTTCTTGATATGTCCTTCTATCTTGATAGTTTGAGGAGCGGTAATTCCAGCCAATGCATTACAAGATATGGTTGGATTCATTTCTTCTTTCTCAATGTGATATTTCACTTCTTGAACCTTTTTCTTCTTGATATGTCCTTCTATCTTGAGAGTTTGAGGAGTGGTAATTCTTGCCAATGCTTTACAAAATATGGTCGGATTCATTTCTTATTTCTCAGGGGTTGGGTCCTTGTGCATATCCTCTTCTTTTGATGTTTCTTGATCATTTTCTTCCTCCTCTTCATACTCTAAGTAAAATAATTTCTTCTTAGCACACTTATGACCTTTAGTGCATTTGCTATCACAATTGTAACAAAGCCCTTTTTTTATTTTTTCTTCCAATCGTTGTGGTGTAACCCTTGTAGGTTGTAGAAGGCTAGGAGAAATAAAACTTCCATTATTATAGTTGTGAGGGGTAGACTTCCTTGTTGCCATAATTTTACTTTCCACTTTGTAACAAAGCCCTTTTTCTCTTTTCAATTGTTGTGGTGTTGCTCTAAAGAAGGTGTTTCTCTTTGTATCCTCATAATGTTCTATCATTTCCTCCATGAAAATTGACCACGTAACAAGTTGTTTACGAAAACAAAGCCCTCTATACCATAAAAATTGATCCGGTTCTAAATATGAAGATGTAATACTTACCTTTTGTAATAGTGGTACACCATGTAGATCAAAATATTGCTCCATCTGAAGTATCCAATTTATCGGATCCTTGCCATCAAACTTCCTCATATCGTCTTTTATTGATTTTAAGAGCTCGATCTTGAAATGAATATAACTCTACAATTTCGATTCTTCCAGTTATGAAATTGTGACCTGCAGTAGCCCTCTGCGTCCTCTTTCCAATGCCACCAATCTAATTTAATTTAGATTCTCCAAGAAAGAGTTATGCACAATCTCCCAAGATGACCTGATTATATACATTTTCAGAAGAGTGAACTTGTATGAAGTGCCACGTGTCACTGTTTTGACCTTAGGATCTGAAAATATACACACGAAACTATAGTCCATCATTTTTCTATAACATCTTACGAAATTTCAATATGATGCTCAAAACAAAAGTTATGACTATTTTCCCTAGGTCACTTGTTTGGAATGTAATTCAGGAGTATGAAAAAGGACCAACTTCCTCAGATCATATCTCCACAATTATAGCGTGAAAAGCTCTAAAATTTGGACCTGCGGGTCAGAATGATTTCAGTCCAAATGGTTTTTTTTAGCGTCTGAAACGTTGCAAAAAAAAGTCGTAGTGAAAATGCCACGATGACCTATTTGGAGCAGTGAAACCATAGAATTCAAAGCTTTGATACCAAATGTTATGAAACCAGCTCACAAAAATATAGAAAATATAGATCAACGCCTTAGAAATAAGCCTCTTTGAGGGGGCAACCTCCTTTACCTTACACCAATGAACAATTCTTGGATGATTCAAATGACAAGACCTCCTTTCTATATATAGGAGTCTAAGGGTTCATAATATAACCAGAGCCGACATAACAATAATAATATAAGGGCACAATAATAACAATATGGGGACTACATGGGTACAACAATATAATAAGGGGGTTGTACTAATAACAATAAGGGGTTACACTAGTAGTATAGGGGCCTAACACATTCCCTGTGGGAAACCAAGTATGATGGACACCTAATGGCATGGTATTCCATCCAAAAATGATAAGTATTGAGTCTTTCTAACCACGCAATATATGACTGTATGTCTATGCTTATCCTGATATCTACTTGTCTACTAGCATAATTGTCTATACATTGAAAAGTAAAATATATCCACATAAAAAAACTAGAGAAAGAGACATCATACTAACTAATCTACTTCCTCAGCTGAAGTAGACTCCATTGGTTCCAGGAATTTTCCATTAGACCTTGGGTGTTTTTTCAAAGAGAAGATGCAAGGTAGGTGGTTTTCTATGCGCTGGAGGTGCCCATCCTACTTCTGCATTTGTTATTGTAGCTTTTGGAAGTATTTATTATAGTTCGGGAAAGCCTGCACTGTGGTGACCATGTTCAGAGAAATTTGTTCCATGGCCTTGCCTAGAATCCCTTTCATAGACCAGTAAAGAAGTAAGGTGTGTTTAAACTGGGTTACTTGACCTCGTGTATGCCCTAGATCGGGCACCAAGATCTGCCAATCCTCAGCATCAATTTCCATTGATCCTGCCTCATGGTTCAGATCCGCCTCCCATTCCTCTATCAATTGCCAAATTTCCTCTATTGTTCCTTCATGGTAAGATTTTGCAGCTTCATTGATGATGCTTATAGTAGGCTTTTAGCCTCTCGGTCTTCCTCTAGGTGCACTCGCTTGGCCATCTTCATGTTTACCTTTCTTCTTCCTGCCACGGTGTTACAGGGAAAAGTGTCTATTTAGAACTGCTCTATCCCACTAAGGTGTGACAGCTGCCTTAGAAACAAACAGAGAAAAACTACTTTTGTATTTCCTTTATGAATTATAGATAGAGAGGAATAGAAAGAACCAACCTGTGTCTTGCGCTAATCCTTTGATCCAATCCCTCTCTTCTTTGATAGTCTTCAACTACTTGCTCCCTTACATGCCCAGCTTCACAAAGTACCTGTAAGATCACAGAAGAAGAGCACTATACAAAGACATGGATCTATATTCATAAACAACTTAGGACCAGATTTAAGTTAACCATACAAATGTAACAAGCATCAATGATACAAAAGCATGGAGGAGAACTCAAATAGTTTTTATTAATAAACAAGAAAAGATCCAAGAGGAGTTACAACCAGTGGTTCCGACCCAGCATCAACCTCCCAGAAAAGAAGCCCCTCTTCACCTCAAACAAAGCATAAATCACCCAACAATCTGATGTTTGTCTCTAGAAACCAATAGCAATTCCTTACAATATGTAAAATTCCAGCCTCTGGATCTCTAGGATGAGGGATCCATATATAGATATCTGTAAGGAGGATGAGTCAGCTTGTGATTTGATTAGTGTCTTCTCTCTATCAGTTCTTGCTTCCACTTGGAGACTAAGGGCCTCTTACTCATCCTTGGTCGAATTCAGTGAGGCAAGTGTCACAGGGGAAGATTCTGGAAGCTTCCATTGCGTCTCCACCTCGCGGAATGACACTGCCATTTGTCATTTCTCACCCATCGCACCCTACAGAAGGGAGTTTTGAAATTCAACGCACGCTCACAGTGCATTTGGGTGAGATGCAACGCACCTAGCCAGTGGAGTAGCTGTAATGATCCTGTTTTGACCAATTCTGAGTAGTTTCTGGTGGAGAACTTCTGGGAGAAGCTGTAATCTCTTGACCTTGTTCTTTTAGGGGTTAGAACAACACTTTTAGGGACTTAGGAGCCCTTGGTTTATGGACATTTCATGCTTGGAGTTCTAGGGCACGAAAATGTCTATAACAGTTGCCCCCTAAAGTATGAGGCCGTTAACCTTTTGGTGTCGGGTGAAATGATTTATTATGAGGATCCGAAGTTCTTTCAATGCTGGGAGGAGACCTGTAATAAGGTACAATACAATACATTATCTTCATACTGTTTTCATGATCTAGCTGAGGTGGGCATTCCCATGCTCAGCTTTATAAATTCATTTTTATGTACATAGGACAGATAATCGTCTGAGTGTAGACTGATGATTCTGATAGAGCCATCATCCTTTTGGTAGGATGATTATCTGTGCCGCAATGCTGTACATTTAATGTCTTTATTTCCCTGAATATATATCGCAGCCCGGATGGATGAAACTAGATCCGGGGTCTTCAATCTCGTCCAATCTTCACTCGAAGTACAAGTCGATCCATATGAGAAATGTTCTGAAGTCAAACATGAAAAGACATCACTTGATTACCAGTCAATGATGTAAATTGTTAACAAGCGCGAGAGGAATCACCAATATTGATAATGATCCTCAAGGTACTGCAGTACAATTCACGTGGTGTGAATAAAGGACTTGGCGTCGAACACCACGCAAAATCTTTCGGTCTAAGGCCATTGATGTAAACCTGTCACCAGAAGTGAGAAACTTGCCATTGAGGCATGCAAGCTTCAAAGTACTGAATGGGGTGTTCCTAGATCAACTTCTTGGATAATGAGATGATGTCGACAAGAAGTGATCCATCACAGGAGGGCCTTAATGAATCCCACATCAATGACATGGAACAGAGCAAATGATTTTGATGGAGGTGAAAACGATCTGGTGATATAAGGTTTAGGGTGGTGGTCATGAAAGAATGGAGTATAATGTATGGTAGTGGGTGAGACACAGGTGACTTCTCTCGATGACTTCTCTTGAACATATCGGTGACACTGATGTGATGGATTGGTAGCATTAACCCAAAATGTGGATGGTATGGCATGACCATGGTGATGTGACCGGTGAATGAAACAACCCAACTCGACTCGGACACGGAGTGGAAGTGTCATGTTCAAGAGCGACTTGCTACCAACAAAGTTTCTTTGAGTTTTCTTCCCAATTTTTCCCCAGTCATTGCTGACCAATACCTCTTTATTTTTGTCAAGCTTGAGGAGGATAACATATGCTTGTTCTATAATTTTCCCTTTGGGCAAACCCATCGCTATGTTTTAACGAGCTTAGCGATAGTGAAACTCGTTCTCGTCTAAAGACAAGTTTGTCGCTATTAATCTTTTTAACGAGTTTAACGACAAAGATAACTCGGTCCTTTTCAATTTTAGAGAGTCTGAAAAGGAACGTAAAGGTAACTCCAAAACTCCTTTTTCGTCATCTAATCCCTTAAGTCCAAAAAAGTATAAAACAATACAGAAGGGATGAATTTTCGATAGTTTTAACGAGCCGAACAAAACAAGCGCTCGATGTTTTTGTGTAATAATCCCTCAGGTCCAAAAAGATTAAAATCTAGAGGAAGGATAGCACTTCCTATCCCTTTAACGAGCTGGAGAGGCCAATGGCTCGGAAATATTTTCATATTTTACGAGTCAGTTGAGAAGAGCTTAAAGGAGACTCGTCTTTTGAGGAACGAGTGATAAAACGGGTAGCAGTTGATTCCAGGTAAGGTTTGGAATTTTCCAATCACGGCAGTGTCACAAGGATGGCTAGTGAAATCACTCTTCGCAGTTGTTCCTCAAAATGGGTAAACAATCAAATGGAGGTGAATGATCAGCCAATGAAAAGTGGAGGTGACGGTGCAAACACGACCAAGGCTTTAACGGATGAAGTTCTACATTCACGATGGTTATTTATTGGGGAATAGTTCATTTTTTAATGAGCTTAAACGCGGGTGGAAACATTTGCTCATGTCTTATGTTTATTTTTTAACGAGCTTGAACTATGTGCTAAAACTACTCGATTAATCCAGTCTTGTGATAAGAATGTCCCATATAAAAATGGCAACTTTTAGAGTTTTGCCCCACATCCTTTCTTTATTCAAGTTAGGAAACGACCAATCCAAAAAACAGATAAATGATCGCTCTTTGTTTGTACTCCAAAAGGTTTTCATGCCCCCAGGTATAAAACATAGTTTCAAGGTTACCACTTCTTCAGTCCGTTAAAACATTTGTTTTACCGAGAGAGGCCTACCTCTTACAGGTTACCAAAGATTGTTCTATTTACGGCGTAAACAAAACACTTCTTCGGCGATGTCTACCGAAATAAACAAAGGTAAGCGGCGATGCCCGCCAACCCACATAACTTTGACAAGAGAATCTTGTTCTAGAATAACCCCCTCTTCCAATCACAGACGGGGATACAGACTAGTCATATTCTCCCACGGAAACCTACCCTATACCCGAAGTTTTCCTGCCGAGGCAGACCCGGGTGCATGCCCCTTGGGTTTCAGTCATATCCCTCTGAATCACTCGCGCTCATCGGGAGGACGGACTGGAGATTGAGACATTTCTTGCATGAAAAGACCATTCAGGGATGGTATATGACTAATTGCTCTTTATGATCCGGGAAATGAAAGCTGGTCCACGAGCTTGACCACTCTTTCTTCGTGCGGAAAACACATTACTCTAATGAGTGAGGAGACAATTGCTCCCATGCAATAAATATAGTCTCGTCCAAGGAGTAGATTGTAATCCAGGGGTCCTTGAACTACCATTACGTTCACGTGAACGATTTTCCCTCTCAATATTATAGGCACATTGGGAAGGATCCCTAACGGTCGACTGGTTCCTTTATTAAAGCCTGTCAGATTTCTTATCTCAGGCAAAAGCGATGGCGAACCAAGCGCTTTCCAAGCAGTTGAGGAAAGGATACTCACAGAAGCCCCCTCATCTATGATGGTACCAGCCATAACCATTCTATATATTTGAACAATAATTCGGAATGGTACACTAGCTGGTAAACGGGGTCAGCCTAGTTGATTCCAGTCGAAGGAGACAACTAGGTTGCTTGGAGGTGGGACCGAATAGATAGCTGGGTACGACTCTGACGAACTTCCTTCCCGCGGTAAAGGAACGGGTAAATTGTCCCCATGTCCGTTGGAGTCTATGCTTATGAAAAGAATTTGGACGGTGTCATCCTTGTTCTCTTCAGTGATTGTATCATCTGAAGATGGAACCTCTGAAGGCAAGACCGGGTCAACTGCTACCTCGACCTTTTGACTTTCGTCTGGTATGGATTCAGATGGTTTATCTTCAATGACAGATGCATCGGCCAACCACCTGAGCGGGTCAGTTGGATTTTCAACTAGTGACGGACTCAGCAAGAGTTTTTTATATCGAGGAGGAAGTCGTAATGGTGAAACCGGACGATCATCCAAAACTCTTTTAGCTTCGTCTAAGAAGGGAAAACGGTGGACGGCATGATCGCCTTCACACAGTTTACAAGGAAATCTATATTTTCCTTTTTGTCCTGGGGCTTCACTTTCACTAGTTGACGGTGTGTTTTCAACATGATCATCAGAGGTTGACGACACCGGGTTGTGCAAACGAGGAGACCGGTCCCTTAAGATCCGAGGGATGCAAGGACAATCTCTGTGAAAGTGGTCTCCTTTGCAAATGACACATGGCGATTTAGGCCTGGTTGGTGCAGTGTGTGGATTTTCATTAGACGACACTCGTTTGCACCCATTCGCTTTCGGCTCCTTCTTCTTCTTCTCTTTCTTCTTCTTTTCATTCTTCTCCTTAGGAACTTGACTTTTGGCTTTACCAGCCCCATCAAGCGAAGAGGAAGGAGGAGAGGAAGAATTAGAGGAAGTAGAAGGTTGGTGGGTAACTCTGGACTCGTCTAATTTCTGATTCGATTGTTCAGGAATAGTGGTGTTCTGAACGACAGAGGTTGAGAAGAGCCATACAGGCAAACCAATTGTCAGTCCTGGAAGCGACAATGTGGCCATATGGGGTGCACCAACATCTCCCCAAGAGGAGAAGGGACTAGGATTTCCTCCAAGGGGAATTCCTTGGTTGGTGGACTCCATTTTCTCAACCCAAGACCAACGTAGGAAAGGGGTAATGAATATTCCGTTTAAAACAAATTTTTAGACGCTTTGACACAACTTGTTTTTTCAGTTTTTAAGAGTCGAGAAAAAACAAAAGATGACTCTAGTCTCCTTCGATTTTTAATGAGCCTGAAGTGGAAAGTGCTCAGATGGACCTTTTCCGTTAAGGAGTCTGAAAAGGAATGAAAGGGACTACTCTGGAGATCTAGGTAGAGGGAGTACCAAACCAATCGCAAAACTGCAGAATAATTTTTACGGTACGGCAGTCAATCTTCCCGAATGCTATGTTCAGTGCATTGCGATCGATAGGGCGGCAGACACGGCTTCCTATGGATAAAGGATTTAAGACTATAGGAGTCTCCCAAAATATACTCGACGGTACGTGGGAGCACAAGTCCGTACTGGCACTTATCGTCTCAAAGCGGAGGAATCACCCAACCATCAGTGAGGACAACAGTTACCAGGCTTTACGATGCCGGAATACGTCTCTAGCCTAGACCTCTAAATGTTGTGCGTTATGTTCCAAAGTGTTGTTAGATTCATTGAATTTATTTTAAGTTGATCTTGTTTATGAAGTTTTCCTTTCGGGTTCACCATGCGATGTAGATGTAATTCCTAAAATGCAATCTAAAGATGATAAACAAACTTTTATCTCTTTTGTGCAATGAAAATCCTAGCTACTAGGGGAAAAGAAAGACAGAATCTTTTCACAAAGAGAAAAGAGCACACTGTAAATGCACTTTCCTAAATCAAGCCAAACAGGCTGTCTATATGCAAATGCACATGCATGTATTTGTTTTTGACTTTCTTAGTATTGATGCTAAAAATAAAGTTGATGTACAAATCTGAATTTCTTTTCAAGCGACAAATATAAACAAGCTCTTTTTCGAAATAAAAAACATGGATGATTACGACACCTTACGATTTTGAAATGAACACTTGTTCTTGACACTAGAAAATTACAAATTCAGACCAAAGGCAATAGTAACAGGATAATCGACCATCAACAACAATCAAACTTTCTCCTATGATCGAAATCGACACTTGCGATAGATTCAAATCAAAGGACGACAGTACGACTATGCTACTTTTGCAAAGGAAAACTGTAAACGACTCAACAAACACACAAAAACATCTACAGTTCTTTTGTACAAAGGAGGCAGAATAACAACAAGGAAAAGAGGTTTCAAATAGACATATACTGATCACAGGCAACAAAATTCAGGGATAGAACTGGAAAGAATGAAGCACAGGAACCACAGCTGCACAGAGATAGTCTGATCAGCGCACCTGTAACACAGAGAATCTGAAATGTAGCGCAGGTGGCCCCTTCGGGAAGTGCGCTGAAATTCAGGATCTATGAACAGTACCTGCGTTGGGCCAGAAATGAGACTATGTCCGGGTTCCGGGTCACAGTTTGTAGTTCAGTCCTTGGTTTTTGGCTGAGTAAAAAGCAATCAGTAATGCAACAATCAGGGGTAGATCTAAGGAGGATCTAAGAGCTATCACAAGGGCAATCAGATAGTTTGTGAATCAGCTGTTTAAATCATAAACAGATCCAGTGAATGGATTGAAGCAGCAGTTATCTACTTTGCATTTGTTATGGCAAATGCAGTTCGAAAGCTACTTATCATTTTATGAAACAAATAACAAAGAATGATACACAAACAAACTAATTAGACATTCCCCAGCGGAGTCGCCATTTTGTTATAGGGAAAAGTGTTTATTTAGAACTGCTCTATCCCACTAAGGTGTGACAGCTACCTTAGAAACAAACAGAGAAAAACTACTTTTGTATTTCCTTTATGAATTATAGATAGAGAGGAATAGAAAGAACCAACCTGTGTCTTGCGCTAATCCTTTGATCCAATCCCTCTCTTCTTTGATAGTATTCATCTACCTGCTCCCTTACATGCCCAGCTTCACAAAGTACCAGTAAGATCACAGAAGAAGAGCACTATACAAAGACATGGATCTATATTCATAAACAACTTAGGATCAGATTTAAGTTAACCATACAAATGTAACAAGCATCAATGATACAAAAGCATGGAGGAGAACTCAAATAGTTTTTATTGATAAACAAGAAAAGATCCAGGAGGAGTTACAACCAGTGGTTCCGACCCAGCATCAACCTCCCAGCAAAGAAGCCCCTCTTCACCTCAAAAAAAGCATAAATCACCCAACAATCTGATGTTTGTCTCTAGAAACCAATAGCAATTCCTTACAATATGTAAAATTCCAGCCTCTGGATCTTTGGGATGAGGGATCCATATATAGATATCTATAAGGAGGATGAGTCAGCTTGTGATTTGATTAATGTCTTCTCTCTGTCAGTTCTTGCTTCCACTTGGAGACTGAGGGCCTCTTACTAATCCTTGGTCGAATTCAGTGAGGCAAGTGTCACAGGGGAAGATTCTGGAAGCTTCCATTGCCTCTCCACCTCGCGGAATGACACTGCCATTTGTCATTTCTCACCCATCGCACCCTACAGAAGGGAGTTTTTAAATGCAATGCACGCTCACGGTGCATTTGAGTGAGATGAAACACACCTAGCCAGTGGAGCAGCTGCAATGATCCTGTTTTGACCAATTCTGAGCAGTTTCTGGTGGAGAACTTCTGGGAGAAGCTGTAATCTGTTAACCTTGTTCTTTTAGGGGTTAGAACAACACTTTTAGGGACTTAGGAGCCCTTGGTTTATGGACATTTCATGCTTGGAGTTGTAGGGCACAAAAATGTCTATAACACATGGCCCCGCGGTGCAGGGATTTAAATTTGAGTTGTAGTACGAGCCATCTTGCAACTTGAAGAAATGTGACCTTGAGTACTCACAGGTGGTATAAACCCACAGCAGCCCAACTGACGTTTTTTTTTTCTAATCTATTCACCTTTCCAGAGACCAAGAGACACTCATAAAACCAGAACATGGGTCATACCAGCCTTCCTTTCTTCACAACAAATTTTAATATCGTTCCCCAAAACAAGCAGGGGTTCTAGCCGCTTACACCAAGACTAGTAATTAGATTTAAGGGGAAGACTCAACATAGACCAATTTGCATGGATATGGCCCATGGGTTTTCTCCCACAAGACTGCCAAGGAGTCTCAATAACAGCATAGCCCCCCCACACCAGTTTACCCAACATCCACTCATCCTAACTCAACTCAGAATTTTGACATCCATAGGCTCGAGGGCCCAACCAGGTCAACTCTGTACATATACGAAGCCATGGGCTCTATTACCGCAAAGAGGCCAAACATAATAAAGACAGGAGCGTGCCCAGCCTAATTACCATAGTTTAACCCTCGAACCAATGCATATATTATCAAGATAGGATGCAGGTCTTCTAATCCCCACAACTCTAGACCTGAAAAACCCAATTATTTTATCCAGAAGACTCTCTTGATGGAGAAAAAGGAGAGGTAGAAAACTATAATTAATCCCGTTCGGGGGAGGCAGATGTGAAACTTAAGAGATACAGGGCATGCCCAGTAATTACCGAAATTTTACCCACAAAATCATGCATGCATTATCTAGACAGGATGTAGACCCTCTAATCCCCACAATGTCAGACCGGACCGACCCAATTCTTTTATCTAGAAGGGTCTCTTCATGGAGAAAAAGGAGAGGAAACGAACTACATACCAAATAACCAGCACTAGGGACGGATGGGGGCACACCAGTTCTAGTCTTTCTCCACTGTAGTTATCTCTTTCTGCCATCTTTCTTTGAGCCAAGACTAGTGACTCGCCTCCAAAGCACTGCATGCAATCAACTGTATGCTTATGCCTTGAATGGCTCCCCATACCACCACCTATGTTAATACAACCTCCTCTTGCATGAGGTGACCCTACCAGCCTTGACACACATGTGGAAGGTGGTGGGTTTTTCCTTCAAGGTGCCCATCATTAATTCAGGTTATTGCGTGAAGGATCAAGTACACACCCCGATTGGGGAATTTGTACAAGAGCTAGTGGACTTCGTGAACTATTGATCTTGTCATGTTCAAGAATTTCATGTAGTGGTTCAAAATGACCTTTGCTAAGTTGAGGTAACCAAGTCGATTCCAGAGGTTCGATTTAGTGTGATCAAGCCCAGTTTTCCAGAAAGTCAGCAACTTGATTTCCTTCTCGCTTCTCATGCGTTGTGATGACATAATCAAAATTCTGAATAAGATCCCCCAGCTCCTGCACCAACCTGTCAGTGATCCAACTATTGCTAATCTTATCCCAATTAGCCCCCTGACTTAGTTTCTTAAGAGTATTGATTACAAGTTGGGAGTCTCCTTCCACTACTAGCTTCCTATATCCCAACTCAATGGCTAGGATCAGGCCTTGATGGGACCCAAAAAATTTCTCTTCGTTATTGCTTACATGACCACATTGGTTCGCATATATGAGTCCGACCTTCGCTCTATAATCTTGAAAGATCCCGTTGAATCCCGCAGGACTCAGGTTTCCTTTCGAGGCTCCGTTAAAACTTAATTTTGTCAATCCCTCTAATGGGGTCATGAAGATTTGACACGAATCCATTCTACCAAGGATAGGTTTCCAAGAGTCTGGGGCAATCATGGCCAATGCTAGTTTTAAGCGGTTAATAATTCTAGCCTCTTGGGGAGTAACTTGCCAGCCATCTAGTAGCCATTTCTCTACCATGATGGTTTCACAAATATTTTGGACTATCCCTTCCCACACTAGCTCCCGAGTCTATCCTATGCTCTTGAAGATCTTGCGTTACACTCTTTCTAGATGGCCCAAATATTAAAGCCTGGAACTAGGTCCCAGGCCTAGTTGAGGACCGGGCTCGAGAAGAGTCCATTTCGTGAAAAAAGAATGGATTCTCTAATGCTTTGGGGATTCTGATCCATTCTTCTGAACATATATTCCACTTGATCCCATTTTTGAGTGGAAAATGGGCATGTATTTAGAAGGTGTTCTAGGTCCTCGGTGTTGCGACCATAGAGGATACAGTATGAGGGTCCTTAGAAACCTATTTTTTAGAGTTGATCGCATGTTAGGATTTTTCCCCTGTAAACCATCCATAGAAAGAAGGGCACTTTCATCCACCACTTCCCCCCATATCTTTTTCCAAATAGTTTGTTGGTCCTCTTGTCTCCATCCTGCCTTTAATTTGTATCCCTCCTGCATGGTAAAGGTGCCTCTTGTATTGTATCCCCACCTCAGAATGTTTGGTCCTTCATGTCTGGTGATTCTTCTGGATTCCAGTTCTTTACATAACTAAATCCATTGGGCGGAATCTGGAGGTTCTGACTAGTCCTCACAGCATTTCCATCTTCTCCAACCTTCTATTGGTGAGTCTTCTTTCCAATATTGATTCACTATATGATGATTTATTTCTGAGACATAGAGGAAAAAATCACTCAAGTCCTATCTAGCAAAAATATTTCCTCTTTGCTGCCATGAATGCTTCTAGAAGTGAGTTGTTAAACCATTCTTAATTTCCCATAAGAAATGTTGATGGATAAGATCACTGTTTTGAGCTGCCAAGTTCCATATTGTAGATCCTTTGGGTGGGTCATGTACCTGTGGATATCTTCTTTGCACGTGGGACGACACCATGACAAGGATCCAGCTGATCCATCTCTGATCAAAGCCACAGGATTTGAAAATGTTGGTAATGAAGGTCCAGCTAATATGGTCATACGATTTGGATAAGTCTAACTTGATCATCATACCAGGGACTTTGAGATTTTTTAGGGAGTGGAATTCCTCTTGGGAAGTGATGAAATCATCTAGTATCTGGTGGCCCTCGACAAAGCCCGTTTGTTTTGGGGAAATGAGGTTAGGAAGCTAGGGTTTGAGAAATTTAAAAATATCTGTGGCTATAATCTTGTAGATAAAATTACACAAGGCTATCAGTCTAAAACCTTGGTGATCCTTTGATTTGGCCATTTTAGGAATTAAAGCACTAAGCGTAGTGTTTAGGCTTAGACATACCTTTTGGTTGCATCTACACTCTTCCACCACTTCCAACACGTCTTTTCCAATGAAGTTCCAAGCCTCTTGGAAGAACTCCGTTGTCAATCTATTAGGGTAAGGCTCAAGTTCTAGTCCCTGGATACTAGATGGGGAATTCCTTGAGTGATTTTTCGAATTGCCTCGGTCCTATCATAAACTAGGTCCTCCGTTTCCCCATGCTGCACTATTATGTTTCCAACTTCATCCTTTAGAGAGAATATCTTATTGTGATGGCAGTGTTGGATCATTGCTTAAGTTTGTGCAAGAAACAGGTGTTTCTTTCCCCTTCTCATAGCCAGTTAACTCTGTATTTTTGCTTCCATAGGATCTCTTCCTGTTTTCATCATTCTTCGAGCTGGTTGTTGATCCTCACTTATTCTTCCACTAGGTGTTCTGCCCTACCTTGCCTTATGATTTGTTGTTGGAATATTTCCATTTTGTTAATCAACTGATGTTGGTCTTTCATAATGTGCCCAAAATCTTCCTTGTTCCATTTCTTAATCTTGATTTTTATTTCCTTAAGCTTCAATTGGAACGTGTGCATATGGTTCCTGCCAAGTTCCTTGCTTTCCTTCTACTATTCTTCCACTTTTTTCATTAGCTTAGGGTCTCTAAGCCAAAAGGACTCAAATATGAAGTGTTGTTGGGAAAAGTATCCAATACGGAATGACCCTATCCCACTCTAAGGGTGATAGTACCTCAGCAACAATCAAAGCAAAGCTATTCGAGATTACTTCTTTATGAGATGTAAGAGAGGGGAGAAAGAGATCCACTAACCGTTGTCTTCCGCTAATGATTGATCCAATCTTCTCTCTTTGCTGCTTGCTCCCAGCTCCTTGCTCTTTCACTGACCCAACAACACCAAGATCCTGCAAAATAACAAGAAAGGGAGACTACAAGAAGCATACATTCATAATTGATTCAAGGATTAGAATAAATCAAATATACAAGTATCAATACGCCATTTAGACACATGCATATAGAAGAACCTCAAATTCTTTATTAATGGAAGAAGTAAAGTTCAGGAAGTAATACAACCATAAAAGGCCCAATCCAGCATCACCTCCCAGCAGAAAGAAATCTCCTCTTCACCTCCTTCAAGCAAATCACCCAATAGTTCTATACTCAAACCAACAGCACTTCCTTACATCCACAAGATTCCAGCCTCCTTAGACCTCATGAGAGAGCTCTATATATAGGAGTTTTGGAGAAAGGATGAGTCAGCTTGAGGCTAGCATGAAGCTGACTAGTGTCCTCTCCCACTTCAGTTATACTTCAGTTATTGAGTCCACTTGGAGGTTCTTGCTTCCACTTGGAGATCTAGACCCTCTTACTCATCACAAGGCGAATTCCCTGATCCAAGTGTCATTTTGGAAGCTTCCTGGGCATTGACACCTTGAGGAATGACTGTGCCACTTGGCCAAACTCGCCCAGCGCAGGTAGCCTTCATTACAGTTGACATTCAGCGCAGGTACAGAGTGGAGCAGTTGACATTCAGCGCAGATGCTCAGTGGAGCAGTTGACATGATCCAGAATTAGCTTGTTTTTGAGAGTTTTCAGGTGGAGAACTGATATTCAGTGCTGTGGTTTGCTGACCTTGTTCCTCTAGGGGTACGAACAACATGTTTAGGGACTTTGGATCCCTTAGATTATTGACATTTCATGCTTCATGCTGTAAGGCACAAAAATGTCTATAACAGTTGCCCCCTAAAGTATGAGGTCGTTTATCGGGTGAAATGCTTTATCAAGAGGATCCGAAGTTCATTCAATCGCTGAGAGGTGACCTGTAATAAAATACAATAGAATACATTATTTTTCATTCTGCTTTCATGATCTAGCTGAGGCGGGCATTCCCATGCTCAGCTTTATAAATTCATTTTGGTACATATAACAGACGATCGTCTGATGGTAGACTGATAATTCTCTGCTGAAATTATCATCCTTTGAGTAGGATGATCATCTGCTGCAATGATGTACATATCAAATGTCTTTATATTTCCTGAATATATATCGCAGCCCGGATGGATGAAACTAGATCCGGGGTCTTCAAACTCATTCGATCTTCACTCTAAGTACAAGTCGATCCATGTGAGAATTGCGCTGAAGTCGAACATGGAAAGACATCGCTTGATTACCGGTCAATAATGAAAACCGTTAACAAGCGCGAGAGGAATCACCGATAATGATAATGACCCTCAAGGTACTGCAGTACAATTCACGTGGTGTGAATATAGGACTTGGCGTCGAACACCACGCAAAATCTTCTGGTCGAAGGTCATTGATGTATACCTGTCGCCGGAAGTGAGAAACTTGCCATTGAGGCATGCAAGCTTCAAAGTACTGAGGGGGGGTGTTCTTAGATCAACTTCTTGGATAATGAGCTGAAGTCGACAAGAAGCGATCCGTCAAAGGAGGGCCTTAATGAATCCCACATCAGTGACACGGAACGGAGCTAATGATTTTAGTGGAGGTGAAAACAATCTGTGAAATATGATTCAGGGTGCCGATCATGGGTGGATGAAGGATAATGTATGGCAGTGGATGGGACACGGTTGACTCTTTTTGAACAACATCTCTTGAACATATAACGAAACTGATGCGATGGATCGGTAGCATTACCCCAAATGTGGATGGTTTGGCGAGGACCATGGTGATGAGACCGATGAATGAAACAACCCAACCCGATGTGATACGGAGGAAAAGTGTCATGTTCAAGAGCGACTTGCTACCATTAAAGCTTTGAGGTTCTCCCAATTTTTCCCCAGTCATTTCTGACCAGTACCTCTTTATTTTTGTCAAGCTTGAGGAGGATAACATATGCTTGTTCTATAACCTGCCCTTCGGGAAAGCCCATCGGTATGTTTTAACGAGCCTAGCGATAGGGAAACTCGTTCTCGTCTAAAGAGAAGTTTGTCGCTATTTAATCATTTTAACAAGTCTAACGACAAGGAAAACTCGGTCCTTTTCATTTTTAGAGAGTCTAAAAAGGTACAGAAAGTTAACTCCAAAATTCCTTTTTCGTCATCTAATCCCTTAAGTCCGAAAAAGTATAAAACAATACAGAAGGGATGATTTTTCGATAATTTTAACGAGCCGAATAAAACAAGCGCTCGACCTTTTTGTGCAATAATCCCTCATGTCCAAAAAGATTAAAATCTAGAGGAGGGATAGCTCTTCCGGTCACTTTAACGAGCTGGAAGGCCAAAACTCGGCAAACTTTTCATATTTTACGAGTCAGGAGAAAAGAGCTCAAAGAAGACTCGTCTTTTGAGGAACGAGTGATAAACAGGGATAGCAGCAGATTCCAGGTACAGGTTGGAATTTTCCAATCACGACAGTGTCACAAGGATGGCTAGGTGAAATCACTCTTCGCAGCTGTCCCTCAAAATAGGTAAACAATCATATGGGGGTGAACGATCGGCCAAATGGAATGGAGGTGGCAGGTGCAAACACGACCAAGGCTTTTTATGGCTAATAAATTTACGATCACAATGGTTATTTACCGGAATAGGTTCATTTTTTAATGAGCTTAAACTCTGGAGGAAACTCTTGCTTATGTTTATTTTTTAACGAGCATGAACTATGTATTAAAACTGCTCGGATCTCGCTTTTCTATTTTTTAACGAGCATAAATTTCGCGGTAAAACTGCTCGATGGTTTCGCATGCCCCGAGCATAATAATGAAAACGAGGCGCATGCCCCCTAGTCTTCAGGGGGTCGTTTCGTTTTTTAATGAGGTCGACATAATAGAGAACTATCCTCTTGAATCTTCATTTTTTAACGAGGTTGACCTGAGATAGGAACTATCCTCGAAGTTTTAGATCCATTAGAAATAGAAGGTTTCATATTCCACTGCGGCCATTTCTGCCAGATTACTTGGAGGCGGTAAGGCAAAAGTACCCATTAAAGTAGGGTCTTTTAGGAAAATGACTCCGATATTTTGGAGAGGATGATTGCTTCTATGGATCTTTGGAATGCTTCCTGTAATGAATGGTGGCATAACTTCTGCCGAAGTTGTCGTCGAACTGCTTGGTTGATCTTTTCCTTTGCCGTTCGACAACTGCGGATTCCCGCAATCTTTGCTTCTTGTCGAAATCAAAGCATCATCCTGTTGCTCAGAGGTCGACAACATTAGCACCTGGCACCGGGAAGCATTTCCACTATCAACCAGATTTTGACCTGGATTGGGAAACGGATCAGTCAACACAGCTGGATTTTTTGGACTCTTAAAGAATCTTTTTATCTCAGCTTTGTATGGACAGTCTGCTGTCCAATGATCCTCGTCACATATAAAACATGGACTTTTTGGTTTTCCTTTCCTGGGAGAGTTCGAAGAATTCTTTCCAGGAGATGACTCACCCTGTTTCTTCTTCTTCTCTCTGTTTTGCTTCTTCTTGCTCCTTGGTTGATTGGTTTCTTTGCCTTTATCTTCTGATACGACATTTACTTCTGAAGCAAGAATTTCTTCTTTTGCATTTTGATCCGAATTCTTACGGGCTTTCTTCGACGAAGCCTTTATCGATTTCGCGTTTGCCGTGCCAATCACACCGTCACCGGCATGAGAGTCACTGTTTGATTTAGGAGGAGGAGGAATTGAAAATTCCGGTCTAGGGGCGTCAGGTATTTTGTCATAGAGCGTGCCAGACTGAGTATAAACTAAGTCCAAATACTGCGCACGAGCAATGACTTGCTCCTCTGTTACGACTCCCCCCTTGGCCACATCTTCCGTAATAGCCGGAAGTAACGACTTTATAAACCATTCAGCTAATAACTGATCGGGAACATATGTTTTCACCATCCTACGACGACGACGCCACTCATGTATATGATCAGATATATGGGTAGCAGTTGTCTGTTTGAAGTTGGTTAATATTTCTGTTCCCGTTTCATACCTTATCGGTAATTGAAAATGGGTCAAGAAAGTCATGGCTAGGGAACTAAAATTGTCGAAAGAGGCTCTTGGCAATTCAATATACCATTTAGCCGCTGGACCTGTCAATGTCCTCTGAAAAAGGCGAAGTCTTATCGAATCGTCGTTTAGGGTGTTCGACGAACACCACAGATGAAAAGTCATCACGTGATTCGATGGGTCTTCACCTGGATTTCCATTGAATTTAGGAATGTCAGATGGAAGTTTATGAGGAATCGCTGGCCACCAAGGGGCATAAGCAATCGGATCATTGGTTAACCGGTGTAAATCGGGTAACTCTAAAGTTGCCACGAATGGTAACTGTTGATTCAGGTTAGGCGAAGCGTAACCAGGGTACGATGGAATCGCTTGAGCAGTGGGCCTTTGCATACCAGCATAATGTAATTGATGTTGGTATGACTAATACAGTTGGTGGACTTGGCCACTGTAAAGTGGTTGATTTTGACCGTTTTGGATATACGGTTGTCCACTATTCGCAAAGATCTGCTGCTCAGAACCTTGGTATACCTGCTGGAATTGCGGTTTTTGGTATTGCACAAGCCACGGTTGTGACGCCATGTTCTGTTGTGCTATGCTAACCGTTGGACCGAGGTGTGGGGTAATTGTACCCGTTTGGACCTGTGTCGCCCCACCAGTTGGCGATTGTGGTTGTGACCCATGATCAAGTGGCTGTTGCATTACAACCTGAGAAATCTGAGGTTGGCATGCAACAGGTATCGCTTGAACTTGTGACACTGTTACAATAGCCGGTGTGGTTGGGATGTTCATCACAGGTACACACTGTTGCATAGAATATACAACCCTTGGTTGTTGAGGTAGCATGGGTACCCAACTACTTGATGCAATTCCAGTATAACCTGAATATTGTTGTGAACTCACGTATGGGTACCCTCCCGGAGGGGGTAATGAAAGGGCATACTGCCCCCCATACGGTATCAATCCAGAACTCAAGGGGATTGATTGCCCAGGTTGACCTCCAAATGGATCAATTTGGCGAGTTTCAACATAAGAGTTGTCGGGTATTACTCCGGATGAACAAACTGGAACAGACCATACTGTCGAAATAGTCCCTTGGTGGACTCCTTCTAGCTGTTGTGAGCTAGTCGGGACAGCTGGTATGCCGGCAAACATTGTCGGAGTGACGACAGGGGCTTCTGCTGTCGCTGTGTCATTTGACACAGTCCTAGATGATGACGGTTGTTCAGACATTTTAAGTCTATCCAATAGATTGCCTAGCGATTCTACAGGAACTTCCACTTGTGGTGGATTAACTTCTGATGAAGGAAATAGAGTGAACCCGACTCCAAAATGAGTTGGAGTACTTGCTTGCGGGTCCTCTGCAATTTCTTCTATCGCAATCAAACCCAGTGGAAGAGGAAGACCGTCAGGTCCGTAAAATATTTCTGGTGCCGAAGAAGTGGTTGCTTCAACAGCGACAATTGTTTGAGGAACAAAAATCTCTGGACCGGTTACAGATGGAACTGGCTTAGTTACACAAGTATTTGCCCCCAGACTAGGATCAGTATTACTGTCCTTCTGTGGCTGTTGAACTTCTTCTATGGAGGCAGGGTTTCCAAAAATTTTAGGAGTAACCGGAACCTCAGATGCAGTTGGAACACTTGTTCTAACTTTTAAAGGAGATTTTGAACCGGTTAAACGAGTTCGCTTCGTCCGTACTGTTTTCGATTCCGGAGACAAAGACGGTTGACTCGTAAGCCTCTGCGAACGACGGGGTTTCAATTGACTTTCTTCCACGATTGCGGATTACTCGATCAACCAAAATATTAAAAGGGGAAATTTGTGTTTCCGAATTGAATGAATTTTATTAGACGCTTTTAGACACAACTTGCTTTTTCACTTTTTAAGAGTCGAGAAAAAGCTAAAGATGACTCTAGTCTCCTTCGATGTATTAACGAGCCCGAAGTGACAAATGATCGGTTGGACTTTTTCAGTTATAGAGTTTGAAAAAGGCCAAAAGAAATTGCTCTGGAGATCTAGGTAGAGGGTGTGCCAAACCTTTCGCAAAACCACAGAATACGTTTTACGGTACGGGTGGTCGATCTTCGTGAATGCTGTGTTCACTGCATTGCGATCAGTAGGGCGGCCGACACGGCTTCCTATGGATAAAAGATATATGCCTATAGGGGTCTCCCAATATATACGCGACGGTACGTGGGAGCACAAGTCCGTATTAGTGCCACCGACTCTCAGGAGGAATCACCCACCTTCGTCGAGATCGACAGTCACTACGTTTAATGACGTCAGAACACGCCTCTAGCTTAGACCTCTATGTGTTTGCGTTATGTTTCAAAGCGTTGTTAGGTTCATTCAATATATTTTAAGTTGATCTTTTTAAAGTTTGCCTTTCAAGGTTCACCACGAGATGTTTGATACAAATTCCTAGATGCAGTCTAAGATGAGAAGCAAGCTTTTTCAATCTTTTTGACTTATGAAAATCCTAACTACTGAGGGAAAAGAAAGACAACATCTTTTCACACAGATCAAAGAGCATACACTAATGCACTTTTTCCCTAAATCAACATACAAACTTATATGCAAAATGCAAAATGCAGGTATTTCTTTTCTCTTTCTTAATGTTGGTGTAATACAAAAAGAAAGCTGTTGTATAATTTCGAATTCAATTTCAAGCGAAAGCAAACAAGCTTGTCCAAAATCAAAAGACACCTTAAGATTTACTTGTTTCGACACCAGAAATATGTAAATTCAAACCATATGACGAAAGCAAAAGCTCAATCAGCTATGAACAGCAAATAAACTAACTCTTAAGATCAGAACGACACTTTATCACAGGTCTAGATCTAAGAGGCCACAGCAAGACTAGTTTACTTTCGTTACGGGAAACTGTAAATGATACAAGAAATACACAAAGAACAAATACAGTTTCTTTATACAACCGAGGCGGAATAGTGGCAAGGAAAGTTGGTTTCAGATAGGTACATTGACTGGTAAAAGGCTGCAAAACAAGGGTGAAAACAGGGCAACAAACAGGAGGGAACCCCAGTAGCACTAGGCAAAACTGGTTCAGCGTAGGTCGTACACTGGCAGTTTGACCTTCAGCACAGGTAGCCCCTTCGGGAACTGCGCTGAAATGCAGACTGCCTTCACAACACCTGCACTGAAGAGACAAACTTTCGTTTTTCTCAGTTTTCGGGTCACAGATTTCTCAAAAATTCACACTTTTTTGCCAAATCAGAAGCTATCAGTCAAGTACACACTAAGGGATGAAAAGGAGGATGAAAAGCTATCACTAAGAGCTATTTAGAGTCCTTGTGGATCAGCTCTTCAAATCATAAACTTGCCCAGAAACTGAGCTAGAGTAGCTGCCCTCTACTTTGCATTTGAAAGATCCAAATGCAGTTCGATTCGGTACTCCCTGTGTTTATGAAATGAATAGCAAAAACACAAACAACCAACAAGATACGTTCCCCAACGAGTCGCCAATTTGTTGTTGGGAAAAGTATCCAATACGGAATGACCCTATCCCACTCTAAGGGTGATAGTACCTCAGCAACAATCAAAGCAAAGCTATTCGAGATTACTTCTTTATGAGATGTAAGAGAGGGGAGAAAGAGATCCACTAACCGTTGTCTTCCGCTAATGATTGATCCAATCTTCTCTCTTTGCTGCTTGCTCCCAGCTCCTTGCTCTTTCACTGACCCAGCAACACCAAGATCCTGCAAAATAACAAGAAAGGGAGACTACAAGAAGCATACATTCATAACTGATTCAAGGATTAGAATAAATCAAATATACAAGTATCAATACGCCATTTAGACACATGCATATAGAAGAACCTCAAATGCTTTATTAATGGAAGAAGTAAAGTTCAGGAAGTAATACAACCATAAAAGGCCCAATCCAGCATCACCTCCCAGCAGAAAGAAATCTCCTCTTCACCTCCTTCAAGCAAATCACCCAATAGTTCTATACTCAAACCAACAGCACTTCCTTACATCCACAAGATTCCAGCCTCCTTAGACCTCATGAGAGAGCTCTATATATAGGAGTTTTGGAGAAAGGATGAGTCAGCTTGAGGCCGGCATGAAACTGACTAGTGTCCTCTCCCACTTCAGTTATACTTCAGTTCTTGAGTCCACTTGGAGGTTCTTGCTTCCACTTGGAGATCTAGACCCTCTTACTCATCACAAGGCGAATTCCCTGATCCAAGTGTCATTTTGGAAGCTTCCTGGGCATTGACACCTTGAGGAATGACTGTGCCACTTGGCCAAACTCGCCCAGCGCAGGTAGCCTTCATTACAGTTGACATTCAGCGCAGGTACAAAGTGGAGCAGTTGACATTCAGCGCAGATGCTCAGTGGAGCAGTTGACATGATCCAGAATTAGCTTGTTTTTGAGAGTTTTCAGGTGGAGAACTGATATTCAGTGTTGTGGTTTGCTGACCTTGTTCCTCTAGGGGTAGGAACAACATGTTTAGGGACTTTGGATCCCTTAGATTATTGACATTTCATGCTTCATGCTGTAAGGCACAAAAATGTGTATAACATGAAGGGACGGTTTTTGGGCCATGTTTTCAGGTCAATCTCCAACTGAATTGGCCAATGATTTGATCCCATACAAGGGAGAATGGATGCATCCAGGAAGATGTCGCGGCTGACTACGTACTCAAAAATGAGAAAAATGTCCAGATGAGTTGCAATCTGGTGTCGTCCCCCTCTTCTATTATTCAAGGTGTGGATTCCATTGTTGGATGGCATGTCAACCAGGTGAAGCATAGTGATCAAGTCTCTGAACATTTCCATGTCTACTTCATGATGTCTGATTCCCACGTTTTTCTCCTCTAGGGATGTAATCATATTGAAATCTCCCCCGACAATCTATAAGTCGTCATGATAATCTCTTCTCCTATTTTCGAGGTTTTGAAGGAAAACCCCCTTTTTGCCTGGAATATGAGGCCCATAAACTCTTGTTGGCAAGGCCCAATCTCTAGATCCAGTATGTCTAAATCTCCCAGAGAGGATTTTGGGCTGACTTACCGAATCTTCAAAAACGATCTTCATTGGGTTCCAGAGAATAGCAAGTATGCCTGCACTTCCCCTCGCATTCTGGGATACGACCTCGTAGTGTGGCTTGAAGGTATTTATTATGTCATTGATCTCAATTTCCTAGATCTTGGTTTCTTGGATCACCATGATGTCGGTATTATCTTTCTTGAGTATCTATTTCAAATAGTGTTATTTTCCTTCGATGTTAAGGCCTCTAATAGTCTAGGATGTAATAATCATTTGGACGATTTATTGAGTTGATGGAATATCATTGATAGTGGCACCACCCTTCTAGAGTTCAACAATGCTTCTCCTATCATTTGAATGGTCTCATTTAAATTTTTTCTTCCTCATTTCTTCCCTCCTTTCCTTAGGGGTCCATGGGCCCCCTTGACTTATTTGTGATCCCAGTTGTTACCATTGAAATGATTCCCCTATCCCTTGCTTTTCTATGTACTATTGGAATGTTTCTTTGTAAAGTTTCTTCTGATCCTCTGATATAAAACGCTCATCTAAATGCCTCTACTCACTCAAAATCTTACGTAAGACTTGCTATTCATTGCTTATCTCTTCTCTTTGACTGTTGATTACCATGTTGACATGTTCCATTGGCTGTTTCGTGTCCTCTTTGTCAGATATTTCCTCTTCAGCCTTTCTTTTGGCACTAATTCCATCCTTTTACTATGCTAGCTCATTGTCTAGACCTATTGCTTCCATCTAACCTTCCCTGGGTTCTTCCTACTCCTTCAAGATGTCATATCGATTATCTTTTTATCGTCCTTTGCTTGGTCGCAGTTGGGTAGAAGTATGAAGATTCTTTTCAGATTTCCTCCTCCTTTGTACTTCCTGAAATCCCTCCACTTCTTGTGATTTCCCTAAGTTATTGGCTTTGGATGGCTCCGGGGTCTTGGACTATTTTATCAGGCAGTCCCAGAACAAATGTCCATATTCATGGCATCTACAACATCTGAAGGGGATATGCTCATATTTAATGGGTTGTTGCGATACCTCCTCATGGTATTCCAGTTCAATGGATTCTCATAAGGGTTTTGTTATATTCATATAAACACAAATCCTTGTGTAAGGCATGTACTTCCACTTCTCGTGGAGTCTACAACTTTCAAAAAACTTCCTATGGAGTTGTCGATACCCTCCTGGATATTTGATCCGAGAAGTCCACCGGGAGGCCAAAGAGGCGAACCCATACTGGATCAGCTACGAATTTTTCCAGATCTAGATTATAACACTCCTCCCAGTGTCTCATATGGCCCTTTGGTTGCCATTTATGCTGAATCCACTTAACCAAGTCTCATTCAGTTAGCGAGACTCCTATAAATTTGCAGATCATTATGTGGTCCTTCATATATTTCCTATCATTTTTGAGTTTATTATTGTGTATGACAAAGTGAGGCTTCTTTGTTTCCCTTAGGAGGCACTGGTTGGGCATGCGAGTCTACCATTGGGCTCCAAGGACAAGGGGTCCTTTCCCATGAATGTTTTGTGTGCCTACGGTGTGTGCGCCTTGTGAACTTGTTTCACCACTCACAATATTTCAGGAGGGGATCTCTCCCCGCCCCTTTGCAGTGATGTTCATTCCATCCATCAGCGCAAAATTATGGTGCAGGTCCAAGGAAGAGTTGTCAACGTCGTATACAGCAGAGGTGTCAGGTTTCTCAAAACCATAGAAAAAACCTGAAAACCCTAGCACTGCTTCTTTCATTGGCTGAAGAACATCTTGTAATCAAATGCAACATTTCAAGAACCCCTACTCTCAAATATTGATTTCATGCTGTCCCAATTTTTCATTATGAAAATTAATTTATTTTTTTCCTTTATGTCCAATCCATCATTGTAAAAGCAAAGAACCAAGCATGGAAATAAGAATATTCATATTCATGTTAATGTTATTATTAAATTCAATAATAGTATGAATATAATATATTATATTATATTCATGTTAATATTATTATTAAATTTAATATTAGTATGAATACATTTAATATTAATACTATCAAAATTTAATAAATTTTGATTAACACAACATTAAATTTGTTATATTATAATATATATTTATATATCACGATATATATTAACTCTAGATATATGTGGGAGGGAAGAACAAAGACATAGATTGATTGAGGTGGAGGGATAGAGGGAGTGAGAGAAAGGGAGAGAGGAGAGGGGGGAGGGATAGGCAGAAGGAGTTAGAAGGAAAGAGAGGGAGGGATAGGGAGAAGGAGTTTGAAGGAAAGAGAGGGTGGGAAGAATAAATGCATAAAGACAGAAAATTGGAGAGAGAGAGGGAGGGAGAGTGAAAAGGGAAAAGAGAGAGATAAGATGAGGGATAGAGACAGAGGGAGGTGAGAGAAAAATGAAGAGAGATGAAGGAGGAGAGTGAGGATGTGAGAGAGAGGAGAGAGGAAGGGTGAATGAGAGGGACATGAGAATAAAGACATAGAGACAAAGAAATGTGGAGAGAGAGAGAGAGGGAGGGGGAAAGTGATAAGGGAGATGGAGAGGGATAGAGGAGAGTAGGAGGAAGACAAATAGAAGGGGGGAGAGAGGGAGAAAATGGAGAGAGAGAGAGAGAGAGAGGAAGATGGAAGGAGAGATAGATAGATATCGAGAAAGAGTGTGTATGTTTTGGGGGTGACATATAGGGATTAAAGAGAGGTGGAGGGAGATAGAGATATAGATGGGAGAAAGAGAGAGAGAGCATGCATATTTGAGGGGGTGAGATACAAAGAAAAAGAAGGAGAGATGGAGGGAAATATAGAATATTTCTTGTAGTATTTGACAAGATTGTCTCCCTTCTTAATCACGAACTAATTACTAATATATAATTACATAAACATCCCCTCCTCTATCTCTCCTTTGTCTCTCTATCTCACCCCCTGAGCTTTTTGTCTCCTTCTTTCTCTCCCTATCCCCCCCCTCCATCTTTGTGTATCCTCTCTCTCTCTCTTACCCTTCTTTGTCTCTCTATCTTCACTATTAAAATTAATTAATTGTCAAAAGTTGTGATACCTAAAATTAAATGAAATAGATGTGTAGTATCAATCCTCCTACAAACTATTGACAAGATTGTCTTCCTTCTTAATCACCAATTAATTACTAATAAACAACTACATACACATAGAAGTATAGCTAACAACTGGAACATTCACAAACATTAGAATCCAAACACACACATACAAATTGTTCAAGGCAAGAACAAAGACATTGTTGTTTTAAGCTCAAACCAACCAAGATCCATTTAATTCCAGATCTATCATGCACTAAAAGGGATCAAATCCCTAGAGGTGCAAGCCTTCCTTTTGGAGTGTAGAATTTGAGGAAAGGTTTGCACTTCTAGGAATTTGATCCCTCATTGGGCATGATATATCTATTGGTTTTAATTCAATTGTATTTTGGAAAATTTAAAATTAAATGAAATTATCACTCACTCAATTTTGTTAAAAAAATAGAGAAATAGTTAATTTGACTATTAAATAAAAAATAAAAAATTTAGCCATGAAAAAATTATTTAAACAATAAAATATTATTTAGATAGGAGGAATGACCTGTTGTAAAGTTTTAGTGAACCCAACGTTTCGGACTACCAAGTGAGTCCATCATCAGGGGATGCGTCAATAGATATTCTTCAGATCTGAAGAATATCTATTGACACATCCCTTGATGATGGACTCACTTGGTAGTCCGAAACGTTGGGCTCACTAAAACTCTACAACAGATCATTCCTCCTATCTAAAAACTATCCTCACCTATATGGATTCATTATTTAACAAAAAAATATTATTTAAAAATCTTACTATGCTACACTCTTAAATAGCTTAGTTTTGTTTATAGATATTTTGGGCAAGATCATGCAAAGATTTGAAGCAAGTTATGTTATCAGAAATCAGATAAAGTGTTCGGTTGTAAAACATACATAAAATAATCATGTACAAATGATCTGATAACAAACCATCTACATTATGGTGTGTTAAGATTAGCTTGCGAGATACTCAAAAAGAAAACATACATACAGCATCAAAAAATGGAAGAAGGAAATGACATTTGAGGACAACAACAAAATTGGAAGTGAGTAATAATTAAAATGAAAAACTAAATATTGTTTTCAACGAATGAAGTACATGTTCTAGGCCACATATGTTAATACAGTGGAATCCTCTTCGTCGCATTCCAAAATTTCCCTGGTTATCAATTCGTTAATTCTCTTCTTTATGCATTTAATTTCTGGCTTGAATATCTTCTGAAGTTGCTCAACGCATTCACTGATTAGTTGTTGCTGAGATAAGAATTTTCTGAGATAAGGTTTTGGAGCCGTGAAAGTTCTAGGAGCCACTAGGGCCCAGTTTTGTGAAGACTGTATAGGGTTGCAGGTATCCATTGGAGGTGATCCAATAGTCAATCATGAAGGATTCAAGTGTTCTGAATCCATTTTTACCATCTATTTCTCCTGTAGATGCTTCTATTCAGCTGTATTTTCAATTTTATCATTTAATAAAAACAAGGACAAGCCCGGTTGGGAGCTTTGGACCCAGCAGACGTAGCCCTGACGGGGGTGCACTGCTTTATCAACTTCTTTTTCATTTGTGGTTGATTTATTTTGCAGAACAAATTTGTTTTAGTGTGTTAAACAGTAAAAGGAAATAAATCTACTATGCTTAAATGGGTCATGAACAGCTGAAAATTTCATTTGTTTTCTTTCTACAAGACATGGAAATCTTTTAAACATGTATCATTATGAATTGAATACCTTGCAAACAAATTACAAGTAGTTTCAAATTCAGATCAAGTTGGTATCAGAGCTCAGGGTTTTGTGCAAAGATCTTCTAATTGTCTTGCAAAGTATTGATGCTTACCAGGTTGAAACTTAAAAGAGGGGAAGGACAGTTGACTAGAGAACGAGATAATCCTCAGTCAAGGAAGGCCAGAGAGCCATCACCTCCACCTTCAATTTCACCCTCAAGAGTCTCAGCAGAAGCTTCAAGAATGTCTGCACATGAAGGAGAAATTCCTACAAAGACAGATCCAAGAGAAGAAGAAAGAGTCTTTAGAAAGGCTTTCTTGGACCTCACTGAAATGGTGAGGATATTGTACCAAGAAAGAAAGGAGAAATTGGCTGGAGAAGGGTCCAAACATCCACATGAAGGAGAGGGCTCTTCAGGAGGTAAGAAGGATGATGATCATTCCAAGAAAGGACATGGAGGAAATGGTGATCCACCACCTCCATCTTCACCTTCTTCCTCTTCATCCTCGTCTTCTTTTGTTCATAAGCATATATCCTCTGGAAAAAGTCCTTTTTTGAAGCTTGATGTAAAATTCGAATTACCTATGTTTAATGGTGAAGTGAATGCAGAAAAGCTTGACAACTAGATTAGGCAGTTGGAAGTTTACTTGAGGATCCAGAATATGCATGATGATGCCACAAAGATTCAGTTGGCTTCTTTGAGAATGGATGGAGCAGCATTGGTCTGGTGGGAGGCCAAGACTAAAGAGGAGATCAAGAAATTTGGTAAGGTTACCTTAACATGGCCTAAATTCCTGTTAGCCATTAAAAAATAGTTTTATCCTCTTGCTCACATGCAGAAGGCCATTATGAATTGGCAAAATTTCAGACAACTTAAGGGTCAGAGTGTCCAAGACTACACCCAAGAATTCAGGAGAAGAGCTCTCTTGTTAGGGGTAGATTTACAGACCCAAGAAACCTTGCTGAAATACATCGGTGGCTTGCATAGCTACCTTAGACACACCATATTGATGTTTAACCCTACTAGCCTGGACGAGGTTTGTGTCCAAGCTACCCATTTAGAGGCAAGGGGAAAAAACACATTTGAAGAGGGTAGAAACAAGCCCCCCAAGGGGAAAAACAAAGATCTCCTTTCCAGCAAAATTTGGTGGATGAAGAAGATGAACCTGAAATTCCTGAGGAGTCCATCCATTGTCTTGATGAAGAAGTGTCAGGGATTTTCTTGACTAAGGAAGAACATGATGAGTCCAGTATGACCAAACCTGGAGAAGAGCCTTCAGACTATTTAAAGGGCTATCAGCATGCTATTTTTGAGATGCAAAAGCAATACAATCTCAGGAATAGAAACGTGCCTATTATAGCAAGCAAAGCACAGCCCAAGAAGGATGCTTCAAAGGCAGTTGAAGATAAGAAAGACAACTCAAAGGTTGCTGAAGGTAAGAATGATTCTCCACCCGACAAAAAGGATATTCAAGCTCCATCACCTGCTAAAGAAATTGAAAAGACTGTTTCTGTTTTTAACCTTGAGAATGAGATCGCAAAAATCAAGATATCAGTCCCCTTTAGTGAGATCCTCAAGGTAGATAAATACAGAAATAAGATTGTTGAAATGCTTAATTCACAACCAGGAGTAGCTGATATCCTAAATGTACAAGAAGATAATCCTATTATTTGCTTGGGTCCAAGACTTGAAGATGAACAGAATGAAGAGTTCCCTCCTTTCTACATAAGCATTAGTATTCATGACATGACTTTACATAATGCTATGTTAGATTCAAGGGCATCTCATAATCTTATGCCCAAGGTGATCATGGAAAGACTGGGATTAGAGGTAACTAGACCATATAAGGATTTATTTTCCTTTGATTCAAAAAGAGTTCAATGCATTGGTTTGATTAAAGATGTTGTTGTGGGTCTTACACAAATTCCAGCAAAAACAATTGTCATGGACATTGTTGTGGCTGACATTCCACCCAAGTTTGGGATGCTTCTTTCAAGATCGTGGGCAGCAAAAATCAAGGGCACAATGCAGATGGACCTTACCTATGCTACTATCCCTGTTTTTGGTGAGCAAAGAAGACTATATCGGGAGACCAGAATGGCTTATATGGTAATCAGCAAGGATAAACCTCAAAACTTTCCCATTTATTCATGTGACACTGGTCTCGGATCAGCCATTCTTTTCAATGAGTCAGCTAAAGAGGAATTAGAGGACAAGTTTTCAGAAAACCAGAGCCAAGGAGATCAGCAAAAAGATGAAAATGAGACAACAGGTTGGTGGTCATTATATTTTGATGGATCAACAGGAAGAGAGGGGGCAGGAGCTGGAATTTGGATCACAAGTCCTGATAAAGAAAGTAAGTTTCTCTCCTACAAGTTGAATTTTGATTGCACTAACAATATGGCCGAGTATGAATCTCTGATTTTGGGATTAGAAGCTTTGTTAAAATTGAAAGCTAGAAATATTGTTGTTTGTGGAGATTCTGAATTGGTAATAAAACAAGTGGAAGGTGCTTACCAAACCAAGGATGTAAGGATGAGGGCATATAGAAACTTAGTGTTGGATATGTTGGAAAAGTTTCAGGCTCATACTTTCAGTATCAAAACCAGAGACCAAAACTCTATTGTAGACTCTCTTGCTGTTTCAGCCAGCCTTTTTATTATTCCTACACACTCTTCTGAAAAATATGAGGTGGAAGTCCATCACAGACCAGTTATACCAGATAACATCATTAATTGGCAGGTCTTTGAGGATGATCAACAAGTGAGGAATTTCATTGAGTTAAAAGAAGAATTTCAGAGCACTCAAATGGATCAGCAAAATATGTTTGTGGAATCAAAGGAAAAACCTGAAGTCTTACAATTAAAAAACAACTTGATTCCAAAAGGTCTCATTCCTCTTGAGAAATTGTTTGATCAAAACGATGTATTCAAAGCACCAAAATTACAAGCTGATGAAGAAGAGGTGGAAAGCTGCAATTTAGGAGACTCACTGGTGCCTAAGATGGTTAAAATTTCAAAATTCCTTTCAGCTGATATGAAGACTAAATATGTTGAGATGATGAAAAGGTTCATTGATGTCTTTGCATGGAGCTATGCTGACTTGAAACAATATGACTCCTCATTTATACAGCATACCATTCCTATTAAGGAGAATGAAAAGCCTTTCAAGCAGAATTCAAGAAGAATTAATCTTCTTCTTATGCCATTGATTGAAAAGGAAGTAAAAAAACTCTTTGATGCTAAGATTATTGTTCCAATCAGATTCTCAAATTGGCTTGCTAATTTGGTCCCAGTTAGGAAAAAGAATGGAGAGATCAGGATTTGTATAGACTTCAGAAATCTGAATAAAGCTTCATTGAAAGATAATTATCCTCTTCCCAAGATGGATTTGATTCTGCAAAACATTGTTGGTTCACAAAGGATGTCTATGCTTGATGGTTTCTCAGGGTACAATCAGATTCTTGTTCATCCAGATGATCAAGAGAAAACAACCTTCACAACGCCATGGGGAACATTCATGTACGCCAAGATGCCTTTTGGTCTCATGAATGCAGGAGCCACCTTCCAGAGAGCAATGGATATTGCTTTTGCTGAAGAAAAGGACAAGTCAGTGGTGGTTTATCTTGATGACATCACAATTTTTTCAAAGAGAGAAGAAGATCATTTGAAGCACCTCGAAAGAGTTCTGCTGAAGTGTAGAAGGTTTGGTATTTCTCTTAATCCAACCAAAAGTATTTTTGCTTTAACCTCTGGAAAACTTCTCGGTCATATTATTTCTAAAGAAGGGATTAGGATTGATCATAATAGAGTTAGCGCAATTCAAAAGCTAGATTTTCCAAGAAGTAGGAAAGAGATTCAATCTTTCCTTGGAAAAGTTAACTTTGTTAGGAGATTCATTCCTAACTTTGCTGAAGTTGTCAAGAGTATAACAAAGATGTTAAAAAAGGGAATGGATTTCAAGTGGATAGCTGAAGCAAAGAAATCATTTGAGGAGATCAAGAAGGCACTCACACAAGCACCAGTACTTATCAGCCCAGATTTTACCAAGGAATTCCTTATTTTTACATTTGCTTTTGAGGACACAATTGCTGGAGTTCTGCTGCAAAAGGGAAGTCAAGGTACTGAACAGCCTATTTCTTTCTTTAGCAAGACATTAGCAAATGCTGAACTGAAATATAACATCCTAGAGAAGCAAGCCTATGCTTTGGTGAAAGCAATAAAGGATTTCAGAATTTATGTTTTGCATTCTCACATTGTTGCCTACGTTCCAAGTGTTGTTATAAAGGATATTCTAACACAGGCTGATCCAGATGGAAAAAGGGGCAAGTGGATAGCAAAATTGTTAGAGTATGACATTGAGATTAAACCCACAAAGTTGGTTAAGGGTCAAGGCTTAGCCAAGCTGCTGACACAATCAAATTTGGACTGTCTTGATATTAACTTGAGTACAGAGATCTCAGAAATTTCTGAAAATGAAGAGGAATTGGTCCAAATAAATGAAAAATTCTTGTTGTCAGAATGGTACAAGGATGTAGCATTTATTTTGCAGCATAATAAAGATCTTGATAATCTTTCAAAATCCAAAGCCTGGTTTGTCAGGGTAAAATATCTAACATATTTTTTGTATGACCAAAATTTGTTTTGGAAAGATGCAGGAGGGATATTGTTAAATTGCCTTATTGAAGAAGAAGCTGATAAAGTAATTGGAAAGCTACTGCAAACAAGATCTTGAGGGCTGGCTATTTTTGGCCAACCATGTTCAGAGATATCTATAAAAAGATCGCTACATGTCATGAATGTCAAGTGTTTGAAGGAAAGAGGAAGCTTGTGCCACTGCCTTTGGTTCCTATATATGTTGAAGCACCCTTCCAGCAATGGGGATTAGATTTCATAGGGGAAATCCATCCTCCTTCATCAGGTCAGCATCGTTGGATTCTCACAACCACTGATTACTTTACCAAATGGATAGAAGCAGTCCCAACAAGGCAAGCAAATGATTCAGTGATTATTTCTTTCTTAGAAAATAATATATTATCAAGAAAATAATACATTAGAATCCAAACACACACATACAAATCGTTCAAGGCAAGAACAAAGACATTGTTGTTTTAAGCTCAAACCAACCAAGATCCATTTAATTCTAGATCTATCATGCACTAAAAGGGATCAAATCCCTAGAGGTGCAAGCCTTCCTTTTGGAGTGTAGAATTTGAGGACAGGTTTGCACCTCTAGTAATTTGATCCCTCATTGGGCATGATATATCTAGATTGGTTTTAATTCAATTGTATTTTGGAAAATTTAAAATTAAATGAAATTATCACTCACTCAATTTTGTTAAAATAATAGAGAAATAGTTAATTTAACTATTAAATAAAAAATAAAAATTTTAGCCATGAAAAAATTATTTAAACAATGAAATATTATTTAGATAGGAGGAATGACCTGTTGTAGAGTTTTAGTGAACCCAACGTTTCGGACTACCAAGTGAGTCCATCATCAGGGGATGGGTCAATAGATATTCTTTAGATCTTAAGAATATCTATTGACACATCCCTTGATGATGGACTCACTTGGTAGTCCGAAACGTTGGGTTCACTAAAACTCTACAACAGATCATTCCTCCTATCTAAAAACTATCCTCACCTATATGAATTCATTATTTAACCAAAAAAATATTATTTAAAAAACATACTATGCTACACTCTTAAATATCTTAGTTTTGTTTATAATCATGCAAAGATTTGAAGCAAGTTATGTTATCAGAAATCAGATAAAGTGTTCGGTTGTAAAACATACATAAAATAATCATGTAGAAATGATCTGATAGCAAACCATCTACATTATGGTGTGTTAAAATTAGCTTGCGAGATACTCAAAAAGAAAACATACATACAGCATCAAAAAATGGAAGAAGGAAATGACATTTGAGGACAACGACAAAATTGGAAGTGAGTAATAATTAAAATGAAAAAATAAATATTGTTTTCAACGAATGAAGTACATGTTCTAGGCCACATAGATTCATACTCGGCCATGTTGTTAGAGAAGTAGTTAATTTAACTATTAAATAAAAAATAGAAATTTTAACCATGAAGAAATTATTTAAACAAAAAATATTATTTAAAAAAATTACTATGCTACACTCTTAAATAGCTTAGTTTTGTTTATAGATATTTTGGGCAAGATCATGCAAAGATTTGAAGCAGGTTATGTTATCAGAAATCAAATAAAGTGTTCGGTTGTAAAACATACATAAAATAATCATGTACAAATGATCTGATAACAAACCATCTACATTATGGTGTGTTAAGATTAGCTTGCGAGATACTCCAAAAGAAAACATACATACAGCATCAAAAAATGGAAGAAGGAAATGACATTTGAGGACAACAACAAAATTGGAAGTGAGTAATAATTAAAATGAAAAACTAAATATTGTTTTCAACGAATGAAGTACATGTTCTAGGCCACATATGTTAATACAGTGGAATCCTCTTCGTCGCATTCCAAAATTGTTGGGTATACGACCAAAATCCCACATTGACTAGAGGTGGGGAGGATCATGGATATATAAGGATGGACAAATATCTCCATTGGTATGAGGCCTTTTGGGGTAAGTCCAAAAGCAAATCCATGAGGGCTTAGGCCCAAAGTGGACAATATCATACCATTGTGGAGATATGTGGTGTCCAAAGTCCTTACAAGTGGTATCGGAGCCATGCCCCGAAGTTAGACAAGTGGATGAATCCTCGGAATACCGAACGAAGGTGGTGGGCCCCGGTAATATCATGATGGGATCCGTGGATGAGCTCGGTTAGACAGGCGGTGTGCTCCGGATTCTTCATGGACGTGTCCTGGTCCCAACACGGTGAAGAGGAGTTGACCTGGGATAGAGCAAGCTCTCGAGGCATGTGGTGCTCCATGTAAGGCGTGTGCTTCCAACGCATTGGAGCGGAGAATCCTGGTTGGTAGAGAGTGGACGGATGGATAATCGTTTGAGGGGAGACTCGATGGTCCTTTGTTCGAGGGGAGGATTGTTGGGTATACGACCAAAGTCCCACATTGACTAGAGGTGGGGAGGATCATGGATATATAAGGATGGACAAATATCTCCATTGGTATGAGGCCTTTTGGGGTAAGTCCAAAAGCAAATCCATGAGGGCTTAGGCCCAAAGTGGACAATATCATACCATTGTGGAGATATGTGGTGTCCAAAGTCCTTACAAAAATTTCCCTGGTTATCAATTCGTTAATTCTCTTCTTTATGCATTTAATTTCTGGCTTGAATATCTTCTGAAGTTGCTCAACACATTCACTGATTAGTTGTTGCTTATGCATTTAATTTCTGGCTTGAATATCTTCTGAAGTTGCTCAACACATTCACTGATTAGTTGTTGCTGAGATAAAACTTTTCTGGCTTTCATTATGCGCGCAATGACACAGTCTATAACGCAGCCCCTTTCCTGCTTGACAACTTCAGTAACTTTCTTTTCCTGCACATCCACCAGTTGTGGAAGTGGAATCTTAATCTTTTTCAATTTGTGTGTAAATTTGGGATTGAATTCAAAATGGTCCCCTGATGATATGGATTTGTTCACTGGATTCTTCAGCAGAATATTATACTTTCCGCATGCAAGGGAATGTAACAGTGCGGCAACCTCTTCCTCTTCTAAATTTAATTGAGATTGGATTTCTTGATAACTCAATTGTCCAGCATCATTGAATAACAATAACACAACTGCCTGACATGTTGAACCCGTTATTTCTATTGTCTTAATATCAAATCTGGAAATGATGTCGCATGTCCCCAAAGAATATATCCATGTAAGTTGACGACCCTTATGGATTTCATGATAAAATTCGTTGAACGCCTCAACGCATCTGAACATTTCTGAAGGTATATTAAGTTTAGAATAGTTGTATTTTGGCCAGACTGCGGTATTCAACACTTTAACACCCAAAGATATTGTAAGCTTGGTATTTGAATTTGCCGTAAAACTAGCTTGAATTTCGTTTGAAGCAGCGAAATCATTTAGCATGCCCTGCATCTTTGATGTCAACAGAGTACCACACTCCTTCTTCAACTCGGACAGTATGTTCCGTTCATGATCAATATCCATTCTCCTGTCGAACAATAATCTCTTGGCTAATTTCTTGTTGCAAGATTCTGCAAATAAATCTTTATACGTAACGTAATAAACAAGTTCTCCGATTTTTTGGAAAATGCTCTCAATATGATCGTCCATCAGTTTAGGTTTCCTGAGTACACTATCACAAAATTCTGCCAACAACTCTGCACTCGTGCTTCCTCCCACTCTTTTATCAAACATTACAGAAAATGCTTCCCTGAAAGCCAGAAGAATAAGCTTGTGCTTTTGAAATTCATGCTCTACATAACTCTTATACTTGCCATGGATTTCAATAAGCTTGCGCACATATTCATGCTTGTCATTCCCAGCATCCTCTGCCCATTTAATCAATGCTATTGCTTCGGTAGTTACATGTTCTTTTAAAATACATGCCACTGGTTCCAAACCCTGGCGTATCTTACCAAACAACCTATACATCCTGGAAAGGTCGTCTTTCTTGTCATCCTTGAACAACACACGGCAACAAGAATCCTGTTTTTCCAAAAGTTGAGTTTCATAGCGGAAGAGGAGTTCATATTCTACTATCTCCATTGAGTTGTGCTCGCTGCTGGAGTGCAAATAAGGGGCAACTTTGTGCTTCTCATGTTTCAGACACTCTTCAACTTTTAGCATATATTGGGGCAAGGATTCCTGTACAATCCATAAAGCCGCCTTTCGAGCATAGTAAGTTGCAGTATCTTCAAAAATGGGCTTTTCGAAATGATTCTTGTACGTGTCCATACCATTACCATTACCAATTTCCAAGAAAACGTTCACAACGTGTTTCACCAAAGCCCTGCCAATCTTCTCTCCCTCGCGCCCTCGATTTATCAAATCCAACACGCCATTCTTCACATCCACCCATACATGATCATACACAAGCTCACGGAAGCAGAGCAACGCAACTGCTCTGAGACTGGGCAGCACAACGCCGGTCTTTCTGCGCACGAAGTAGCGATCCAAATGAGAGAACATGTGTGACATGCATTGGACCATGATCTTGTAATTTTCCCAACGTTTTTCAAATTCCCTACAAATGAACTCACCATCACCACCCTCTTGTTTACTCAATGCCCGTAAAACCACCAAAGATATGTATAGTTCAAACGACTTCCTGTACATTTCGTACAGTTGCTGATGGTGGCCTTGAAAAGACAGTTGGCAAATAGTCAAATAAACCTCCATAAACTCCTCATAGGAGAAAAATAATTCATCCTTCTTAAAGTTGCCTTCTACTCTTTTTCTCAAGTTTCCCAAACCTCTTGAGATCAAAGCTTGTCCTTCCTCCCACTCTATCTTCCCTTCCTCCGCCGCCAGCTTCAATATAATCTCTTCATTCTTCTACGTGACCTTCTCTTCTTTATTCGATTTCTTCGACTTCGACTTCGACTTCGACTTCGACTTCGACTTCGACTTGCCCGCCATTAGAGATTTCCACTCGGTGCCTCCACACAATAACAATATTATTTCACGAGTTGGGAGTTGCGACAAAGCGAGTACAAGATCTCTCGCATCACCACTTTACTATCAAACTCTAAAATTGCACGCTGAAATTGAATTGAATTTATAGGACACGGGGTCAATATAATACCTTTTGGTCGACGGTTATGCAGATTGGTTTCCCTTGTTTTGTTTTGTTTTGTCATACTATTCAATCAATTATTTGAAAAAAAAATAGCATACACTATTTAAATAGAATTTAATTTATTTTTCTTTTATATTTAATATTTTTTATTTTATATCAATGGTTCATATTTATCTTTGAAGTAATTGTCTCGTTTAAAAATAAAGTCATATAAATAACTCTCATATGAAGTAAATGACTTATGAGTTTTTGTGTATGTGGTATTGATAAGTCATAGTATTGACTTATGATATTGAAACAATTTATTTTTACACGTTAAGAACTTTTATGGTAAAGTAGGAGTAAATCTCCTTAATTAAAAATATTAATCCATGTTTTTGTTCAATTTATATATGTTTAGTTTATATATGAATTCCTTTTCTAATAATAATAATAAAGAAATTACAATTTAGTTAGTTTTCATAGTTTTATAAGTTTTGAACCTTACATGTATCATGAAGTGTGTTGTTTGATGCTTATTATAGATACCAACCATTTGGTTCTAAATTTAATTTGGTTTTTGTTCATCACCTCTTGCTTCATCATGTTGCTTGTTCAAAAGGTTTTTCAAAACATCACAACCATGTAAACAAGAGATAACCAAAAGTGCCTTCAAAATATTTTATTGGTTAGAGTGTAAAGAAATGTCAATAAGTATGAGCTTTATTGTTTGGTAGAATAGTGCTTAGTTGTTCCATGTGAAATTTGATGGATTAATCCCGTGGTATTTGCCTTCGCACCCTACAAGCAGTGTTGTGGGCATATGCTGGGAAGCCTAGGCATAATGTGACAGGCATAGAGAGGGAACATTGCAATAGTCTTGTAGTGTTGTTGGCTGACAGTGGCAAGGCCACAATAGTCGTTGTAGCCATACAAAACTCAATGATTCATAGTCCATTTCTCCTGCCATCTTCAACATCGTGATCATTTCACTGTATAGGATTAGTTCAATCACCTGTAGCACCAACATCTCATCAGCCTAACCACCTGCAATCAACAACTCATCAAGACCATGCATAAGCATGTCATGAATACTAAGCTGATATCAATGCCAACACTGTCAAGACTAAGACAATGTTAATTTGTGATTTTTCCCATCTCTTGTTATTCTCTTACCGAGGATTTTCTTTTCCGCACCCAAATCCTTCATAAAAATTAAATTACCTAATTTTATTTTGAGCACATTTATATCTTGCATGTTGGACCCCACAACGAACTTGTCATCTACATAAAATAACAAGGTAGTATAGTTTCCATTATTTAGTCTCTTAAAATAAACACAATGGTTAGACTAACATTTGATATAAGCTTGTTCTATTGTAAACCTATCAAACTTCAAATACCACTATCTTGGAGATTTCTTTAAAATGTACAAGCTCTTCTTCAGTTTGCATACTAACTTTTCCTTCCCTTCAACCTCATATCCTATGGTTGTTGCATATACACACTTTCCTCTCGGTCCCCATGAAAAAGGTTGTTTCCAGATCTAATTGTTCAATATGCAAATCTTCGACCGCCACTAAACGTAAAATAGTAATTGAAGCCATTTTGACAATATGAGAAAATATTTCATCAAAACCTATATCTTTCTTCTGTGAAAACCACTTTACAATAATCATGTCCTAGTACCTCTTTTTTCCTTCATCTTCTTCCTTCAACCTCTATAGCCATTTATTTTGCAATTCTCTTTTACCTATAGGCAATGGGACCAAGTCCCAAATCTAGTTATGTACCAAAGAGTCCATCTCTAATTTCATGCCTTACTCTTATTTCTTTCATGTTTATACTTGCATTGCTTCTTCCTATCTTTTTGGTGGTCAAAAATACATAATACAATGAATGAGAGTATCATTTACAAGGTCTACTTAACTTGGTTGATTTTTTAATAGCATTTGTAGAAGGTACATCTTAGTGTTGTTGTTGTTGAACCTATTGATTTGTGGGCACCTTTGGAATTTATTTTTATGTGATTTCATTAAATACTATGTATTCAATGTTTTCCTTTTCCTATTTCGCCTTGTGCAATTGATCTTTGTACATGACCTTCACATTGAATACCACAACTCTACTCCTATGATTTTTTGATTTTCATAATTGATCCAAAATTCACGACTTAATTTGTGTTAATTATAAGCGTAAGTTAGCTTAATGAATGAATGGAAAGATTGAACTAAAGAAATAAATAACAAAATATAGAGAGACAAAAAAAACCAAGGTAGTTAACAGATCTCACCTATTATGGGCTATATCTATGGGTTAGCTTCTAATGAGTGGTCACTCATGATATTATGTGATGCAAAAATGATGTTTATATTCACGATGTCCCCATCCTATAACAATACTCATCCCAAACTCTACTAAAGAGGTTGTGGAATCTATAAAACCACTTTCCCGCACTCAAAATAGCCAAAAATAGGGCTTAAAACCTTTCCTTTTTCGAATTATATACAAACAAAAACACCACAAAAGGAGTTAGTGTTCAAACATCTTTCATGCACCACATCTGTGGCGTAGTGGCAATAATGCATGGTTGATATTGGACAGAACACAGACTCATACTTGCGGACCGTTGTGATTTTTCAAACCTCAGATGAAACAAATTTCAAATATAATAATCTGTGTTTCACCATACAAGGAATATTTTAGACTCAATGGTTAAGTTGTTAGACTAGTGGCACATAGGTCACAGTGTCAAACTTGTAGACTGTCCATTTTTGGAAACCAAAATATAAAATTTTTATATATAAGTTATGTTGGTTTGATACCTGTTATCACTTAAGAATTCTAATGCCAAAATTTCTCATACTAGCTTGATGATAAAGGTCGGTGTTAGTCTAAGTTTGATTTTGTTTTTTCTAAGAGCCTGAGTCTTAGGGGGTCTTGAGTCAAGTATGCATTCTCATTCATCATTGTTCATTCTCATTCATCACCGGTCTCATAGCCATGTGTCAGTTTGGTTTAAAAAATTACTATGTACCACAAAGCCTTTAGGTGATTTTGTACCGCATGTAACCATCATGAAGTGTTTTCGCAGCGCATTAATCCTTTTTGGCAGTTTCGCAGCGCAAAAGTCCATTAGGTGATTTCGCAGTGCATAATTCAAAATTTACACTGACCGCGCTGAGAAATCGGAGATTCGTGCATTCCGCAACGAATCTTTCCCAACTGTCAAATCTGTCAAGTTAATCTATGGCTGCGTCATTCATTGTTAGTTTGTGCACTCCACATATCACGTCCAACTACTTATCTCCATTATTACAACCACCAGGTACGTTGATACACACGGAATACAAGTTCCAAGGAAAGCCAGGTATGCACAGTTTTAATGATGATTGTAAGCCTTGCATGAGAAACAAATCTGCAAGATTTCAATTTGAAAAACATTGTCATCAAGCGAGGCAGCTATCAGGCGAGGCAGCAATTCAAGCGAGGCAGAGTTTGGAGTTTCAGCAGCGCTAGCATTTCCAGCCTCCATTACACTAAATCTTCATGGAGGGATCGGCAGAAAGGAAAGACCACAGATCAGGCAAATGTCTGAGAAACGAGCCTGAAGGTTTAGACATAACCTTGAAGAGCAGAGAAGTCGAGCATGCATTTAAACAAGCTAGATGTTGGAATTTTTGCAAGAAGCTTCAGGGAGGTCATGCACAAGTTACTAAGGAATTTGCACTGAATTTCACAGGACTAAACTCAAAGGTTGGCATGCTGGAATTGCAGGTCTCACCAGATATGATATCCACAGTTACAGAAATTCCAAGAGGGCAATAAAATTGGTTCAAGAATTTCAAATTTGACATGAACCCATGCAAAGAATTTCTAAAGTAGGAGTTCATTAACTTAGATTTGAGCAAGTCTGTTCCTAAAAGTTATGTCAAAGAATCATATGCCCATTTGCTTACTTGTATATAGAAGTACCTGACCTATGAAGGGAGATATAACAAAGTGTATTCATACCATTTTAAACTTCTGTTGCATTTCACAGGGAAGACATCTATTGATCTACCTTTTTACTTATTCCGTAGCTTAAGTAAAATGTGTGACAAGGTACAACTGAGAAAAGAAGCCTGTGAGACTTCATTGTTCCACCATGGCTTGGTTAAGTTGATTGTTCTGCATGAACTCCAGAGGGTAGGCAGAGATTGGGACACATTCATATTCATGTCCGGTTTCAAGAGCAAGACTGGTCTCAGCCCTCAAGCTGCAAAAGAACCTTCAACAACAACTGGTCCTCAAGCAGAAACAAGAGCCAAGAGGATTTCAAAGTTAAAGGCAAGGAAACAAGTAAGAGAATCTACCAAGCCACTGACTATTCAGGATACACCCCAGCAGTCAATTAAAGAGAAAACTCAAGTCAAAGAAACTGCACATGAATCAAGCACAGGTGGAGGAGTTCAAAGAAGAAGGACTAGGCGCCAGGTGGCTAAAGAAAAAGGTAAGTCAGTGAGTATTGAAGAAAACCCCGTTTCAAAGTGAGACTTAAATGATTTATTGCAATCAATTGACATTGAAGAGTCCCCACTAGTTCAAGCTGAGTTGATACAGTCAGGAAAAGAGGAGGCTAAAAGGGTCAAAGCCTCAAAGAAACTCAAGTTTGATGATCAATTTGTTTTTAAGCCCAGGAGACCCATAACAAGGAAGTTCAAACAAGTACATGAGGTACCACCAAGAGCTGATGAAATAGGGGAAGTGACTCGGTCTCATGAAAGAAAGGATAAAGGCAAAACAGTTGCCACTCAATAAGAAGGTAGTGTGGAAGACTTGAAAAGGAGATTGGAATCTGCCAACTTTGAATCTGCTAGATTAAAGAAAGCTGCTAGGAAATTTGTAGCTAAGGAGGCTTATTTCAATCAAATGCAAGCTCGGTGGGAGGACCAAACATTTCAAATTCCTGAGGTGGTTGATTTTAATGTTCAATTCCGTAGCTGGACTACCCCTGCAATAAAAGAAGCTCAATTTATCAGAAAAGTCAATACAAACCTCAGGTCTGGGATCAAAGTAATGAAGAAACAAATTGAAGACTTAAATATACAATTGAGCCAACAAAAAGAATCTCCATAAAGAAATCTCACTTCAAGAAAGGATATGTTTCAAAGTTTTGATGGTTTTGCTTGATATAATCTTTTCAAACATTCCCATTCAGTTTTGAAAGGTCTTGGAACAGTTGAAAGAATGTTTAAACAACAAAGTGCTCAAATAGCAAAGTTTTGGGTTGAAACTTTGATTTTTGAAACAACTCAGCAGTTTCGTAGCGCGCTACGAAACTGCTGAAGCTAAACAATCTAATATCAGTCAACTGGTTTTGAAACATAAGCGGGAATTTTGAAAGGGGCATATATACAAGGCATCATCTGAAGCTATCAAAATCCAACCAGGTCAAGGCTGGTGGAGAAAATATGGATTCGAATCCAACTTTAAATTTTTTGTCATAAAGTGAGCACATTTACCACAGTTCAAGATATGTCAAAACAACTTGAAAGAGTTTTTTCCTTTACACATAAAAGAGGCGGACAACACATCAAGGACATGGCCATCTGTTACATTTTGGATAATCAAAGATAAAGGACATGCTTCTTTGGATGCGAAAATTTTGAGGCAAACTAAAGACCGATGAGCAAGGGTAGTTTCCTATGTTTCAGGGCAATGGAGAAGTTGTGACATTAAAGACCAGCATGGAGTTTTGAACATTCATCACAGGAAAACTAAAAATGGACTAGATGTCAAAGAAAGAGAACGTTTGTAATCAAGGCTATTATTAGCATAATAAGGAGTTAGACTCCTACTTGATTTAAATCTCTAGAAAGTCTAGTTATAGTTTGTTATATTTAATAGGTAGTTAAAGGTTAAACAGGTGTCATTAGAAGTAGATTTCGAATTCCCCTAATGTTTAAGGAGGAATCTGATCCAGGTGGATGTTGGTGGCCACCCACCTATCCCATTTGGACCCCCACAAGTGTCTCTTTCAGTTTTTAAGTTCCCTAAATTATAGCACAGTTTACTATTTTTAGCAGTTTTTCAGGTCCTGAACTTTCGGAGCCGTTTTGAGGCCCTAAACGACGTTTTTTGAGGAATCCGGGGCAACATGGGTCCGTGGACCGATGTTGCCTCCCAAAGTGGTAGTGCTCGGATAGATCTCTCTAACGAGCTATTGTACGCGTCAAACAGAGATCGTATGCCAAAATTACGACCCGGGAAATTGATGTACCAATTTACCCAAACGGGGCCCACAATTTGGCGTTTCACCTTCTAGGGTTAGGTTTTGGAATGTGAAGGGTTTTCCCTTGTTTCTCAACAATAAATAGGCCTTCGAGCCTCATTGTAACACAGTTTGGAATAGTTCAGAGGCATGTAGCCACCACATCTCTTCTGAGAGATAAGCTACCATCGCCCTAGCTGGTTTATTTCCATTTATGGTTGTAAGCATATTTCAGTATTTTCCATTAATGAAGTGAAGTATTATTTCCGCTGCATCTCTGTATTTATGGCTATCGCATCTCTGTATTTATGGTTATCTCTGTAATCTATTGCATTCCTGTTTAAATCTGGATCAGAATCTCAGTCAGGTCTATATATAGGAGAAAAAGAAATGTAATAAGGATTGGAAGTTTATGTAAAAAAGCTCTGTTGTCAAGCTTATGTAAAGACTCTGTTTCTTTTGGTAATACAGTAAATGGCTTCTGCTGCTCAAGAATCATAGTGACTTCAATGTATGAATTCCTCTTGTTGTCTTTCATGTTGTATACAGTATTATGAGTACTTGATTACTTAGAAATCACTTGCAGTGTTCTAATTTCCTTCATATGCTCAAATACTATCCCTTTTGTGTCTACTGTACTTTATCTATATTGAAGTCTGAATGCCTTGATTTTATTGCAAAGCCAATTCACTGTTGATGCTAAATGACATATGACTCCATGAGCCCAATGGATGCTTGTTAATTTAGATTTTACCAGCCTCATTCCTATTTGTTTTATAAAGAGTTAGCCATCTCAATTATAATCACAAACCTTAAATCCTTTGAGAGAGCCCTCTCAGGCTAAGGAGGCTAAGCCTTAGCTAAAAGATTGGTCTGAAACAGTTACTTGAAGTCTTCCTAGTCTGCAGCCTTCCAGGGCCTGATTTTGAGATAACATTTTGGTGCGTCTGCCGGGAGTCTGAAGATTATTTATTCCCGAAAACAAGAGACTGAACTTCTGAAGGTAGTAGGAGCTCAGAAGACTTTTCGAGGCTACATTCTACCTTGGTGACTCCATACAATTTCAAAGTTTAAAAGGTGGCTTCGAGAGGGAGATATACACGGAGCAATCCTGACCTAGATCCACCTACTCCTGTGGACAATCCAAACACCATTTCAAGGAGCAGACAAAGATTTACTGAAACACCAGGTACTCCATCTTTTTCAAAATCTTTGCTCTCTGAATTTTCAAGAAGTCCTGAGGATAAAATTGTTGATGATAAAATTCATGAGGTGTTGTTGAGGTCTGAGAACGAAGAAGAACTTATTGGAATTATTTTAGATTTACAAAAAAGAGGTATTGATACTTCATCCTTAGTGTCACAAAAAGATAAGGAAGAATTTTGGGAGGTTGTTACTTCAGAATTATTGTTAGAAGAGGAAGATTTAAACAAACTCAAAGAACTTGATCCTTTTGAAGTCTTACTCAAATCTAAAACTGGTTTACCCCTTCCAAATTGGAGTACCTTTGTCAGTGGTTTGCAAAGTCCAAACAGTCCTTTTCGTATCAACACTTTATCCTCTGCTTCTGCTAGTCCTAGTAGTTCTCAGACACTAGGAAATCCGCCTCATATCAGTTCTGGTTCCACTGTCCCTACAGTACCTATTATCACTGCTCCTCCATTCATTATGGCAGTACCTACTAGGTATGCTCCACTAGCCCTCCCTACTGTGTTACATGACCTTCCCAGCAAATATGCTGCTAGAATTCCAACATGGGGTGGAGATGAAGACATCACAGCAGAAGAACATGTAGACAGATTCAATGATTTTGCTGACAGAGAGGAAGTTGATGATGAGGATGTGAAGCTAATATTGTTTGCTCAAACTTTCATTGGAGAGGTTAGAAAATGGTTTAAAGCTCTTAGAGCTAGAAGCATTCATAGTTGGGCAGAGTTTGAAGATAGTTTCCGAAGGAAATGGGGAAATAGAACTAACCCTGTCCAAGCTCTTACTAAATACAACAATCTTAGAAGAGCTCCTGATGAAACTGTCCAAAACTTCTCCAAGAGGTTTAATAAAATATACAATTCCATCCCAGCTCATTTGAAACCTCCTGGGGCCTTGGCACAATTGAGATATGCTGAAGCATTTGATTCTGATTTCTCCCTGTTACTCAGAGAAAGGGATTCTGCTACTCTTGCTGATATGCAAAATGATGCAATTAAAGTGGAAGTAAACATGATTGCTGCTAAGAAATCGAAGATGGAAAAAGCCAAACTAAAAGAAGAAGAGAAACCTTCTACATCGGCTCCAGAAGATAAGTTTGAAACGATGATGAAGACCATGGAAATAAAGTTCAGACATTTTATAGGATTCTTGTGTAAAGTGAAAACCAAATAAGTATTCTCTCATGTGTATTATTGTTTTTCCTTATGTTTATTAATAATCATATGTGTTTCTATGAAATCTGAATGGTAAACTAGGAATGATATTTCAGAACTTGCTTTAATTCACTCCGTTTTTATTGTTTACATTCTTAATGTTTTCTGCTAAACTATCTTAGTTAGTGAATTCTTAAATGCTCCCTTACTTCTGTAGTTTCTCTTTGTGGTCTATCTAGCAAAGGATTATTAATTTCTCTTTGTTGATGATCACCCTCTGTTCCTCATTCTGATCCCGGTCTAAGGATTCTTCATTGCCCTTTTAGCCTGGTTAGAATCATTCCATCCATCAGCCCTTTGAAGGTTTTCCTTTTGCTTTACTAGCCTGCCCTGTGAACAATCCCTTCAATGATATGATCCAGTTAAGCTATCCTTTGATTGAATCCATAGTCCAATGGCTTAAAGACCTAGCTCTATCCATTTGTTCCAAGAATTCCACCACCCAACTTTCAAGCAAAATCAAAATCCTCATGAACACTATGAACTAGCCTAAAATCTAATATAAGCAAAGTTAAATTATAAAGAGAGAGCCCTCTTTGGACTTAGGTTGGCTAGAACCTGAGTCTAAAAGATTTGGTTTTTGGTTACCTCAGATGATCTGATATTCACCCTATGAGTGACATCAGCCAAATATTTATTAAAGCAACAGATCAATTAGATTGCAAATACATAGACAATAAAATGGAAAGACAATAGAGAAATATAGTAAGCAAACACAAAGACATAAGCAATTTTTAATAAGGAGTTCATCCTATTCTCCAGGGCTACGTCTCCGGTCCAGTTTTCAGTGGTGGCCTTGTTTTATTGTGCCTTTGGGCAGAGAATTTACAATACAAGGACTCAATGTGAGTTCACCTGAAAAAGGTTTTGCTTGGCAGGCTGGTTATTGGATTCCTCAAGCCACTGGAGTGCACAGACTCTTCTTCTTCCTAGCAGCTCTGTGACCTTCTAGTCTACAGTGGAAAGAGCCAAATGTGATGCTCAGTTCGGACAAATTCCTCTATGGGAAGTGTTAGAGCCTAGATTTATCTCAGGTTGAAAAGGTAGGCTTCTAGGTCCACATCAAACCACGCTCAACCTCGTAGCTAGCCCTACGAGGACAGGAGAGGGCTCTCTCCGGGTCAATCTCAGCAAAAGATAATCGATGGGGCTTGAGATGACTGATTTAACAACTAATCTTAGGCTAGGTATGAAGTGCAAGGATTTGATTTGATTTTTGGGGGTTTTTTGTTGGAAAAAGGGAAAGGCAAATTTGGGTCCGGGGATGAGGCCAAATTTTTGCAGAGTTCCGGTTGGGGCAAGGTAGGCAGTAGTTTTGATGCTTTAGATTAAATGAATGGATAGAAAATACCACTGAGGAGCTGAAGAGGGCAAGAGGGTACCAAAAATCCTCTTCAAACTGAAGAAAACATTGAAAACTAAACAAAGTTTAAGGCAAAGCACAACAAACTCATGAATTCTACCTTTGTCTCTCAATTTGTTTAATTTCAGAAGCAAAGAGAAGGGAAATGGCATACATGAAACATCAATGAACTTACAATTGCATGAAGAAAAGCACAATCAAAACACAGAGCCACAAGGATCCCAACAAGTGCTGCAAAATCCTGATCTTTCCTTTGCCAAAAATGCAGAAATCAAATGTACAATGGAGTGCCAAGCAATCCCTAGTGTCCAACCCTGAAAATGACTGAGAAATTACATGATATATACAAGCCTAACTCCTTCCCATGCCTCTAGGGGTAGAGCTCATCATTCTAGGAGCTATTTCAACCATATCTAAACAAGGAACTAAAAAATAGGTAAAGAAACAACTTGCCTCTATATGCTAGGAAACTGATTCATTCACTCACATTTCACCTTTTGGTGAATGAATCTACTAAAACAAGTAAAAATATGCCAAAATTACATCATGGTCATGCAATTATATCAAGTTAGATCAAGAGTAACATCAAAAAGTGAAACTAGTCAAAACCGGCTGAAATTCTGAGCTGGAGAGTGAAAAATAGGCCAAAATTCTTTATGCGTCGCGCCCAAAATCTCTATGCATAACGCAACTTTGGAGCTGATTTTTAGGCCCTTCCCAAAGTCCAAATTGAGCTAATGATAGCTCGTTGGAAAGCCCTGCTTATCTAATTTCCAACCGAAGTGGAATTTCTGGATTTGGTGTCCATTTGCCCCTCCAAATGTCCAATCTCCCAAGACTGCTTCCTGTGTGTCAAAATAGGGGCAATGAGGTCATTTTTTGAGTGTTTTTTTGACCTTTTGACGGCTCAAAACCTACCCAAATTTCTTGTCCATAGGTAGGAAAACATAATTTATCATGAAAAATCTAGAAATGCAAAGTTTTTTGGATTTGGATCCCTCTAGCGAAAGCGAGCGCCACGTGGTGTGGCGCATAGGGAGGAAAACCCTGTTTTTTAGTGAAATTTTTTTTCCAAAATGCAAAAATTGCTCCAAATTTCTTGAAATTTGGGCTGGACCTTCTTCATCAAGAGCTATGATGGGCCAAGGATGCCTCAGCTATCTAGAGTTGATCATGCTCTTTTTGCCTCTTTTTCCTTTTTGATGCCTTCCTTAGTTTTGCCTTTAAATTTCTTATTCGTGCCTTGCAAACCTTGTTCTGCGCCATGTAGTGGAAAGCCATGTGTCTCAACAATGATTTGTCCCTATCGGCCTTGTCCAGCAGTATCTCTAAGTGGATGTTGACTCTCTCGAGCCAAGACTCCCGATCATCATTAATCTCTTGCTCCAATGAAATGAATTCAATCCTCCTCCTTTGGGCAGCTTAATGATTCTCCTTGATGTTGTGTAATTCCATAATCACCTGCTGATCTTCAAGCTGCTTATTCCTCTGCTCCAAGTATTTTATAATCCACTTAGCCCTCTCCAAGTTGAGGGACACGGCTTTGATCTCTGTCTTCTGGTCCTGGATGATATCTCTAAGGTTGGCACTTTGTGGGCCCATGTCTGTATCGTCATCCTGAATGAGAATGAAGTTGGTCTCTCGTTCACCTGAAGGCCCCTCATCCTGCATTGGCCTCTTGCCTTTGTCCTGTACCTGTGGTGCTGATGTCAGAAGTGAGGCCCCTTCCACCCCAGGTGGAGATAACACTCGCTTTGTTGCTGCAAATAACTGTCTAGCACCCTTCTAATAAGTAATGAATATTGGCATAGTAGCAGTATGTGTCTCATGACCTTCATGCTGATAAGAAGGTCCACCTGTCTCATGTCCATCCTCTGAAGATCCCTGTGAAGCTCTGAAAATCTCACGAGAGATAAAATCATCCCAAGTGATGCCCTGTAATCCAAGCTGATGAACCACCATAATCTTGATGAGAGCAAAATGATAAACATGGTTAAGCTGCTGCTGAGGGGTCTTGTGTTGCACAAGGGTGGTCATCCTTTCTATGTTTCGGCATATGAAATAAGGAATGTTCATCATCCGTACCTGAGTGAAATGCATCAGCAGCCTGATGTGATAAGCATACAAGCGGGAGAACCAGCCCTCACAGCTGAAATACTTCATGATCAGTTTCATTAAAGGCGCATATTCATCTTTGAGGTACTGAAATGGAAACACTCTCTTGAGCTATCTCAAAAAACCGCGCTTGATGTACAGTTCATAGTGATGCACTTCCCTTGGCATTTTGGGCTACGACCTCGTAGTGTGGCTTGAAGGTCTTTATTATGTCATTGAGTTCAATTTCCTCGGTCTTGGTTTCTTGGATCACCATGATGTTGGTATTATATTTCTTGAGTCTCTCTTTCAAATAGCGTTATTTTCCTTTGATGTTAAGGCCTCTAATAGTGTAGGATGTAATAATCATTTGGAAAATTTATTGAGTTGATGGAATACCATTGATAGTGGCACCACCCTTGTAGAGTTCAACAACATTTCTCCTATCATTTGAATGGTCTCATTTAAATTTTTTCTTCCTCATTTCTTCCCTCCTTTGCTTAGGGGTCCATGGCCCCCCCTGACTTATTTGTGATCCCAGTTGTTACCATTGAAATGATTCCCCTATCCCTTGTTTTTCTATGTACTATTGGAATGTTTCTTTGTAAAGTTTACTTTGATCCTCCGATATAAAACGCTCATCCAAATGCCTCCACTCACTCAAAATCTTGCTTAAGACTTACTCTTCATTGCTTATCTCTTCTCTTTGACTGTCGATTTCCATGTTGACATGTTCCATTGTCTATTTCGTGACCTCTTTGTCAGATATTTCCTCTTCAGCCTTTCTTTTGGCACTAATTCCATCCTTTTACTATGCTAGCTCATTGTCTAGACCTATTGCTTCCATCCAACCTTCCCTGGGTTCTTCCTCCTCCTTCAAGATGTCATATCGATTATCTTTTTATGGTCCTTTGCTTGGTCGCAGTTGGGTAGAGGTATGAAGGTTCTTTTCAGATTTCCTCCTCCTTTGTACTTCTTGAAATCCCTCCACTTCTTGTGATTTCCCTAAGTTATTGGCTTTGGATGGCTCCTGGGTCTTGGACTATTTCATCAAGCAGTCCCAAAACAAATGTCCATATTCATGGCATCTACAATGTCTGAAGGGGATATGCTCGTAGTTAATGGGTTGTTGCCATACTTCCTCATGGTATTCCAGTTCAATGGATTCTGGTAAGGGTTCTGTTATATTCATATAAACACAAATCCTTGTGTAAGGCGTGTACTTTCCCCTTCTCGTGGAGTCTGCAACTTTCACAAAACTTCCTATGCAGTTGCCGATACCCTCCTGGATATTTGATCCCAGAAGTCCACCGGGAGGCCAAAGAGGCGAACCCATACTGGATTAGCTACGAATTTTTCCAGATCTAGATTATAACACTCCTCTCAGTGTCTCATGTGACCCTTTGGTTGCCATTTATGTTGAATCCACTTAACCAGGTCTCATTCAGCTGGCCAGACTCCTATAAATTTGCGGATCATTTTGTGGTCCTTCACATATTTCCTGTCATTTTTGAGTTTGTTATTATGTATGACAAAGTGGGGCTTCTTTGTTTCCCTTGGGAGGCACTGGTTGGGCATGTGAGTCTGCCATTAGGCTCTGAGGACAAGGGGTCCTTTCCCATGAATGTTTTGTGTGCCTGCGGTGTGTGTGCCTTATAAACTTGTTTCACCACTCACAATATTTCAGTAGGAGGGGATCTCTCCCCACCCCTTGCAGTGACATTCATTCCATCCATCAGCGCAAAAGTATGGAGCAGGTCCATGGAAGAGTTGTCAACGTCGTATATAGCAAAGGTGTCAGGTTTCCCAAAACCATAGAAAAAATCTAAAAACCCTAGCACTACTTCTTTCATTGGCTGAAGAACATCTTGTAATCAAATGCAACATTTCAAGAACCCCTACTCTCAAATATTGATTTCATGTTGTCCTAATTTTTCATTATGCAAATTAATTTATTTTTTTCCTTTATGTCCAATCCATCAGTGTAAAAGCAAAGAACCAAACATGGAAATACGAATATTCATATTCATGTTAATGTTATTATTAAATTCAATAATAGTATGAATATATTATATTATATTCATGTTAATATTATGATTAAATTTAATATTAGTACGAATACATTTAATATTAATCTATTAAAATTTAATAAATTTTGATTAACACAATATTAAATTTTTTATATTATAATATATATTTATATATCATGATATATATTAAATCCAGATATATCTGGAAGGGAAGAACAAAGACATAGATTGATAGAGGTGGAGGGATATAGGGAGTGAGAGAAAGGGAGAGAGAACTTGAGGGAGGAGAGGGGGGAGGGATAGGTAGAAGGAGTTGGAAGGAAAGAGAGGGAGGGATAGGGAGAAGGAGTATGAGGGAAAGAGAGGGTGGGAAGAATAAATGCATAAAGAGAGAAAATTGGAGAGAGAGAGGGAGGGAGAGTGATTAGGGAAAAGAGAGAGAGATAAGATAAGGGGTAGAGACAGAGTGAGGTGAGAGAAAAAAGAAGAGAGATGAAGGAAGAGAGTGAGGATGTGAGAGAGAGGAGAGAGGAAGGGTGAATGAGAGGGACATGAGAATAAAGACTTAGAGACAGAGAAATGTGGAGAGAGAGAGAGAGAGAGAGAGAGAGAGAGAGAGAGGGGTAGGTTGGAAGTGCTAAGGGAGATGGAGAGGGATAAATGAGAGTAGGAGGAAGACAAATAGAAGGGGGGGAGAGGGAGAAAATGGAGAGAGAAAGAGAGAGAGAGAGGAAGATGGAAGGAGAGATAGATAGATATCGAGAAAGAGTGTGTATGTTTGGGGGGTGACATATAGGGATTAAAGAGAGGTGGAGGGAGATAGAGACATAGATGGGAGAGAGAAGGAAGGAGAGATGGAGGGAAATATAGAATATTTCTTGTAGTATTTGACACAATTGTCTCCCTTCTTATTCATGAAGTAATTACTAATATATAATTACATAAACATCCCCTCCTCCATCTCTCCTTCTTTGTCTCTCTATCTCAGCCACCCCTCCGCCCCCCCTCCCCCTTTCGAGCTTTTTGTCTCCTTCTCTCTCTCCCTATCCCTCTTTGTGTATCATCTCTCTCTTTTGTCTCTCTATTTTCACTATTAAAATTAATTAATTGTCAAAAGTTGTGATACCTAAAATTAATTGAAATAGATGTGTATTATCAATCCTCCTGCAAACTATTGACAAGATTGTCTCCCTTCTTAGTCACCAATTAATTACTAATAAACAACTACATACACATAGAAATATGGCCAACAACTGGAACATTCAAGGCAAGAACAAAGACATTGTTGTTTTAAGCTCAAACCAACCAAGATCCATTTAATTCCAGATCTATCATGCACTAAAAGGGATCAAATCCCTAGAGGTGCAAGCCTTCCTTTTGGAGTGTAGAATTTGAGGAAAGGTTTGCACCTCTAGGAATTTGATCCCTCATTGGGCATGATATATCTAGATTTGTTTTAATTCAATTGTATTTTGGAAAATTTAAATTAAATGAAATTATCACTCACTCATTTTTGTTAAAAAATAGAGAAATAGTTAATTTAACTACTAAATAAAAAATAAAAGTTTTAACCATGAAGAAATTATTTAAACAAAAAAATATTATTTAAAAATCTTACTATGCTACACTCTTAAATAGCTTAGTTTTGTTTATAGATATTTTGGGCAAGATCATGCAAATATTTGAAGCAAGTTATGTTATCAGAAATCAGATAAAGTGTTCGGTTGTAAAACATACATAAAGTAATCATGTACAAATGATCTGATAACAAACCATCTACATTATGGTGTACATCTTGTTTTCAACGAATGAAGTACATGTTCTAGGCCACATATGTTAATATAGTGGAATCCTCTTCGTCGCATTCCAAAATTTCCCTGGTTATCAATTCGTTAATTCTCTTCTTTATGCATTTAATTTCTGGCTTGAATATCTTCTGAAGTTGCTCAACGCATTCACTGATTAGTTGTTGCTGAGATAAGACTTTTCTGGCTTTCATGATGCGCGCAATGGCACAGTCTATAACGCAGCCCCTTTCCTGCTTGACAACTTCAGTAACTTTCTTTTCCTGCACATCCACTAGTTTTGGAAGTGGAATCTTAATCTTTGTCAATTTGTGTGTAAATTTGGGATTGAATTCAAAATGGTCCCCTGATGATATGGATTTGTTCACTGGATTCTTCAGCAGAATATTATACTTTCCGCATGCAAGGGAATGTAACAGTGCGGCAACCTCTTCCTCTTCTAAATTTAATTGAGATTGGATTTCTTGATAACTCAATTGTCCAGCATCATTGAATAACAATAACACAGCTGCCTGACATGTTGAACCCGTTATTTCTATTGTCCTAATATCAAATCTGGAAATGATGTCGCATGTCCCCAAAGAATATATCCATGTAAGTTGACGGCCCTTATGGATTTCATGATAAAATTCGTTGAACACCTCAACGCATCTGAACATTTCTGAAGGTATATTAAGTTTAGAATACTTGTATTTTGGCCAGACTGCGGTATTCAACACTTTAACACCCAAAGATATTGTAAGCTTGGTATTTGAATTTGCCGTAAAACTAGCTTGAATTTCCTTTGAAGCAGCGAAATCATTTAGCATGCCCTGCATCTTTGATGTCAACAGAGTACCACACTCCTTCTTCAACTCGGACAGTATGTTCTGTTCATGATCAATATCCATTCTCCTGTCGAACAATAATCTCTTGGCTAATTTCTTGTTGCAAGATTCTGCAAATAAATCTTTATCCGTAACGTAATAAACAAGTTCTCCGATTTTTTGGAAAATGCTCTCAATATGATCGTCCATCAGTTTGGGTTTCCTGAGTACACTATCACAAAATTCTGCCAACAACTCTGCACTCGTGCTTGCTCCCACTCTTTTATCAAACATTACAGAAAATGCTTCCCTGAAAGCCAGAAGAATAAGCTTATGCTTTTGAAATTCATGCTCTACATAACTCTTATACTTGCCATGGATTTCAATAAGCTTGGGCACATATTCATGCTTATCATTCCCAGCATCCTCTGCCCATTTAATCAATGCTATTGCTTCGGTAGTTACATGTTCTTTTAAAATACATGCCACTGGTTCCAAACCCTGGCGTATCTTACCAAACAACCTATACATCCTGGAAAGGTCGTCTTTCTTGTCATCCCTGAACAACACACGGCAACAAGAATCCTGTTTTTCCAAAAGTTGAGTTTCATAGCGGAAGAGGAGTTCATATTCTACTATCTCCATTAAGTTGTGTTCGCTGCTGGAGTGCAAATAAGGGGCAACTCTGTGCTTCTCATGTTTCAGACACTCTTCAACTTTTAGCATATATTGGGGCAAGGATTCCTGTACAATCCATAAAGCCGCCTTTCGAGCATAGTAAGTTGCAGTATCTTCAAAAATGGGCTTTTCAAAATGATTCTTGTACAAGCCCATACCATTACCATTACCAATTTCCAAGAAAACGTTCACAACGTGTTTCACCAAAGCCATGCCAATCTTCTCTCCCTCGCGCTCTCGATTTATCAAATCCAACACGCCATTCTTCACATCCACCCGTACGTGATCATACACAAGCTCACGGAAGCAGAGCAACGCAACTGCTCTGAGACTGGGCAGCACAACACCGGTCTTTCTGCGCACGAAGTAGCGATCCAAATGAGAGAACATGTGTGACATGCATTGGGCCATGATCTTGTAATTTTCCCATCGTTTTTCAAATTCCCTACAAATGAACTCACCATCACCACCCTGTTGTTTACTCAATGCCGGTAAAACCACCAAAGATATGTATAGTTCAAACGACTTCCTGTACATTTCGTACAGTTGCTGATGGTGGCCTTGAAAACACAGTTGGCAAATAGTCAAATAAACCTCCATAAACTCCTCATAGGAGAAAAATAATTCATCCTTCTTAAAGTTGCCTTCTACTCTTTTTCTCAAGTTTCCCAAACCTCTTGAGATCAAAGCTTGTCCTTCCTCCCACTCTATCTTCCCTTCCTCCGCCGCCAGCTTCAATATAATCTCTTCATTCTTCTGCGTGACCTTCTCTTCTTTATTCGATTTCTTCGACTTCGACTTCGACTTCGACTTGCCCGCCATTAGAGATTTCCACTCGGTGCCTCCACACAATAACAATATTATTTCACGAGTTGGGAGTTGCGACAAAGCGAGTACAAGATCTCTCGCATCACCACTTTACTATCAATGTATGTTTAACCGGTGATCACAAACTCTAAAATTGCATGCTGAATTGAATTGAATTTATACGACACGGGGTCAATATAACACCTTTTGGCCGACGGTTATGCAGATTGGTTTCCTTGTTTTGTTTTGTCATACTATTCAATCCATTATTTGAAAAAAAAAATTAGCATACACTATTTAAATAGAATTTAATTTATTTTTCTTTTATATTTAATATTTTTTATTTTTTATTAATGGTTTATATTTATCTTTAAAGTAATTTTATCGTTTAAAAATAAAGTCATATAAATAACTCTCATATGAAGTAAATGACTTATGAGTTTTTATGTGGTATTGATAAGTTATAGTATTGACTTATGACATTGAAACAATTTATTTTTACACGTTAAGAACTTTCATGGTACAATAGGAGTAAATCTCCTTAATTAAAAATATTAATCCATGTTTTTGTTCAATTTATATATGTTTAGTTTATATATGAATTCCTTTTCTAATAATAATAATAAAGAAATTACAATTTAGTTAGTTTTCATGGTTTTTTAAGTTGTGCAACCTTACATGTATCATGAAGTGTGTTTTTTGATGCTTATTATAGATACCAACCATTTAGTTCTAAATTTAATTTGGTTTTTGTTCATCACCTCTTGCTTCATCATGTTGCTTGTTTAAAAGGTTTTTCAAAACATCACAACCATGTAAACAAGAGATAACCAAAAGTGCCTTCAAAATATTTTATTGGTTAGAGTGTAAAGAAATGTCAATAAGTATGAGCTTTATTGTTTGGTAGAATAGTGCTTAGTTGTTCCATGTGAAATTTGATGGATTAATCCCATGGTATTTGCCTTCGCAGCCTACAGGCAGTGTTGTGGGCATATGCTAGGAAGCCTAGGCATAATGTTGCAGGCACAGAGAGGGAACATTGCATAGTCTTGTAGTGTTGTTGGCTGATAGTGGCAAGGCCGCAACAGTTGTTGTTGTTGTAGCCATACAAAACTCAAGGATTCGTAGCCCATTTCTCCTGCCATCTTCAACATCGTTATCATTTCACTGTAGAGGATTAGTTAAATCACCTGTAGCACCAACATCTCATCAGTCTAACCATCTGCAATCAACAACTCATCAAGACCATGCATAAGCATGTCATGGATACTAAGTTGATATCAATGTCAACACTGTCAACACTAAGACAATGTTAATTTGTGATTTTCCCATCTCTTGTTATTCTCTTACTGAAGATTTTATTTTCCGCACCCAAATCCTTCACAAAAATTGAATTAGCTAATTTTATTTTGAGCACATTTATATCTTGCATGTTGGACCCCACAACGAACTTGTCATCTACATAAAATAACAAGGTAGTATAGTTTCCATTATTTAGTCTCCTAAAATAAACACAATGGTTAGGCTAACATTTGATATAAGCTTGTTCTATTGTAAACCTATCAAACTTCAAATACCACTACCTTGGAGCTTTCTTTAAAATGTACAAGCTCTTCTTAAGTTTTCATACTAACTTTCCCTTCCCTTCAACCTCATATCCTATGGTTGTTGCATATACACACTTTCCTCTCGGTCCCCATGAAAAAGGTTGTTTCCAGATCTAATTGTTCAATATGCAAATCTTCGACCGCCACTAAACGTAAAATAGTAATTGAAGCCATTTTGACAATATGAGAAAATATTTCATCAAAACCTATATCTTTCTTCTGTGAAAACCACTTTACAATAATCATGTCCTAGTACCTCCTTTTTCCTTCATCTTCTTCCTTCAACCTCTATAGCCATTTATTTTGCAATTCTCTTTTACCTATAGGCAATGGGACCAAGTCCCAAATCTAGTTATGTACCAAAGGGTCCATCTCTTATTTCATGCCTTACTCTTATTTCTTTCATGTTTATACCTACATTGCTTCTTCCTATCTTTTTGGTGGTCAAAAATACATAATAAAATGAATGAGAGTATCATTTACAAGGTCTACTTAACTTGGTTGATTTTCTAATAGCATTTGTAAAAGGTACATCTTAGTGTTGTTGTTGTTGAACCTATTGATTTGTGGGCACCTTTGGAATTTCTTTTTTTGTGATTTCATTAAATACTATGTATTCAATGTTTTCCTTTTCCTATTTCGCCTTGTGCAATTGATCTTTGTACATGACATTCACGTTGAATACCACAACTCTACGCCTATGATTTTTTGATTTTCATAATTGATCCAAAATTCATGACTTAATTTGTGTTAATTATAAGCGTAAGTTAGCTTAATGAATGAATGGAAAGATTGAACTAAAGAAATAAATAACAAAATATAGAGAGACAAAAAGAACAAAGGTAGTTAATGGATTTCACCTACTATGGGCTATATCTATGGGATAGCTTCTAATGAGTGGTCGCTGATCATATTATGTGATGCAAAAGTGATGTTTATATTCACGATGTCCCCATCCTATAACAATACTCATCCCCGACTCTACTAAAGGTCAACTGGATTGGCCTCAAACTGAGTCCCCCACTGCTATTAGGCATACTAGAAGGTAGAAGGGAAGAAGAAGAGGAAGAACAGTGGAAGGAGATAGCAAGGAAGGCGGGATTCTATGGCAAAGAATAGCAGACCACATCAGAAGCTTGGGATGCTAGGGAGGCCACCAGGGCCATAAAAGATGAGGAGATTGACTAAGATTCTCAGAGGATGAGCAACACATTCAGTAGGGGGGTGACGATGAGCCTCATAAATAGGTAATTATATGGGCTCATTTTACCTCCTAACCTAGTCAAACCAACCATTCTCTTAGCTTATTATATGATTTTTTGATTATATTTATGCTTATAGAGTGAGTTGATTTAGTTATTGTGCCATGTGGTCTAACATGTATTTAATGCAGATTATTGATAATTTTCGATGTCAAAGTCAAGGTTCTAGTGGGAAAATGGCAGCAATAACTTGAAGTGGACAGAGGAGAGTACTTATAGGAGGGAATCCCCCTAATTTATTACTCCTCACTTCGAATTCCCCTTCATTAAGCTCGGAGTACAAGCAGCCGAATCATGCACTAGAAGGCAGCCGAGCAAATGGAGGATGATTGATGATTATCTCGAGTTTTGGGAACCAAGCCTCCCTGATTTGAAGGAAGATATTGGTAGCTTCATTTGTATAAGTAGAGGTGCCTGGGGCCTCACTAGGGTCAGATTTTTGTTGGATTTTTTCTTATGTAAACTCTGCTCAAATTTTGAGCTTATTATTTTGTGACAGTTTCATGTAATCTTGCTATTGTTTTGAAAATAAAAGATGGAATCACTTTTGAGCTAGCATTGAGTTACCCCAAAGGGCTAAAGCTCTTGGGTTAGGGCCTAATCCAAGTAGCCAAGCTCCTCTTTACTTGTATTTGTATGCTTTGTTTAAGTTTGTAGATTAGTTTGTTGTTAGATGTATTTATTTTATGGTTAAGAATAGGTTGCTTTTCGTGATTTAGTAGTTTGATTCCATTTTGATTTTTGTAGTAGGTTAAACAGTCATCAAAAAATATTCAAAAGTCTAGCAATATTTCGTTGGCCTCTCTTCCTCCCTTTGGGACCATGATTTAAGGCAAAGACCCTCTTGCTGCCCCGAAAACACAAATTTTCCTTCTTCATAGGACTTCTAGTGTTTGTGGCTTTTTAGTAGGTTAATAGGCCACCTTTGCTTTGCTTTAGATCTTCTTCATCATGTTCAATTCCTGATTTTCTATAGTCTTCTTTCATGCTTTCCTTTCCTACAGCAATTCTCTGCATTTCCTTTCTTAGATCAAAGTGTAGACCATTTTTATGCAAAACTCTGTTTTTCCTAAATGCACTCATTTCACTTGTTGCTTGATTTCCTTGATTGACTGTCAATTTTTATGCAGCAGATTTATTCTAGCAGTAGGCTAGCTTATCAGTGATCACACCCTCCATCTGATCCATGCCCTATTGGTCTCCCAAGTCTCACCTCAATTCTGCCTTAGTTTCTTGCATTTTTCCTAGAACTTCTTCCTCTCTCCTTTAGAAAATCCAATCATCTTTCTCTCTCTCAGTGGTTCATGGTAGACCATAGGCACCCTAATACCTCATTCCAACCTTCATCCACATTTTTCACCCACTCTCACATCCTCAAAACAGTGAGAACTGTTCTCGGCCTCCTCCTGTAGGCCTCCTGTAGTTTCCCTGTTTTCCTCCTGTAGATTTCATGTGTCCTCCTGTAGATTTTCTTGTAGGCTTTCTTTTGAAGGCCGAGTGCGGGAAAAGCCTCCAAAAGGCCACCTAAGACCTCCTAGGGCCCATCCACACCATCGTACATCCTCTCAAGTCCCAAAACCACCCTTCAATGCCACCTATTCGCTGCCACATTCACACACAATAAATTACATGCATGTCAAATTCATATAAAAATACATAAAAATCCAAAAAGGTGTTTTTTGCTTATTTACTTCTAGAAATATCTTAGTTAGATGTTGTTTACTTCCTTGAGTAGGTAATGGCATTCCTTTCATGGTTTTCATAATGCTTTCTGCAAAAGTAGAATTAGTTGGCTAATTAGGGTTCACTAGGTTTGCTTTACATTTCAGTATTTCTCCTTTCTGCAGTTAGAATAGCATCTGGAGAGTAATATTTCCTTCCTTTCATCACATATAGAGCTTCTTCTGGAATCCATAGAAGTTGGCTTGAGATCCTAGTGATCTTGTGCGGCTGACCAAGTGATAACCTGCAGTGAGAACTAGTACTTGTGCATGCAGCACAAACGCTTCCAAGTTCGTTACAAACTACTAGGTTGATAAGAGTAAAGTAGGCAGTCCAGGAGATGTAGCATTATTACTGCAATACTAGTGCTCACCAGATCCATTCAACACAATGAATCTCACATAAAAAAGAAGTATATGAACACACTGCATATACCTCACATCCTAGGGCCATCTGAAGACAAGGATTTCAAACTGCTGAAGCTAGCCATACCATCAATCTCACGGCATCGAATCTCACGGAATGATTGCTCACACGTTGAACGCTGACACTTGCACTCCACTTTGAAAACTAGCTGACAAATGAAATGATCAAATGGGAAATATGAATGCACGGTCGGATTTGTGGTGTCGAATAGTGCAAAATCGACTGTCAAATTTCTGAATTATGAGAAAGTGGAAATCTAGGGCTTAAGGAATCTTTTAGATTCCCCCTAGATTCCTCAAAGATTCCCTCCTCCGGGTCCTATGATAGTATATTACTCAGATCAGGAACTGACTGCGCCATCAGGTTCGTGTCACCAAGAGGTGTAGGATCGACATAAAGTTTGTCCAATTTGGACACTGCAAAAATTTCACCCTCTTGAGAATTTCGTCCAATCATGGTTCCCCTGCCTCTTCTTTGGGCTCATGGTTCCACCTATAATAAATTAATTAAAAAATTTGTGCCTCAATTTTCATGTATGCTCTTGGCTCCTCCATCCCCTGGGCACATTGAAAAATGAGTTTATATAAATTTTTTGGGCGGATATTACAATGAAATGGCCATTGGCCCAACGGTAAAATTCTAAATTATAATGAGGAGGTCGGGTGGTCAAACCTCGACCCCCCCATATTTACATGCCCTTTAGTTTTTTGAAAAACCCCATTAAAATAGAACACATTTTTTCGAATTTGTCTAATATAGGGGATATTAGAAAAATTAACGATCCAACAAATTTTCCTACTTTTGGGAGCTAGGTTTCATGCCCCGGGGTTGGTCAAATTGTAGGACACTTAAACCTGGCCCATAACCCAACTTTGACCAAAATTTTGACTGGATCGTTCTCCCTCATACGAGCTCGGATTGACGAACCATTCACATCGCTACGATCAGGACTACAAGATCTACGCTCTGGTCCTAGTTTCAAATCATTTTGATCACTTTGATTTTTGAGCTTCCATAAGCCCTCTTTGTCCTGTGTGTGTCCCTGGAGCCACCTAGATCATGAAGATATTGAAACACATAATCATCATAGATATGAAAAATCATAAGAGAAAAGGAATAAGCTCTTTATTAATGTAGAAGGAAGAGTATCACCCAATACAGTTTGATCCTGTGACACTCGTCCAGCTTCAGTTCAACCCTTGCCACATCAAAAGCTCAACGTTGCAGTAGCATAACATTGCTTAACATAAACTCAATCCTCAAACCAACAAAATTTCCTTACAAACTTCAGATTCTAGCCCCTTGATCACTATGATGAGTGCTCAATTTATAGGAAATGGAGGTGGTTTTGTCATAAATGAGGGTATTGAATGGATTTCTAATCCTAGAGTTAGTTTCCATGGAGTAAAGGATGAGAGGATAGGAGGTTAATGGATCATTAACCTATCCAATTTTGAGCTCATAGGAGGGGATAAGAGATCAGAAACTTCTAGAGTCATCTAGAACGAAGGAATATTTCCAGAACACTATGCAAATTTCGATCAATCTCGCCCAGCGCAAGCTAAAGGGGATCTAAGTGCACTGCATTGCAGGCCACAGTGGGCTTGCCTGCTCTGCACCGCACTGTCTCAAGGCTTGAGTTGTGCTGACGTCCAGCCATGAAACTTTCATAGAAGGAGGCATTCAATGAGTTGACTTCTATAGGGCATGTAACAACTGAATTAGGGTTTGATGAGCCCTAAAAGTACTAATCTAATTTTTGGGAGAATAGACCTGGAATAGGTATACACTTATAACTTTGATACCATGTTAGAGACAAAATTGGCAAAGACAGAATAGGAAGGATAATCATTATATGCATCTCTTATTATCAGGATATGCATTTATAATACATTGGAGTGACTATTGGATTCATATTCCAACGTCTATTAGACTCCATTTGATTGTTCAGCTCCCACACCTTAACCCTTAGTGGATCAGGTCTACAACAATTTTCAATTTATAGTTTCTAACTTCTTTTAAGCTTAAAAAACAAAGATCCTATGGTGAAAAGAGGTGAAAGGATTTTACCGAAAAAGAAAATATTGATTAATATGGTTCAATGATGAAGCCCTATGGTTTCATCTAATTAAAATTCTAAGAAAGACCTACTTCAACATGAATACAAAATATGAAAAGTGGCTCCATTCATTTGGGTAATTAAAGGATAGATATTGAAATATATCAATAATGATGAATATTATATCCATTTGTACCATAAAGTAGACAATGAAGAATATTACATACAATTGTATGACAAAGAAGAATAATTAAATACAACATCTAACCATGTGTCAAGTGCAGTTGCTCAAAATTGTAACTTGAAGTCAATCCATACATGTGAAAGGAAGGTGCAAAACTTAGCTACTAGAAAAATATAATGAATTAAAAAAAAAACAACGAAATGACTAAATTCTTCTGCATAATGATGATGTGTTGTGATTATAAATAATTTTAAAAAAATAAAACGAAAAAAATCCCATAAACTAATTGAACTACAAATATTCTCAAGTAATAACACACTGCCCTCATTGTTAGAATATGTTCTTCAAGTGAATATTTCTAGATGGGAATTGAGAACAATTCTTAGTTATGCAATGATGTGCATGATAGAGTTAGGTTTTAATATCATGACTATATATTATATTATCGACACAAATACAAGTAGGTGCAATGCCCCTATGCACTTTTCCTCGACGTTTATGAGTGGTAGGGTGCTAAGTGCTTTCCAATGTTCAAATCCTTAACTTCAATGATTTTTCCAGGTGCAATGGTGCCATATTTCTACTCCTTTGCATCCTATTGTAATGAGAATAAAAGTGTAGCTTTTCATGTTATAGAGGTTTTTGGGTTTCTAGGTTATGAGGCATTTAGAGGATGTTCCATTCCCATACATCTTGTTTTTGGGTATGTGTTATATTCTCTCCAAAACTAGCCCCACACAATATTGTTATGTTGTGGCGGGCGCAAGGGTGCAGTTGTCGCCTTGTTGAGGTATTTTCATAGGGACAGTAGCCTCCATGCATGGGGTTCAGGGTAGTGCCTTGGATTTTTCTTATAGGTGGACCCAATAATGGTTGGGAAAGCCCAAGGATGGTGGGAAACCCTACCCATAGTTTTGTGCATGGATTTTGCACAAGGTTTTGGGCATGGTGGATTTTCCCATGGTATTTTATAGACCCATTCAAGGGAGTTATGGTTACGATCAAATCTAGGGTTAATGGAATAGGGTTTACAAATGCTTCATCATGTATATAATGTACTGGAAAAATTAAAAGAATATAATGAGATATCAATTTTGTTTTCTCGGTTTTAGGTTCTAGGAGAAAAACTCTATGTATGTTTTTTATGTTCTCGCCATTATATATTTTTCTATTTTTAAGAATTTGTTTGCAGGTAACTTTTGCACAAGGTTAAAACCTACACTTGTTACAATAAGCACAAAAGTTTAGCTTTGTCACACTATAGATATTATTGGGTTTCTAGGTTCTTAGGTATTTGAATGATTTGCCAGCTCAATTGATGATGACATGGAATTATTTATTTGAAAAAGCATTATAACACCAAATTTAGAGTAGCTCAAGGGATTATTTACCATCATATCATTGTTTGGTGTATTGAGGACAGAAAAAAATTATTGGATGAAATTTAATTTCAAAGTTCCAAGAATATACATGGTGACATGGAAATTTTCTTGCAATGGGTATTCCATTTTCAAACATATATCACAAAATTACTTGTGTGAGACAAGAGAGCGTGACAAGGAGTGTACAAGAGATTTCATTTCAAAGACAACAGTCAAAGTATATAGATAATTTTAGAATGATCTCATTATATATGATGTAAGTAATAATAAAATAAAATAAAGTTTCAATATGTATAAAACATGGGAGGTAGATCAAATGAAATAATGCAACACGCAGAGAAAATTAATTAGAGGGGAAATGAATGCTTCCTTAGGGTGTTTATTTCCACAATTTATTGGGTTCAATAGATAAAGAATTTTAACAACAGAATCTTGGTTAAAGAGTTGGTTAAGAATGGCACATTTGCAAAGAGGTGGATAATGAATATGGTCAAAATCTACTAGTTTTCTTGCCAAATGTAAGGCATCCATCCTCCTTATTATCATCATCTTATGGGTTTCTAGTTCCACCTTTATTCTACATAAATCCTATTATTTTTAGCTTCCTTCATTTTATTACAAGAGATAAATTCAAGGTACCACATATTTTATAGGTATTAAAGGATGTAAAATATAGCATATAGTAGAAATATGGGGATTTCTTATAGGAAATATGTATTTGGGGGTTCGCAAGAATGAGGAGGAGTGATGGATTTCAAAAAGAATATTCTTGAGAGATATATACTATGACATTAAGTATATAGCTTGGTCTTTTCCTTATGTGTTTCACATATACATTCCATTCATTCAATTTTCCTACCTACCAATCATAAATCCCGTACTCTCAAATATTTTTATGTTAAGTTTGGTAGTACCTCTTTTTTCTATTGATTTAATAGGAAGTTACAACTAGTTTTAAAGATATTTAGGTGGCCCCAACATTTTGTTATGAAACCAGCTCAAAAAAAGATAGAAAAGATAGATCAACGCCTTATAATTTAGCCCCTTCGAGGGCGCAACCTCCTTTACATTACACAAATTAACAATTCTTGGATGATATAAATGAGAAGACCTTCTTTCTATATATAGGAGTCTAAGGGGTCATAATATAATCAGAGCCAACATAACAATAATAATTTAAGGGCACAATAATAACAATAGTGGGCTTCTATGGGGCACAATAGTAACAATAGGGGGACTACATGGGTACAAAAATATAATAGGGGGTTGTACTAATAACAATAAGGGGTTACACTAGTAGTATAGGGGCCTAACATACCCCTCTCCTTCAAAAAGTGTTGTCCTCAACGCTTGAGTAGTTCTTGATGCTTCTGTAAAAAATTCTTGTCCTCTCATGTGGAATCTTCAGCAGATAAGTTCTTCCACTTGATCAGATACTCTGAAATTGATTGATTTCGTAGTTGTCGGGTTATTGTTTCTATGACTGCTCCAGGTTCCAATATGATTTTTCCTTCCTCTTCAAGTTTTGGCCATATTGTTTGAATTGGGATCTTCTGCAACTTTTGAATGAGTGACCACACTTCTTCATCCTTCTTCCATTCATCCCTTGCTTCATTTATCCAATCTGGTTGGATAATAGAAATAGCACAAAACAATGCTTCCATATCCTCATCCTTTCTTGACAGTGCATCTGCAACAAAATTTTTCTTCCCTTTTCTATAGATAATGTCAAAGTCATAACCCAACATATTTGTGACCCATTTTTTTTGTTCTTCTAAAGATAATATTTGTTCTAAAAAATATTTAAGACTATCATGATCCTTTTTTACCTTGAATTGTCTTCCCATTGGTTAAGGTCACCATTTCTTAAGTGCATGTAGTATTGCTAACATTTCCATTCCATAAATAGCTTTCTTGAGATGTAGCCATAAAAATACCCAATCACCAACATCAAAACATTTTTCACTGCGATGTTTATCTACCTGTTGTTTCATTCGATTCTACACCAAAGTGGCGTTATCCTTTAAAAGTTGGAGAACTTGTTGTTGATGCTCGATGTGATCTTTCACTGCTTGAACCTCTTTCTTCTTGATATGTCCTTCTATCGTTAGAGTTTGAGGACTGGTAATTTCTTCCAATGCTGTACAAGATATCGTCAGATTCATTTCTTGATGCTCGATATGATCTTTCACTTCTTGAACATTTTTCTTTTTGATATGTCCTTTTATCTTGATAGTTTGAGGAGTGGTAATTCCAGCCAATGCATTACAAGATATGATTGGATTCATTTCTTCTTTCTCAATGCGATATTTCACTTCTTGAACCTTTTTCTTCTTGATATGTCCTTCTATCTTGAGAGTTTGGGGAGTGGTAATTCTTTCCAATGCTTTACAAGATATGGTTGGATTCATTTCTTATTTCTTAGGGGTTGGGTCCTTGTGCATATCCTCTTCTTTTGATGTTTCTTGATCATTTTCTTCCTCCTCTTCATACTCTAAGTAAAATAATTTCTTCTTAGCACACTTATGACCTTTAGTGCATTTGCTATCACAATTGTAACAAAGCCCTTTTTTTCTTTTTTATTCCAATTTTTGTGGTGTAACCCTTGTAGGTTGTAGAAGGCTAGGAGAAACAACACTTCCATTATTATAGTTGTGAGGGGTAGACTTCCTTGTTTCCATAATTTTGCTTTCCACTTTGTAACAAAGCCCTTTTTCTCTTTTCAATTGTTGTGGTGTTTCTCTAAAGAAGGTGTTGCTCTTTGTATCCTCATAATGTTCTATCATTTCCTCCATGAAAATTGACCACGTAACAAGTTGTTTATGAGAACAAATCCCTTTATACCATAAAAATTGATCCGGTTCTAAATATGAAGATGTAATACATACCTTTTGTAATAGTGGTACACCATGTAGATCAAAATATTGCTCCATCTGAAGTATCCAATTTACCGGATCCTTGCCATCAAACTTCCTCATATCTTCTTTTATTGATTTTAAGAGCTCGATCTTGAAATGAATATAACTCTACAATTTCGATTCTTCCAGTTCTGAAATTGCGACCTGCAGTAGCCCTCTGCGTCCTCTTTCCAATGCCACCAATCTAATCGAATTTAGATTCTCCAAGAAAGAGTTATGCACAATCTCCCAAGATGACCTGATTATATACCTTTTCAGAAGAATGAACTTGTATGAAGTGCCACGTGTCACTATTTTGACCTTAGGATCTAAAAATATACGCTCGAAACTATAGTCCATCATTTTTCTATAACTTCTTACGAAATTTCAATATGATGCTCAAAACAAAAGTTATGACTATTTTCCCTAGGTCACCTGTTTGGAATGTAATTCAGGAGTATGCAAAAGGGCCAACTTCCTCAGATCATATCTCCAAAAATATAGCGTGAAAAGCTCTAAAATTTGGACCTGTGGTTCAGAACGATTTCAGTCCAAATGGGTTTTTTTTAGCGTCTGAAACGTTGCAGAAAAAAGTCATAGCGAAAATGCCACGATGACTATTTTGGAGCAGTGAAACCATAGAATTCAAAGCTCTGATACCAAATGTTATGAAACCAGCTCACAAAAATATAGAAAATATAGATCAACGCCTTAGAAATAAGCCTCTTTGAGGGGGAAACCTCCTTTACCTTACACCAATGAACAATTCTTGGATGATTCAAATGACAGGACCTCCTTTCTATATATAGGAGTCTAAGGGTTCATAATATAACCAGAGCCAACATAACAATAATAATATAAGGGCACAATAATAACAATATGGGGACTACATGGGTACAACAATATAATAAGGCGGTTGTACTAATAACAATAAGGGGTTACACTAGTAGTATAGGGGCCTAACACATTCCCTATGGGAAACCAAGTATGATGGACACCTAATGGCATGGTATTCCATCCAAAAATGATAAGTAATGAGTCTTTCTAGCCACGCAATATATGACTATATATCTATGCTTATCCTGATATCTAATTGCCTACTAGCATAATTGTCTATACATTGAAAAGTAAAATATATCCGCATAAAAAAAACTAGATAAAGAAACATCATACTAACTAATCTACTTCCTCAACTGAATTAGACTCCATTGGTTCCAGGACTTTTGCATTAGACCCTAGGAGTTTTGTCAAAGAGAAGATGCAAGGTAGGTGGTTTTCTATGCGCTGGAGGCGCCCATCCTGCTTCTACATTTGTTATTGTAGCTTTTGGAAGTATTTCTTATAGTTCAGGAAAGCCTGCACTGTGGTGGCCATGTTCAGAGAAATTTGTTCCATGGCCTTGCCTAGAATCCCTTTCATAGACCAGTAAAGAAGAAAGGTGTGTTTAAACTGGGTTACTTGACCTCGTGTATGCCCTAGATCGGGCACCAAGATCTGCCAATCCTCAGCATCAATTTCCATTGATCCTGCCTCATGGTTCAGATCCGCCTCCCATTCCTCTATCAATTGCCAAATTTCCTCTACTGTTCCTTCATGGGAATCTTCTGCAGCTTCATTGATGATGCTTATAGTAGGCATTCAGCCTCTCGGTCTTCCTCTAGGTGCACTCGCTTAACCATCTTCATGTTTACCTTTCTTCTTCCTGCCATGGCCCCGCAGTGCAGGGATTTAAATTTGAGTTGTAGTACGTGCCATCTTGCAACTTGAAGAAATGTGACCTTGAGTACTCGCAGGTGGTACAAACCCACAGCAGCCCAACTGATGATTTTTTTTGCTAATCTATTCAGCTTTCTAGAGACCAACAGACACTCATAAAACTAGAACATGGGTCATACCAGCCTTCCTTTCTTCACAACAAATTTTAATAACGTTCCCCAAAACAAGCAGGGGTTCTAGCCGCTTACACCAAGACTAGTAATTAGATTTAAGGGGAAGACTCAACATAGACCAATTTGCATGGATATGGCCCATGGGTTTTCTCCCACAAGACTGCCAAGGAGTCTTAGTAGCAGCATAGCCCCCCCACACTAGTTTACCCAACATCCACTCGTCTTAACTCAACTCAGAATTCTGACATCCATAGGCTCGAGGCTTCATTATACTACCCAGAGCCCAGCCAGGTCAACTCTGTACATATACGAAGCCATGGGCTCTATTACCGTAAAGAGGCCAAACATAATAAAGACAGGAGCGTGCCCAGTCTAATTACCATAGTTTAACCCTCAAACCAATGCATATATTATCAAGATAGGATGCAAGTCTTCTAATCCCCACAACTCTAGACCTGAAAAACCCAATTATTTTATCCAGAAGACTCTCTTGATGGAGAAAAAGGAGAAGTAGAAAACTATAATTAATCCCCTTCGGGGAAGGCAGATTTGAAACTTAAGAGATACAGGGCATGCCCAGTAATTACCAAAATTTTACCCACAAAATGATGCATGCATTATCTAGACAGGATGCAGACCCTCTAATCCCCACAATGTCAGACCAGACCGACCCAATTCTTTTATCTAGAATGGTCTCTTTATGGAGAAAAAGGAGAGGAAATGAACTACATACCAAATAACCAGCACTAGGGACGGATGGGGGCACATCAGTTCTAGTCTTTCTCCATTGTAGTTATCTCTTTCTGCCATCTTCCTTTGAGCCAAGACTAGTGACTCGCATCCAAAGCACTGCATGCAATCAACTATATGCTTATGCCTTGAATGGATCCCCATACCACCACCTATGTTAATACAACCTCCTCCTGCATGAGGTGACCCTACCAGCCTTGACACACATGTGGAAGGTGGTGGGTTTTTCCTTCAAGGTGCCCATCATTAATTCAGGTTATTGCGTGAAGGATCAAGTACACACCCCGATTGGGGAATTTGTACAAGAGCTAGTGGACTTCGTGAACTATTGATCTTGTCATGTTCAAGAATTTCATGTAGTGGTTCAAAATGACCTTTGCTAAGTTGAGGTAACCAAGTCGATTCCAGAGGTTTGATTTAGTGTGATCAACCCCAGTTTTCCAGAAAGTCAGCAACTCGATTTCCTTCTCGCTTCTCATGCGTTGTGATGACATAATCAAAATTCTGAATAAGATCCCCCAGCTCCTGCACCAACCTGGCAGTTATCCAACTATTGCTAATCTTATCCCAATTAGCCCCCTGATTAGTTTCTTAAGAGTATTGATTACAAGTTGGGAGTCTCCTTCCACTACTAGCTTCCTATATCCCAACTTGATGGCTAAGATCAGGCCTTGATGGGACCCAACAAATTTCGCTTCGTTATTGCTTACATGAACACATTGGTTCGCATATATGAGTCTGACCTTCGCTCTATAATCTTGAAAGATCCTATTGAATCCCGCAGGACTCGGGTTTCCTTTCGAGGCTCCTTTAAAACTTAATTTTTTCAATCCCTCTGATGGGGTCATGAAGATTTGACACGAATCCACTCTATTAGGGATAGGTTTCCAAGAGTCTGGGGCAATCATGGCCAATGCTAGTTTTAAGCGGTTAATAATTCTAGCCTCTTGGGGAGTAACTTGCCAGCCATCTAGTAGCCATTTCTCTACCATGTTGGTTTCACAATAATTTTGGACTATCCCTTCCCACACTAGCTCCCGAGTCTATCCTATGCTCTTGAATATCTTGCATTACACTCTTTCTAGATGGCCTAAATATTAAAGCCTGGAACTAGGTCCCAGGCCTAGTTGAGGATCGGGCTCAAGAAGAGTCCATGTCGCGAAAGAAGAATGGATTCTTTAATGTTTTGGGGATCCTGATCCATTCTTCTGAACAGATATTCCACTTGATCCCATTTTTGAGTGGAAAATGGGCATGTATTTAGAAGGTGTTATAGGTACTCAATGTTGCGACCATAGAGGATACAGTATGAGGATCCTTAGAAACCTCTTTTTTAGAGTTGATCGCATGTTATGATTTTTCCCTTGCAAACCATCCATAGAAAGAAGGCCACTTTCATCCACCACTTCCCCCCATATCTTTTTCCAAATAGTTTGTTGGTCCTCTTGTCTCCATCCTGCCTTTAATTTGTATCCCTCCCGCATGGTAAAGGTGCCCCTTGTATTGTATCCCCACCTCAGAATATCTGGTCCTTCATGTCTGGTGATTCTTTTGGATTCCAGTTCTTTACATAACTAAATCCATTGGGCAGAATCTGGAGGTTCTGGCTAGTCCTCACGACATTTCCATCTTCTCCAACCTTCTATTGGTGAGTCTTCTTTCCAATATTGATTCACTATATGATAATTTATTTCTGAGACATAGAGGAAAAAATCACTCAGGTCCTATCTAGCAAAAATATTTCCTCTTTGCTGCCATGAATGCTTCTAGAAGTGAGTTGTTAAACCATTCTTAATTTCCCATAAGAAATGTTGATGGATAAGATCACTGTTTTGAGCTGCCAAGTTCCATATTGTAGATCCTTTGGGTGGGTCATGTACCTGTGGATATCTTCTTTGCACGTGGTGATGCCATGTTTACGAGTAAACTTGGGACGACACCATGACAAGGATCCAGCTGATCCATCTCTGATCAAAGCCATAGGATTTGAGAATGTTGGTAATGAAGGTCCAGCTAATATGGTCATACACTTTGGATAAGTCTAACTTGATCATCATACCAGGGACTTTGAGATTTTTTAGGGAGTGGAATTCCTCTTGGGAAGTGATGAAATCATCTAGTATCTGGTGGCCCTCGACAAAGCCCGTTTGTTTTGGGGAAATGAGGTTAGGAAGCTAGGGTTTGAGGAATTTAAAAATATCTATGGCTATAATCTTGTAGATAACATTACACAAGGCTATCAGTCTAAACCCTTGGTGATCCTTTGATTTGGCCATTTTATGAATTAAAGCACTAAACGTAGTTTTTAGGCTTAGACATACCTTTTGGTTGCATCTAGACTCTTCCACAACTTCCAACACGTCTTTTCCAATGAAGTTCCAAGCCTCTTGGAAGAACTCCGTTGTGAATCTATTAGGGTAAGGCTCAAGTTCTAGTCCCTGGATACTAGATGGGGAATGCTTTGAGTGATTCTTTGAATTACCTCGGTCTTATCATAAACTAGGTCCTCCATTTCCCCATGCTGCACTATTATGTTTCCAACTTCATCCTTTAGAGAGAATATCTTATTGTGATGGCAGTGTTGGATCATTGCTTAAGTTTGTGCAAGAAACAGGTGTTTCTTTCCCCTTCTCATAGCTAGCAAACTCTGGATTTTTGCTTCCATAGGATCTCTTCCTGTTTTCATCATTCTTTGAGCTAGTTTTTTATCCTCACTTATTCTTCCACTAGGTGTTCTACCCTGCCTTGCCTTATGATTTGTTGTTGGAATATTTCCATTTTGTTAATCAACTGATGTTGGTCTTTCATAATGTGCCCAAAATCTTCCTTGTTCCATTTCTTAATCTTGATTTTTATTTCCTTAAGCTTCAATTGGAACGTGTGCATATGGTTCCTGCTAAGTTCCTTGCTTTCCTTCTACTATTCTTCCACTTTTTTCATTAGCTTAGGGTCTCTAAGCCAAAAGGACTCAAATCTTAAGGGACGGTTTTTGGGCCATGTTTTCGGGTCAATCTCCAACTGAATTGGCCAATGATTTGATCCCATACAAGGGAGGATGGATGCATCCAGGAAGATGTCGCGGCTGACTACGTACTAAAAAATGAGAAAAAGGTCCAGATGAGTTGCAATCTGGTGTAGTCCCCCTCTTCTATTATTAAAGGTGTGGATTCCATTGTTGGATGTCATGTCAACCAGGTGAAGCATAGTGATCAAGTCTCTGAACATTTCCATGTCTACTTCATGATGTCTGATTCCCAGAGAGGATTTTGGGTCGACTTACCGAATCTTCAAAAACGATCTTCATTGGGTTCCAAAGAATAGCAAGTATGCTTGTACTTCCCCTCACATTCTGGGCTACCACCTCGTAGTGTGGCTTGAAGGTATTTATTATGTCATTGATTTCAATTTCCTCGATCTTGGTTTCTTGGATCACCATGATGTTGGTATTATCTTTCTTGAGTATCTCTTTCAAATAGCGTTATTTTCCTTTCACGTTAAGGCCTCTAATAGTCTAGGATGTAATAATCATTTGGATGATTTATTGAGTTGATGGAATACCATTGATAGTGGCACCACCCTTCTAGAGTTCAACAACGCTTCTCCTATCATTTGAATGGTCTCATTTAAATTTTTTCTTCCTCATTTCTTCCCTCCTTTCCTTAGGGGTCCATAGGCCCCCTTAACTTATTTGTGATCCCAGTTGTTACCATTGAAATGATTCCCCTATCCCTTTCTTTTCTATGTACTATTGGAATGTTTCTTTGTAAAGTTTCTTCTGATCCTCTGATCTCATCCAAATGCCTCCACTCACTCAAAATATTACGTAAGACTTGCTATTCATTGCTTATCTCTTCTCTTTGACTGTTGATTTCCATGTTGACATGTTCCATTGGCTGTTTCGTGTCCTCTTTGTCAGATATTTCCTCTTCAGCCTTTCTTTTGGCACTAATTCCATCCTTTTACTATGCTAGCTCATTGTCTAGACCTATTGCTTCCATCTAACCTTCCCTAGGTTCTTCCTCCTCCTTCAAGATGTCATATCGATTATCTTTTTATGGTCCTTTGCTTGGTCGCAGTTGGGTAGAAGTATGAAGATTCTTTTCAAATTTCCTCCTCCTTTGTACTTCCTGAAATCCCTCCACTTCTTGTGATTTCCCTAAGTTATTGGCTTTGGATGGCTCCGGGGTCTTGGACTATTTTATCAGGCAGTCCCAGAACAAATGTCCATATTCATGGCATCTACAACATCTGAAGGGGATATGCTCATAGTTAATGGGTTGTTGCGATACCTCCTCATGGTATTCCAGTTCAATGGATTCTCGTAAGGGTTTTGTTATATTCATATAAACACAAATCCTTGTGTAAGGCACGTACTTTCCCCTTCTCATGGAGTCTACAACTTTCAAAAAACTTCTTATGGAGTTGTCGATACCCTCCTCGATATTTGATCCCAGAAGTCCACCAGGAGGCCAAAGAGGTGAACCCATACTGGATCAGATACGAATTTTTCCAGATCTAGATTATAACACTCCTCCCAGTGTCTTATATGGCCCTTTGGTTGCCATTTATGCTGAATCCACTTAACCAAGTCTCATTCAGTTAGCAAGACTCCTATAAATTTGCAGATCATTATGTGGTCCTTCATATATTTCCTATCATTTTTGAGTTTATTATTGTGTATGACAAAGTCAGGCTTCTTTGTTTCCCTTAGGAGGCACTGGTTGGGCATGCGAGTCTACCATTGGGCTCCAAGGACAAGGGGTCCTTTCCCATGAATGTTTTGTGTGCCTACGGTGTGTGCGCCTTGTGAACTTGTTTCACCCCTCACAATATTTCAGTAGGAGAGAGGGAGGGGGGAAGTGCTAAGGGAGATGGAGAGGGATAGAGGAGAGTAGGAGGAAGACAAATATAAGGGGGGAGAGAGGGAGAAAATGGAGAGAGAGAGAGAGAGGAAGATGGAAGGAGAGATAGATAGATATCAAGAAAGAGTGTGTATGTTTTGGGGGTGACATAGGGATTAAAGAGAGGTGGAGGGAGATAGAGATATAGATGGGAGAAAGAGAGAGAGAGCATGCATGTTTGAGGGGGTGAGATACAAAGAAAAAGAAGGAGAGATGAAGGGAAATATAGAATATTTCTTGTAGTATTTGACAAGATTGTCTCCCTTCTTAATCACAAACTAATTACTAATATATAATTACATAAACATCCCCTCCTCTATCTCTCCTTCTTTGATACCTAAAATTAAATGAAATAGATGTGTAGTATCAATCCTCCTACAAACTATTGACAAGATTGTCCTCCTTCTTAATCACCAATTAATTACTAATAAACAACTACATACACATAGAAATATAGCTAACAACTGGAACATTCACAAACATTAGAATCCAAACTCACACATACAAATCGTTCAAGGCAAGAACAAAGACATTGTTGTTTTAAGCTCAAACCAACCAAGATCCATTTAATTCCAGATCTATCATGCACTAAAAGGGATCAAATCCCTAGAGGTGCAAGCCTTCCTTTTGGAGTATAGAATTTGAGGAAAGGTTTGCACCTATAGGAATTTGATCCCTCATTGGGCATGATATATCTAGATTGGTTTTAATTCAATTGTATTTTGGAAAATTTAAAATTAAATGAAATTATCACTCACTCAATTTTGTTAAAAAAATAGAGATATAGTTAATTTAACTATTAAATAAAAAATAAAATTTTTAACCATGAAGAAATTATTTAAACAATAAAATATTATTTAGATAGGAGGAATGACCTGTTGTAGAGTTTAAGTGAACCCAACGTTTCAGACTACCAAGTGAGTCCATCATCAGGGGATGCGTCAATAGATATTCTTCAAATCTGATTGACGCATCCCCTGATTATGGACTCACTTGGTAGTCCGAAACCTTGGGTTTACTAAAACTCTACAACAAGTTATTCCTCCTATCTAAAAACTATCCTCACCTGTATGGATTCATTATTTAACAAAAAAATATTATCTAAAAAACTTACTATGCTACACTCTTAAATAGCTTAGTTTTGTTTATAGATATTTTGGGCAATATCATGCAAAGATTTGAAGCAAGTTATGTTATCAGAAATCAGATAAAGTGTTCGGTTGTAAAACATACATAAAATAATCATGTACAAATGATCTGATAACAAAACATCTACATTATGATATTGCGAGATACTCAAAAAGAAAACATACATATAGCATCAAAAAATGGAAGAAGGAAATGACATTTGAGGACAACAACAAAATTGGAAGTGAGTAATAATTAAAATAAAAAAATAAATATTGTTTTCAATGAATGAAGTGCATGTTCTAGGCCACATACGTTAATACAGTGGAATCCTCTTCGTCGCATTCCAAAATTTCCCTGGTTATCAATTCGTTAATTCTCTTCTTTATGCATTTAATTTCTGGCTTGAATATCTTCTGAAGTTGCTCAACACATTCACTGATTAGTTGTTGCTGAGATAAGACTTTTCTGGCTTTCATGATGCGCGCAATGGCACAGTCTATAACGCAGCCCCTTTCCTGCTTGACAACTTCAGTAACTTTCTTTTCCGGCACATCCACTAGTTGTGGAAGTGGAATCTTAATCTTTGTCAATTTGTGTGTAAATTTGGGATTGAATTCAAAATGGTCCCCTGATGATATGGATTTGTTCACTGGATTCTTCAGCAGAATATTATACTTTCCGCATGCAAGGGAATGTAACAGTGTGACAACCTCTTCCTCTTCTAAATTTAATTGAGATTGGATTTCTTGATAACTCAATTGTCCAGCATCATTGAATAACAATAACACAACTGCCTGGCATGTTGAACCCATTATTTCTATTGTCTTAATATCAAATCTGGAAATGATGTCGCATGTCCCCAAAGAATATATCCATGTAAGTTGACGGCCCTTATGGATTTCATGATAAAATTCGTTGAACGCCTCAACGCATCTGAACATTTCTGAAGGTATATTAAGTTTAGAAAACTTGTATTTTGGCCAGACTGCGGTATTCAACACTTTAACACCCAAAGATATTTTAAGCTTGGTATTTGAATTTGCCGTAAAACTATCTTGAATTTCCTTTGAAGCAGTGAAATCATTTAGCATGCCCTGCATCTTTGATGTCAACAGAGTACCACACTCCTTCTTCAACTCGGACAGTATGTTCTGTTCATCATCAATATCCATTCTCCTGTCGAACAATAATCTCTTGGCTAATTTCTTGTTGCAAGATTCTGCAAATAAATCTTTATCCGTAACGTAATAAACAAGTTCTCCGATTTTTTGGAAAATGCTCTCAATATGATCGTCCATCAGTTTGGGTTTCCTGAGTACACTATCACAAAATTCTGCCAGCAACTCTGCACTCGTGCTTCCTCCCACTCTTTTATCAAACATTACAGAAAATGCTTCCCTGAAAGCCAGAAGAATAAGCTTATGCTTTTGAAATTCATGCTCTACATAACTCTTATACTTGCCATGGATTTCAATAAGCTTGGGCACATATTCATGCTTATCATTCCCAGCATCCTCTGCCCATTTAATCAATGCTATTGCTTCGGTAGTTACATGTTCTTTTAAAATACATGCCACTGGTTCCAAACCCTGGCGTATCTTACCAAACAACCTATACATCCTGGAAAGGTCGTCTTTCTTGTCATCCCTGAACAACACACGGCAACAAGAATCCTGTTTTTCCAAAAGTTGAGTTTCATAGCGGAAGAGGAGTTCATATTCTACTATCTCCATTAAGTTGTTCTCGCTGCTGGAGTGCAAATAAGGGGCAACTCTGTGCTTCTCATGTTTCAGACACTCTTCAACTTTTAGCATATATTGGGGCAAGGATTCCTGTACAATCCATAAAGCCGCCTTTCGAGCATAGTAAGTTGCAGTATCTTCAAACATGGGCTTTTCAAAATGATTCTTGTACAAGTCCATACCATTACCATTACCAATTTCCAAGAAAATGTTCACAACTTGTTTCACCAAAGCCATGTCAATATTCTCTCCCTCGCGCTCTCGCTTTATCAAACCCAACACACCATTCTTCACAACCATCCGTACGTGATCATACACAAGGTCACGGAAGAAGAGCAACGCAACTTCTCTGAGACTGGGCAGCACAACACCCAGGAAGCAGCGATCCAAATGAGAGAACATGTGTGACATGTAGTGGACCATGATCTTGTAATTTTCCCAAAGTTTCTCAAATTCCCTACAAATGAACTCACCATCACCACCCTGTTGTTTACTCAATGCCGGTAAAACCACCAAAGATATGTATAGTTCAAACGACTTCCTGTACATTTCGTACAGTTGCTGATGATGGTCTTAAAAACACAGTTGGCAAATAGTCAAATAAACCTGCATAAACTCCTCGTAGGAGAAACATAATTCATCCTTCTTAAATTTGCCTTCTACTCTTTTTCTCAAGTTTCCCAAACCTCTTGAGATCAAAGCCTATCCTTCCTCCCACTCTATCTTCCCTTCCTCCCACTCTATCTTCTGCGCCTGCACCTGCGCAGGCACCGGCAGCTTCAATATAATCTCTTCATTCTTCTGCGTGACCTTCTCTTCTTTATTCGATTTATTCTTCTTCGACTTCGACTTTGACTTGCCCGCCATGAAAGATTTCCACTCTGTGCCTCCACACAATAACAATATTATTTCACGAGTTGGGAGTTGCAACAAAGCGAGTACAAGATCTCTCGCGTCACCACTTTACTATCAATGTATGTTTAACCGGTGATCACAAACTGTAAAATTGCATGTTGAATTGAATTGAATTTATAGGACACGAGGTCAATATAATACCTTTTGGCCGACGGTTATGCAGAATGGTTTCCCTTGTTTTGTTTTGTTTTGTCATACTATTCAATCAATTATTTGAAAAAAAAAATAGCATACACAATTTAAATTTTTTTTTTTTAAATATTTTTATTTTATATTAATGGTTCATATTTATTTGAATTCAATTGAGTCTTCTTCTTCTGGCTCCAACTGGAACCATTCGCTGGATTTGTCCTATCCCAACCTTCAAAAATCTTCTTCCATAACCAACACCATGATATCTCAAGCAAGAGGAAGAATATCTATAATCAAGGAAGCAAGGGTTTCCTGAAGCTTGGGGAAGTGCATGAGGCACATGGATTCATCAAACCCAGTCAGGGATAATCTTAGTATAATAACTCTATCTCTTCTCCTCCTTAAGGCCTTCCTATGGAAGTCTATTTTTAATTCTCCCAAATAGTTTTTTAGTTGGGAAACATTTGGGCCATGGGCAATAGGAGATAATCAACAGGTAAAACTCGTAAAATCTGCCCATAATTAAGGAAATTTATTTATTTTAAGTGTTTTAACACATATACGTTGGGTTGGGTATTGATTGACCCACTTGTACATGCTTTTATCTCAAGGCAAAGTAGCATATAGGGAATAAAACATTGTTTTTAATATATTTGGAGCAAGTATCGAAGGAGGGGTTGCCCTAGGCCATAAACCAAGCATCAAAAATACCAAGGGTGGTAAATGGTGCTATAACAAATTCCCCCTAATATATGAGGTCAGAAGGGGTACATGATGACTGAAATGTATTAAGTGTGTTGAGAGAATCTTGTCGAGACTGAGAAGGACTTCACTAGAATTCATCCTGCCAAGCCATCAAAAGAGATTAGAAAGAAAATGTTTTTTGAGGCAGGCATACCCATGCTCAGAGAAAGTAAAGCATGTCCGCATATCAAGTACAAATAGATCCAATATGTATACAAGTCTAAAGAAACTGAAAGTACATAATGGATCATCTGATCATGATCGAAAAAGTACATGTCTGAATATCACATATAAGAAGATGATCAGTAATGTTGAAGGATGAAGCTGATCACTGATGTTAAAAAACTAATCCCAATAGTACCAAATGAACATGATGGAATGATACTACATCGCAACTCGGATTCCAGCATATAATATGTCGCTGTGAAGAACTGCAACATATAAGGTGAATGGTGTCAACTAGTAACAACAGGAGCAACTGACAAGTGAACCAAAACATGCTGATGCGACCCGAGGTCTTCACCGACTGCCATGAAACATTTCTACGCAATGGAAATAAATGTTCTGAGGTCGACCACATGAGAAATCATTTGATTACCGGTCATTGATGTATACCATTAACAAACACGAGACTACTCATCGATAATGATAATGCGATTCAAGGTACCCAGTATAATCTAACAAGTGCGAATGAATGAGCTGAAGTCGAACACCTGGAAGAATCTATCAATCAGGGGACAATGATGGTTTCCCACTGTCGATCGTGAAGGAATCTGCCACTGGTGACTGCAAACCCCAAGGTACTGCCAAATGGACTCCAAATCTTTTTCCCAGAGAAAATGAGTTGTAGTCGATAGGAAAAGATCCACTAGAAGGAAGGCATTAAGGCATCCTTCATCAATCTAGCACAAGTGTAACCCGTAGGCCAATAATGTGGAAGGAATCAGATGAAAAAGATGTAGTAACCCAACCGAAGCACGTTTCCGACATACACAAGTTTCAGCTAGCACACGATAGAAACCCTATGAACCAACCAATAATGAAAGCTGACACAGAGGTGAGGAATCCACCAATAGGGTCAAATGGAAACCAAGGCATTGCACGAATCCCAATGTGTGATAATGAAAGATGATGTCGAACACAAGGGAAACCACTCAGTCAAAGACCCATGATATTGATCGATGCTGAGCACAACGTGACCTATCAATAATGAAAATAGGGCCAGGGTGCGGCACTAGGTCTGCCCTTAGAGAAATATGTCGTAGTCGATAAGGACAAGACCCACTAACAAGAAGTCAATAGAGACCTTCTCAAATCGGCACGAGCAAAGGACCAATATAATTGATGTGATGAAAAACATGATGTCATGCGGAAAGAGTCAATTTTGCGGACAAAGCCGACCTCCCTAGAAGCCAAGGCTTTCTAGTGACAAACAAGACAAATAAACACTACCTTTCTCTAAATATGCATTAAGAATACAAGTAATCAAGTGATTATAACATACCTTTAATCCAACGCTTTGTAGTAGTCCAGCCTCGCCGATCCAGATGAGCTCCTCCTTCTCTTCGAAACCTGCATTCACTAACAAGCCAAAAGATTAAATAGCACCTGATAAACTTATAAAATAACACATATCCATCATACAGACCAAGGAGTATATGAAACAAATCATGAATAAAAATCTGTTGAGAAAAACGAGTTCATTTGTATTAAGTGGAAACAAAAGAAACCATTACAACCTAAGCCTTGGTGTTGTGCAGGTCCCTCCTAGGGTCCAGTAAGAGTTTTCCTTTACTTTGATTAGCTCACCCACTTCCAAATAAGGCTAGGAAAGGATGGGAATCTCTCCTCTCAAGCTCTATAAGGGAGTCCTAATTCCAGCAACATCTACCCTTAGGAATGTTCAGCTTTCAACCTCCCCTCCTTCTGGCCCAATGCCTGTATTTATAGTGCTCTAGAGGAAGTTAATCAGGTCCACCGTCAATGGGATAAACCCCTCTTTGGATGGGATAGCTCCCCTCTTGATGGGATAAGTTCCTCTTTCATAGGGATACATGAACCATCTGGAGGCGCTCAAGACACGTCAAACAAGCTTCTAGAATGCTCTAGAAATGACCACAAGTAACTTTTTTGGAGTGAAACTTGCGCCTTTTGACCTTTACAGGAGTACGCACCCACCCCTTTATAGACAGAGCGTACAAGTACGCAGGTATTGTGAACTTGAGGTGCGTACACGCAGGTAAGGCTAAGAGAAACTGCATACCCAGAGATATATATATATATTTAAAGACTTTCTCTCTTTCTTGGAGTTTGACATGAAGAGCAGAGGTATGAGACTTGCCAAGGAGGATAGTATGACAGTTGATGGAGCCATACTAACTGCAAATAGTCATGGTGACAAATTTTAGTGTAATAGATTTCCCCCTAAAGTGCAAAGCCTGTAGTAGATTAGGGTTTCATATCATCTAGGAAGGGTGAAGTACTTTATCATTTCAAGGATCATCTTGTGGAGATCCCAGTCGGAACCTGCAAGTATTCAACACAAAATACATATATAAGATCATATCATCGCTGAGGTAGGCATTCCCATACTCAGATTGAAAACTTTAACTAAGAAACTAACTACTGCTCTGATACAGGAATGATTTTGTAGTACATCATAATCATAGACTTGTGTAGACATAGTATGGACGCAGCCATCTGTTTATGGTTGGTCTACTATACAATGAATACAAAACTCCTCGCAGCCTGGATGGTGGAAACTAGATCCAGGGTCTTCATTTCTACTTCCCGAATAGGTACGATTCTATCCATGCGAATAAATGATTTGATGTCGAACATGGTAGAAACCACTTGATTACCAGCCAATGATGTAAACTGTTAACAAGTGTGAGAGAGACCACCAGTGATGTCAATGGTTCTCAAAGTACCCAGTACAATCCATGAGATGTGAATGAATGAGTTGATGTCGAACATTTCACGGAATCCTTCGATCGAAAGTCAATGATGTAAATCGTCGTCAAAGGCGAGAAACCTGCCATTGATGCATGCAGATTTCAAGGTACTGACGATTTCTAGGTCATCTTTCTAGATAATGCGCTGATGTCGATAGAAAGCGACCCGTTGCATGCAAGCCCACAACACGAAATCATAGATCAAGTTGAAGAAATGCAGCTGTAAGGACTGACTCAGGGATGGTCGAGATGGATGATGGGTATTTTGCAGATGAATGGTTTATTGGAGAGACCTCTTGAACACATAACGACACAACAGATGGCTTGGTGACATTTGACCCAAAGTTAATACCCGGCTGAATACTTTCAATGTGGTTTGATCAACTGTGAGGCAAAGGATTTCCCAACCCAGGTGAATGAAAAGTGTTGTGTTCAAGAGTGGTGATAAGGCTTCTTCTGAGACAAAGGATAACAAATAGGCTCATTTTCCTCTCTTTTCCCCCACCATTTCTGGCAAGTACCTCTTTATTTTTTACAAGCTTGAGGAGGATAACATATGCTTGATTATAAGCTCAGCCTTCGGATGAGTCCAACTTAGTTTTGATTCGAACCCTAAGAAGGAGTGGTCCGTTCCTGTTTGTAATCGAACAGGTCCTTTACTGTGAAATTTTAACGAGTCCAGTATAGGAGAAACTCGGCGTTTTTCAATTTTAGAGAGTCTGAAAAAACTTAAGAAGACTCCAGGTTGAACTTTTTCGTAAATTTGTGTCTCCCAAGCCCGAAAAAGTATAAAATAATACTTGAGAGAACCGCTTGATCTTGCGACCAAGGAGTACTTTCATGATTATTGTCTTTGACCTGAAAAGTAAAAAGCGATCAAGGACACGTCGTTTTATTTCCAGTATCGAATTTGGAACGACAAAAATTCGGCAATCTTTTCCTGTTTTTACAGTCAGAAAAGGGCTATAAGGGGACCGTCTTTTAATTCCGTTTTAACGAGTGTAAAAGAAACGCTCGGCAATTCATTTTCATGTTTTAGGAGTCAGAAAAGGGCTTAAAATATGACTCTGATGTTTTTGTTTGTGAAAAATGACAATTTTCCCTGAAAATCCTTTTATCCTGCACAAAAACCAACACATTACTCATACCTGTTTAAAGATAGATAAAAATACTTTGAAAAATACCTTTTCATGGTGGAAAATAAACAAATTTGACATTCATTTACTCAAAAAACCTATAAAAAGGGCTTTTACCATTTCATTTTTACCATTTTACTGTTGAGGAGAGAAAAAGGGCTTTTGGCAAGAAACTTCCCGTGGACACTGCGGAGAATCCGATCGTCGAAACCGAACGCCGTCTCATCAGGTATTCTACAACATCCTCCCTTGCATTTCCATCCGTTTAGAATTTGTTTTTAAGCTTTTAGTTTCATTTTTTGGAGGCATTGGGGTTTCAAGGTCCGCTTTTCGGGGTACGCAGGTGCTCCGTTGGTGACCTGCGTACCCTGACATTTTCTCAGTTGGGAAAATGCCGGGCGTATGCAGCTTGCCTTAAGAGAACCTGCGTACATACGCCCTGTCTCTAAAGGCGGGCTGCGTACACCGCGGAGAGGATTTTCAAACCCCTATTTCTCCAAAATGAACCAAAAACTTTCAATTTTATGGACTCTAATAGATGTTTTATGGTGTGTAGATTTCCCACCATGCTTGATTGGCGCAAGAGAGAACATGAATATGTTGATTTGGCCGCGATTAATCACCAACCTTCCATTGATTCTTTGAAGGCATGCGGTCTTTACAAATACTGGGCCATACCTGGCATGAGGGCCCAGGTGCGCTTTCTAGAGTGTCTGGTTGAAAGGTGGAACGTTCAGGATCAGTGATTTTACATTGGAGGGCACCAACTTGAGATAGAGCCCTCAGATATTTACTTTCTCACTGGTTTGCCCAAGAGGGGCGAACAATTGACTCTGTCCGGGACTAGGCCGAGTGGCCAGTCCATTGCTAGTCTCCGACTAGAGTGGTGTAATAATCAAAACCAGGAGAAGGGAATAGAGATAAAAAAGATCTCCCGACCTGAACTTATGGTAATTGCCTTTACAGTTACCAGACTTTGCGGGGTTGCCGCTTTGCACATTGCCACTGGATCCCATATGCAGATGGCGATTGATTGCTATCAGGGCACCATTTTCAACTGGTGCGATGCTGTGTTGGCCAACTTAAAGGGCCAACTGACTAGGACCAAAAACGAACTGCTGAAGACTTTTGGTTATGGGCCTTTAGTTGTGAGTTTTGCCCTAGAGAGGGTTTCGATGCTGATCCCACAGCAACTCACCATTGAGGTTAGGCCTCCCCGAGAGCGTAAGTTGATGCGATGGGTTGAGGTAATGGCCCGTCATCCTGACGAGGGCACGGAGGTTGTTCAATTTAGACCATAGTATTTTCACTGGTTAGAGAACCAGGTCTTCTCGATACAGGATTTTCCTTATGCCGGAGTTGATTTTCGCGGAGATCCGGACATGATTCTTCCACCGGGAGAATAGTGGGATGACACAGGTACTTCATTTTTCACAAGTTTTTAAATTATCTATTTTTTTTGTTTTTATATAGTCTCAAAACTGAGAGTGACAATTTTCAAAATGCAAATGTAGGCCCACAGCGTCCGGCCAATCTCCGGCCTTTCGAGAGGAGAGTACCAGTTGCACTGGCACCGGCCCCACAGGACGCGGCTGCAGAGACCTTAGCTGAGTTGGAACAAGACCTAGAGCGTCTTACGGCAGACATACCAAAGACGACTATAGATGATAATCCTATCAGACTTCAGCGCTATGTGGTCGCAGTCCTAGGACCTTTTAGGAGGTTCTTGTGTAGCATAGCCCGTGCAGTGGTGTCGTATAGAGAGCACCACCAGTGATTGGATGGTCGCTTTTGTAGACACATGTGACATTTTGGTTTTTTGTACTTATCATTTTTGCCGATCATAAGGTGTTTTTCAACCTATGATCGAAGACGATGTATTTTTTGACACACTCCTATCTATATATATCATTATTACCGGCTTATCTTGTTAAACATGTGTGATGAAATGTTTTTAAATTTACATGTATGATTATCACAAATGTCTTTCTAACATTCGAGAAGCAATTGCATCTGCTAATGTGTTTAAAGACCTTGGAATATGTTGATATTCAATGTAATAAAATTCACGTTCCAAGAGACGCACTCTCAAAAATAACCTTAGTAACACTGGATTTCTAATGGCATATACTCTATTAAGCTGTAATACAACGAGTTCAGAATCTAACCTCACTATCAAACTCCGAATCCCAAACGAAATAGATTCAGACAATAATTCAATCACTGCACTGTATTCTGGAATGTTGTTTGTTGTTTGACCGAGGCTCACCCCATGCATAGAAACTAACTCGTCAGAGGGTGAATAGATAACCCAAGCTACGGAAGAGATATTCTGTGTACTACGACAAGCACCATCAGTGAATCCAATGTACGTTTGAAGAGGCGTCGACATCTGCAATATCAAGAGTAAAACCAAGATAAGCCAGAATAGCTTCTCCAAAATAGCTTCTCCTCTATTTGTGTTATTAACAAAAAATGCTGAATTTAAGTGGACTGATGATTGTGAAAAAACATTTAATGAACTTAAACATCAGTTGTCTACAACTCCCATTTTGAGAGGACCTGATTGGGCACTACCCTTTCATATATCCTCTGATGCCTTAGATACTACAATTGGAGTTGTCTTGGGCCAGGAAGAAAATAGTCTTCCCTATGCCATTTATTTTATCAGTAAGAATATGACACCAGCTGAACTAAATTATACAGTCACTGAGAAGGAATTCCTAGCAGTCATTTATGCTATCAATAAATTTCGACATTATATTACTGGCTACACTACTTTTGTGCATACTGATCACTCGACCATTAAATATTTAATGAATAAATCAGTTACAAATGCCCGAGTCACCAGATGGTTATTATTATTACAAGAATTTGAGATCACAATTGTAGATAGGCCAGGAAAATAAAATGTAGTTGCTGATTTCCTTTCTCGGTTAAAAACTGATGAAAACATTCCAGTAGATGATTCTTTTCCTGATGAATATTTGTTTGCAGTATCTGCTTACTCACCTTGGTATGCAGACATTGCCAACTATTTAGTTGCAGGAAAATTACCGTCGCACCTATCGCACAGGGAAAAAATAAAGATCATCCAGCAAAGTGCTAGGTACAGCTGGATAAGCGGGTGTCTTTTCCACACAGGAATCGATCAGGAAATCCGGAGATGCATTGGTGAAGATGAAATTTACGATGTATTAAAAGATTGTCACGATGGCCCTTGTGGAGGGCATTTTGCAGACAAAAGAACAGCACACAAGGTACTCAGAATGGGTTATTATTGGCCCTCACTCTTTAAAGATGCAAGGAAATATGTGAAGGCCTGTGATAGCTGTCAAAGAATGGGCCAGCCTAATCATAGGGATGAAATTCCACTCAATCCCCAAGTAATTCTTAAACCTTTTGAGAAATGGGCATTAGATTTTATAGGTCCCATTAATCCCCCATCCAATCAAAGAGTGTACATATTAGTATGCACAGATTATATCACTAAATGGGTAGAAGCTAAGACACTCCTTAAAGCTAATGAAGAAGAAATACTAACATTTTTATTTGAAGAGATCTTTGTTAGGTTTGGATTGCCTAGAGAACTAGTCACGGATGGAGGACCTCCTTTCAACTCTCATGGCTTCAAAAATACGCTTCATAAATATCATATTAAGCACAAAATGGCTACACCTTATCACCCCTAGGCAAATGGGTAGGTAGAAAGAACCAATAAAGTCATAGAAGCCATCCTGACAAAAACAATAAAGGAGAATAGAAGGGACTGGTTTCAAAGGTTGCCCGAGGCATTATGGGCTTATAGAACTACTTGGAGGAATACTACGGGCTTTTCACCTTATGAATTAGTTTTTGGAAAAAATGTTGTTTTCCCTGTAGAGTTTGAAATCAAAACTTTAAGAATTGCTTTAGCTGTTAACCTTGACTTGACTGATGCACAGACAGCTAGGTTGCAGCAGCTTCAAGAATTGGACGAAAAGAGACTGGATGCCATCCATCAAACAACCATGATACAACAACAAAGAAGCAGGTGGCATGACAGAACCATCAAGCAAAATCAGTTCCAGAAAGGTAACTGGGCTCTACTCTATGACTCCCGTTTCGAGAATTTCCAAGGTAAGTTAAGAACAAGGTGATTAGGGCCTTATGAAGTAGATGCTGTTTTTCCAAATGGGACAGTCAGACTTTTAACGATTGATGATAGCAGAACACCACTACTAGTGAATGGGTATCGACTCCGTTTATATCACTAGCCTGTTTCTAAAGAAGATTTTAAAGCCACTTGCATGGAAATTAAACACTATGCTTCCCTAGGGGAACTTGCTGTCCCTCAAGGCACTTAAATTTCTATTTATTTATGCATTTTTTTTAGATTAGATATTATTTTCAACTAATAATCCCTGCCAAGGGTTGCCATATTACATTTCAGTATTTTGCAGATTTTAGCTTTGGAAAATAGCTGAGAACAAAAGCTTCAAAGGAATCACTTTGCGGACTTGGGAATCCCGTTGCTGCAACACCATTTCCCATTGCTGCAACACCATTTCCCGTTGCTGCAACACCATTTCCCGTTGCTGCAACATCATTTCCTGTTGCTGCAACACCATTTCTCGTTGCTGCAACATCATTTCCTGTTGCTGCAACACCATTTCTCGTTGCTGCAACACCTTTTTCCGTTGCTGCAACACCATTTCCCGTTGCTGCAGCACCACTTCCCGTTGCTGCAACACCTTTTCCCGTTGATGTAACACCATTTCCCGTTGCTACAACACCACTTCCCGTTGCTGCAACATCTTTTCCCGTTGATGTAACATCATTTCCAGTTGCTGCAACACCAATCCCCGTTGCTGTAACACCACTTCCCGATCCCGTAATACCTTTTTCAGTATTTCTCTCATTTATAAAAGCACCAGTTTCTCCACTTCAGCTCCCAAAGAAACGAATTTTTATAAAACATACCATTTCCTACCAAAAGAACCAGCCATACACTATGATGATTACAATTCTCCACTATTACTTCCCATCAATACTAAAAAATCGCCGGTATTCTCATACTTTTAGACCCGCTTTAATCATTATGGATCTAGCAAAAGATAAGACAAGACTTTTCGACGTAGCAACCAAAAAGGTAAAACATAAAGGTACGCATGATTATGTATGGACATTAAATAATAGTTAATGTGGAGACATTGATAGGACTACCGAATAATTGTACTTCCAATCATATCACTTACGCGTAGCTTTTGGGGGGGGATTACCAAAGCGCTCTCATAATTGTATAGCACGCCAACAGCCGCCGCCCTTAACTCTCCCGGTAATATGTAAAAGTCATCTCATCACGGCATGTTACCATTTGCACCGATTTACTCTGGACTGAACTCGGAAGCTCGGCTCTGAACTAAGAATTTTCACTGAAACAACAGCTATGGGAGGAAATCTCATCACATACGAACCTGGAACAACAACACTTCTTGAGCTCTATCCCGAGGTTTATCAAATCTTCCTGCAAGTGAGATGGCTAGATTATTTTAGGAGACTTCCAGACTTCGATGCACAGCAAGTCCTCGAGTTTGCATGCAATTTAACAGAGGGGTTTTCTGTCGTTCAGGGAGTTCAAATTCCAGTCACGGAGGAAGTCATAGCCCAAGTTACCGGGCTACCAGCTAATGGCACACGGTGGTTCAGTAGGAAGCACTTGATCCTCAATGCGCAGCAGGATTTTCTTCAACCAGGCGAGCAGGTGGAACCCAAGGGCAGAGGCGTAGCACTTCAATCATTGCCTCAACCGTGGTCGAAAGTTGCTGAATTTGTAAAGCAATACCTGACGTGCGAAGGCCGGTACCAGGTAATTTACCAGCACGATTTCGTCTTGTTGAATCACTTGAGGCATGGTCAGTTGATAAATATGCCATATTATCTATTGGGATGTCTTAAAAATATGTCACGTTACACTGTCAACGCAAAGCGTCCGCTCCTTTCCTTGAAACACCACCGTCTAGCTCAATTATTGATAAATAAGGGCCTTTCCTTAAATAACCCCCCTCCCCTCATAAATCCCCACCAAGAGGCAGAAATCCCTCAACCAGAAGAGGAAATTCCTCACCAAGCTAAGGAAATACCTCAGCAGGATGAAGAAATCCCTCAGCAAACAGAGAATATTCCAGTGCAAATTCCCGAAGAAATCCCTCAGCAAACAGAGAATATTCTAGAGAAAATTCCCGAAGAAATCCCTCAACAAACAGAGAATATTCTAGAGAAAATTCCCAAAGAAATCCTCCAGAAAACACCCCGAGAAGTTGCTGAAAATGTACAATCAGCAGTAGAAATACCCACAGAAACAACTCCATCCCCCAATAAAACCGACCCATCTGTTCCTATACTTGGTATTTCTACCGATGACTAAGATGATAACATCCCTATTACCCTTCTCAAATGAAAAATACAGTAGAAAAAGGAAACCCCACCAAAAAGAAGAAGAACTAGGGCTTCGGCTAAAGCAGCTGCTATTTCTGCCACTGCCCCTATTTTAAAGAAAGCTAGCCTGAGAAGAAAAATTTCTGAATTCCCTGCTTCTCTACCCAAGCAAAGGACTCGGTCATCTGTAATAGCTGAATCCCCTAGCCACACCCTCCCCAGCTCCCCACCCATCATATTAAAACCCCGTACTCCCACCAGCCCTGGAAATTCCTCTCCCTCACCCTCTGGGGCTGAGATGCAGAGTGTTCACAGTGTCGTGACATTATCTTTTGAGGCAGCTGTCACACAAGAACCAGCTGCCGACACCCAAGGTAATATTGATCAAGTGGCTGCAACACAAGAAACAGCCACTACCCCACCAGGTGACACACAAGAACCACCTGTTGGGGGTATAAATGTTCAGATCAATGTTGAAACACAACCTCTACCTCCACTGGAACCTGCCGCTCCACAAGCTCAGCCTACCATATCTGCCCTGCAAGAAGAAATTGAATTTCTGAAATCCCAAATTCATGACTATTAGGAGGAAATAATAAGGGTCAAAGAAGCTTATCAAAATGAACGTAACCTGCACATTTTAGCACGAGTAGCATCTGTAGCGGAGAAGAGTAAGGAGAATGAATATATGTGCGCCAATTGTGGTGAGATATATACTCAAGCAGGATACAAGGTAGTTGCAAAACTAATGATTGAAGTCATTCCAGAACCTTCTGCTCTTGTAGTTGAAACGAAAGAACCTATTGTTACACAAACTGTAGAAACAAAAACAGAACCACTGCAACCCTCTGCTGAAACAGAAGAACTTGCTGCAACACAAGAACCAGTAGGTTCTCCAGAAAATGTACAGGAGCAAACAGAAGAACTTGCTGTAACATAAGAACCAGTAGGTTCTCCAGAAACCATGCAGGAGCAAACAGAAGAACTTGCTGCAACACAAGAACTAGTAGTTTCTCCATAAACTGTACAGGAGCAAACAGAAGAACTTGCTGCAACACAAGAACCAGCAAGTTCTCCAAAAACTATACAGGTGGAAACAGAACAACTTGCTGTAACACAAGAACCAGCAGGATCTCCAAAAAGTGTGAAGAAAGAACTAGAAGGATTTTTTGTAACACAGGAATCAGCAACAAATGAAGAAAAAGACATAAAGTCACCACGGCCTACCCAAACTGTTGTGAAAAAAGAAAAAGAAGCATTGGTTGTAACACAGGAATCAGCAGGAAATGAAGAAAAAGACATAAAGTCACCACGGCCTACCCAAACTGTTGTGAAAAAAGAAAAAGAAGCATTGGTTGTAACACAGGAATCAGCAGGAAATGAAGAAAAAGGCATAAAGTCACCACGGCCTACCCAAACTGTTGTGGAAAAAGAAAAAGAAGTATTGGTTGTAACACAGGAATCAGGAGGAAATGGCGAAGAAGACATAAAGTCACCCCGGCTTACCCAAGCTGAACAAGAAGAAGAAACATTGACTGGAAATGAAAAAGAAGACATCGAATCACCCCGGCCTACTCCAATTATCACAGAGCAGAAAATTCTTGTTGATGCCTTTACACAAACTGAACCTCCCACTGTCAGTGATGCATGCATAGAGACCGCTAGTTTTCAAGAATTAAAAGAAGAATGGTGGAGAGAATATGAGATGTCACAAGGGAAAGCATTCCAAAAGAAAAAGGGACTCTGGTTCAGTTATGCATATAAGAATTGGGAAGCACTTGAGCAGTCTAGAGCTCAGTACAAAGAAATTAAGAAACTAAAAGCTAGACTGTCCCAGATTTTTGAGTTAGTTCAAAGAATACTTGCTACAAGAAAACCCTCTTTCAACTATGCAACATTTTTGAGGGAACGACTGACATTCTTACAGATAAAGGCAGTTAGAGATGGTAGACCTTATCAGGTGATTACATCAGAACAATTTATTGAAACCTTTGCAGAGGCACCCAAAAATGATCAGAATTTGTTGTGTAAGCTTTATCTCCACAATGAAGCCATGTACGAAGAGAGAAACATGAATACACTCCCTCTTGTTGGCGACATACAGCTCAGAGCTTTCATTTCCTTTCTAGCCAACCAACTCACTTGGCAAAACGTCTTCATCTCAGCACAACATAATGAACAGAACTGCCTCCTTTGGATTAGGGCTGAACCTCAAAATGCAGCTACTTTCATTGCACAACACCAAAGAATGTTAAGTGAACCTGGAATGATTGATCACATTAGGCAACTACAAGCAGTGGTCTTGCGAGATTGCCAACACTATGTCAGAACAAAGGCACCTTTGGTTATTAAGGCCAACAACATATTCTGGGAAAACTGTCCCAAGGAAAGGAAGGAGTATCATCCCTATAATCCACCTAATCTACAGGCAACAATTTCAAGGGTACCTTACTATGTTAGATGTATGGAACAATGTGATGAAAAATGGATTGGCTACAGATTTAAATTTCCCCTTTTATGGTTATCTGGTCAGCAATATAAGGGTCAGTTTGGATTATCCAAAAAGGAAGAGGTGACAGCATGGATGCAACTACAGACTGTCTATCGGTTCAGAGACAAGTTTGATAACACCTTCTATAGCTACTGTCTTAGTAATTTACACTGATCATCCCAGTACTCCGACTCAGATTCAGAATAAGCATTGCATGAGGACATGCAACCATTCCAGTTGGGGGGGATGTTAGGACTCCAAATTGACCATTTTTGACCTTGTATTTTTGCTATAATATTACCCTTTTTCAGTTCATAAGTTGAAAGCTTTGATTATATAATGACCCAATCTTTCCAAGGTATGAAGTAACTCTCCGCATTACTATATGTTTAATTATTCATTACATATTCATGTTATCTTTATAATTATCTTTGGAGAAGTTAACCAAGTTGCTAAATAACTGCTGAATTGTCTAAAGTCTGCAGAAATTATAATTAGCAGTTGCTGCAACACCAGAAACAGCAACTACGCAGTTGCTGCAACACCAGAAACAACAACTACGCAGTCGCTGCAACACCAGCAACAGCAACTATCTAAAGCAGGGAAAACGTTACACCGGAAAAAACAAACAACAACTATCAGAAGTTCGGCCGAGTTCCATGCTGACACAACACGACCAGCAACTGTCCAGAAAAGGTAAAACACGGTTACAGTTGCTAAAACATCAGGAACAACATGAGTTTACTAAATCAGCAACAATGAAGCGGCAAAGGACAGTACGAGGATTCCAAGAAGACGGTTGAAGTTTGTTTACCAGCTGTGTAACAGTAAGAGACCAAGAAGGAATACATAGTCACACTGTTGTAACGGCATCCTATAACAAGGATGGATTTCTTATTTTTGAAAAAAAGGTTTAACTGAATGAACTATGACGGTCTATTGTAATAGATTTCTCCTCTATAAAGAGGAGACATCTACAGTAGAAAGAGGGGGGGGGAAGAAAACAAGTTGTAAGGGAAATTTTGAAAGACAAACAGCAAGTCTGAATTTTTATTGTAACTGGACCTTTTGGCAGATGAATAGAAGATTGTTTTGAGCACCTAATCCAGCATTTGTGTTCTGGGGAATCTTGTGAGAGGGACAGGGCCCACCTTCTTCACAAGATTCACCCATTTATTTCCTGTCAGTGTGTAAGTGTGTTTGGTAATTTCCTTTTTGCTGGTACTCTGTTTGGATTCTGTAGCATTACCTCTGATAATTTCCTTTTTGCTGGTACTCTGTTTTGTTAATCGCTTGATGCTGTAAAAGAATACTTCACCGGTGAATTAGAATTGCAGTGTGTATTAGCAATCTGGTTACAGGGGCAGGTGCTGAACATCCTTACCCTGAGGATAGGGTCCTGGTCCTCTGCTAACAGAGCAGCCATTACTTCTCTTTTCAGATTTGTATTCTTAGTTAACTGCTTTCATTTTATCTTTGCAATATACTGTTATAACATAGAGTAAGGAGTTTTGACAGAAACATAATCGTGTATACTACAGCTTTTAATGCTTTTAGAATTAAGTACAAACAGTACGCGGTCACCTTTGAAATAAAAGGACTTTCCCAGGTTGACAAATCAGGAACTGACTGCGCCATCAGGTTCGTGTCACCAAGAGGTGTAGGATTGACATAAAGTTTGTCCAATTTGGACACTGCAAAAATTTCACCCTCTTGAGAATTTCGTCCAATCATGGTTCCCCTACCTCTTCTTTGGGCTCATGGTTCCACCTATAATAAATTAATTAAGAAATTTGTGACTCAATTTTCGTGCATGCTCTTGGCTCCTCCATCCCCTGGGCACATTGACAAATGAGTTTATATAACTTTTTTGGGCGGATATTACAATGAAATGGCCATTGGCCCAGCGGTAAAATTATGAATTATAATGAGGAGGTCGGGTGGTCAAACCCCGACCCCCCCCATATTTACATGCCCTTTAGTTTTTTGAAAAACCCCATTAATGTGTTTTTGGGGGTTGGGTTGGCATTTAGCGGCCGGCCCCTTAGCTTTCACGGATATGTTGTATGGCATGCTATTTTGGACTGGGTTGTTGGCGCGTTTAATGGTGGTGCGTTGGTTTATTGGCTGGGCCACCCGTGGTGTGGGCTGACCACATGGCCGGGCGGGTTCAATTCCCACTGGCCCATTTTTATTTATGGCATGTATGAGTGTGGTTGGGCGTGGGTTGGGTCCATCGAAGGTGGCCCGCCCACTGCCTGTAGTTATGTTGTATTAATGGGAGTTAGTTGGAGGGCTTGGCGGGGTAATGGTCGTCGAGTGACATTTAAATTTAACTTTGTTGTTATGTGGTTGAGGGAGGGCTAGCAGGGGTCATGGCCCGTCAGCCTATAATTTTTTATTTATTTATTTATTGATATGTGTTGGTCGTTGGGGGGGGTGGTGGGGTTGTTGGCTCGCCACCCCATAGTATATATATATATATATATATATATATATATATATATGTATGTATATATATATATATATATATATATATGTATATATATATATATATATATATATATATATATATATATATATATGTATATATATATATATGTATATATATATATATGTATATATATATATATGTATGTATATATATGTATGTATATATATGTATGTATATATATGTATGTATATATATGTATGTATATATATATATGTATATATATATATATATATATATATATATATATATATATATATATATATATATATATATATATATATATATATATATATATATATATATATATATATATATATATATATATATATATATATATATATTCATTGAAATAGAACACATTTTTTCGAATTTGTCTAATATAGGGGATATTAGACAAATTAACGATCCAACAAATTTTCCTACTTTTGGGAGCTAGGTTTCATGCCCCGGGGTTGGTCAAATTGTAGGACACTTAAACCTGGCGCATAACCCAACTTTGACCAAAACTTTGACTGGCTCGTTCTCCCTCATACGAGCTCAGATTGACGAACCGTTCACATCGCTACGATCATGACTACAAGATCTACGCTCTGGTCCTAGTTTTAAATAATTTTGATCACTTTGATTTTTGAGCTTCCATAAGCCCTCTTTGTCCTGTGTGTGTCCTTGGAACCACCTGGATCATGAAGATATTGAAACACATAATCATCACAGATATGAACAATCATAAGAGAAAAGGAATAAGCTCTTTATTAATGTAGAAGGAAGAGTATCACCCAATACAGTTCAATCCTGTGGCACTCGTCCAGCTTCAGTTCAACCCTTGCCACATCAAAAGCTCAACACTACAGTAGCATAACATTCCTTAACATAAACTCAATCCTCAAACCAACAAAATTTCCTTACAAACTTCAGATTCTAGCCCCTTGATCACTATGATGAGTGCTCAATTTATAGGAAATGGAGGTGGTTTTGTCATAAATGAGGGTATTGAATTGATTTCTAATCTTGGAGTTAGTTTCCATGGAGTAAGGGATGAGAGGATAGGAGGTTAATGGATCGTTAGCCTATCCAATTTCGAGCTCATGGGAGGGGATAAGAGATCAAAAACTTCTAGAGTCATCTAGAACAAAGGAATATTTCCAGAACGCTATGCAAATTTGACTCAATCTCACCCAGCGCAAGCTAAAGGGGATCTAAGTGCACTGCAGTGCCGGCCACAGTGGGCCTACCTGCTCTGCACCGCACTGTCTCAAGGCTTGAGTTGTGCTGGTGTCCCAAGGAGGCATTTCAGGAAGGCATCCAACCATGAAACTTTCATAGAAGGAGGCATTCAATGAGTTGACTTCTATAGGGCATGTAACAACTGAATTAGGGTTTGATGAGCCCTAAAAGTACTAATCTAATTTTTGGGAGAATAGACCTGGAATAAGTATACACCTATAACTTTGATACCATGTTAGAGACAAAAATGGCAAAGACAGAATAGGAAGGATAATCATTATATGCATCTCTTATTCTCAGGATATGCATTTATAATACATTGGAGTGACTATTGGATTCATATTCCAACGTCTATTATACTCCCTTTGACTATTCAGCTCCCACACCTTAACCCTTAGTGGATCAGGTCTCCAACAATTTTCAATTTATAGTTTCTAACTTCTTTTAAGCTTAAAAAACAAAGATCCTATGGTGAAAATAGGTGAAAGGATTTTACCGAAAAAGAAAATATTGATTAATATGGTTCAATGATGAAGCCCTATGGTCTCATCTAATTAAAATTCTAAGAAAGACCTACTTCAACATGAATACAAAATATGAAAAGTGGCTCCATTCATTTGGGTAATTAAAGGATAGATATTGAAATATATCAATAATGATGAATATTATATCCATTTGTACCATAAAGTAGACAATGAAGAATATTACATACATTTGTATGACAAAGAAGAATAATTAAATACAACATCTAACCATGTGTCAAGTGCAGTTGCTCAAAATTGTAACTTGAAGTCAATCCATACATGTGAAAGGAAGGTGCAAAACTTAGCTACTAGAAAAATATAATGAATTAAAAAAAAACAACGAAATGACTAAATTCTTCTGCATAATGATGATGTGTTGTGATTATAAATAATTTAAAAAAAATAAAACGAAAAAAATCCCATAAACTAATTGAACTACAAATATTCTCAAGTAATAACACATTGCCCTCATTGTTAGAATATGTTCTTCAAGTGAATATTTCTAGATGGGAATTGAGAACAATTCTTAGTTATGCAATGATGTGCATGATAGAGTTAGGTTTTAATATCATGACTATATATTATATTATCGACACAAATACAAGTAGGTGCAATGCCGCTATGCACTTTTCCTCGACGTTTATGAGTGGTAGGGTGCTAAGTGCTTTCCAATGTTCAAATCCTTAACTTCAATGATTTTTCCAGGTGCAATGGTGCCATATTTCTACTCCTTTGCATCCTATTGTAATGAGAATAAAAGTGTAGCTTTTCATGTTATAGAGGTTTTTGGGTTTCTAGGTTATGGGGCATTTAGAGGATGTTCCATTCCCATACATCTTGTTTTTGGGTATGTGTTATATTCTCTCCAAAACTAGCCCCACACAATATTGTTATGTTGTGGCGGGCGCAAGGGTGCAGTTGTCGCCTTGTTGAGGGATTTGCATAGGGACAGTAGCCTCCATGCATGGGGTTCACGGTAGTGCCTTGGATTTTTTTTATAGGTGGACCCAATAATGGTTGGGAAAGCCCAAGGATGGTGGGAAACCCTACCCATAGTTTTGTGCATGGATTTTGCACAAGGTTTTGGGCATGGTGGATTTTCCCATGGTATTTTATAGATCCATTCAAGGGAGTTATGGTTACGATCAAATCTAGGGTTAATGGAATAGGGTTTACAAATGCTTCATCATGTATATAATGTACTAGAAAAATTAAAAGAATATAATGAGATATCAATTTTGTTTTCTCGGTTTTAGGTTCTAGGAGAAAAACCCTATGTATGTATTTTATGTTCTCGCCATTATATATTTTTCTATTTTTAAGAATTTGTTTGCAGGTAACTTTTGCACAATGTTAAAACCTACACTTGTTACAATAAGCACAAAAGTTTAGCTTTGTCACACTATAGATATTATTGGGTTTCTAGGTTCTTAGGTATTTGAATGATTTGCCAGCTCAATTGATGATGACATGGAATTATTTATTGGAAAAAGCATTATAACACCAAATTTAGAGTAGCTCAAGGGATTATTTACCATCATATCATTGTTTGGTGTATTGAGGACAGAAAAAAATTATTGGATGAAATTTAATTTCAAAGTTCCAAGAATATACATGGTGACATGGAAATTTTCTTGCAATGGGTATTCCATTTTCAAACATATATCACAAAATTACTTGTGTGAGACAAGAGAGAGTGACAAGGAGTGTACAAGAGATTTCATTTCAAATACAACAGAAGAAGTATATAAATAATTTTAGAATGATCTCATTATATATGATGTAAGTAATAATAAAATAAAATAAAGTTTCAATATGCATAAAACATGGGAGGTAGATCAAATGAAATAATGCAACACGTAGAGAAAATTAATTAGAGGGGAAATGAATGCTTCCTTAGGGTGTTTATTTCCACAATTTATTGGGTTCAATAGATAAAGAATTTTAACAACAGAATCTTGGTTAAAGAGTTGGTTAAGAATGGCACATTTGCAAAGAGGTGGATAATGAATATGGTCAAAATCTACTAGTTTTCTTGCCAAATGTAAGGCATCCATCCTCCTTATTATCATCATCTTATGGGTTTCTAGTTCCACCTTTATTCTACATAAATCCTATTATTTTTAGCTTCCTTCATTTTATTACAAGAGATAAATCAAGGTACCAAATATTTTATAGGTATTAAAGGATGTAAAATATAACATATAGTACAAATATGGGGATTTCTTATAGGAAAGATGTATTTGGGGGTTCGCAAGAATGAGGAGGAATGATGGATTTCAAAAAGAATATTCTTGAGAGATATATACTATGACATTAAGTATATAGCTTGGTCTTTTCCTTATGTGTTTCACATATACATTCCATTCATTCAATTTTCCTACCTACCAATCATAAATCCCGTACTCTCAAATATTTTTATGTTAAGCTTGGTAGTACCTCTTTTTTCTATTGATTTAATAGGAAGTTACAACTAGTCTTAAAGATATTTAGGTGGCCCCAACATTTTGTTATGAAACCAGCTCAAAAAAGATAGAAAAGATAGATCAACGCCTTATAATTTATCCCCTTCGAGGGCGCAACCTCCTTTATATTACACAAATTAACAATTCTTGGATGATATAAATGAGAAGACCTTCTTTCTATATATAGGAGTTTAAGGGGTCTTAATATAATCAGAGCCAACATAACAATAATAATTTAAGGGCACAATAATAACAATAGTGGGCTTCTATGGGGCACAATAGTAACAATAGGGGGACTACATGGGTACAAAAATATAATAGGGGGTTGTACTAATAACAATAAGGGGTTACACTAGTAGTATATGGGCCTAACATACCCCTCTCCTTAAAAAAGTGTTGTCCTCAATGCTTGAGTAGTTCTTGATGCTTCTGTATAAAATTCTTGTCCTCTCATGTGGAATCTTCAGCGGATAAGTTCTTCCACTTGATCAGATACTCTGAAATTGATTGATTTCGTAGCTGTCGGGTTCTTATTTCTATGACTGCTCCAGGTTCCAATATGATTTTTCCTTCCTCTTCAAGTTTTGGCCATATTGTTTGAATTGGGATCTTCTGCAACTTTTGAATGAGTGACCACACTTATTCATCCTTCTTCCATTCATCCCTTGCTTCATTTATCCAATCTGGTTGGATAATAGAAATAGCACAAAACAATGCTACCACATCCTCATCCTTTCTTGACAGTGCATCTGCAACAAAATTTTGCTTCCCTTTTCTATAGATAATGTCAAAGTCATAACCCAACATATTTGTGACCCATTTTTTTTGTTCTTCTAAAGATAATATTTGTTCTAAAAAATATTTAAGACTATCATGATCCTTTTTTACCTTGAAGTGTCTTCCCATTGGGTAAGGTCACCATTTCTTAAGTGCATGTAGTATTGCCAACATTTCCATTCCATAAATAGCTTGCTTGAGATGTAGCCATAAAAATACCCAATCACCAACATCAAAACATTTTTCACTGCGATGTTGATCTACCTGTTGTTTCATTCGATTCTACACCAAAGTGGCGTTATCCTTTAAAAGTTGGAGAACTTGTTGTTGATGCTCGATGTGATATTTCACTGCTTGAACCTCTTTCTTCTTGATATGTCCTTCTATCGTTAGAGTTTGAGGAGTGGTAATTTCTTCCAATGCTGTACAAGATATCGTCAGATTCATTTCTTGATGCTCGATATGATCTTTCACTTCTTGAACACTTTTCTTCTTGCTATGTCCTTTTATCTTGATAGTTTCAGGAGTGGTAATTCCAGCCAATGCATTACAAGATATGATTGGATTCATTTCTTCTTTCTCAATGTGATATTTCACTTCTTGAACCTTTTTCTTCTTGATATGTCCTTCTATCTTGAGAGTTTGAGGAGTGGTAATTCTTTCCAATGCTTTACAAGATATGTTTGGATTCATTTCTTATTTCTTAGGGGTTGGGTCCTTGTGCATATCCTCTTCTTTTGATGTTTCTTGATCATTTTCTTCCTCCTCTTCATACTCTAAGTAAAATAATTTCTTCTTAGCACACTTATGACCTTTAGTGCATTTGCTATCACAATTGTAACAAAGCCCTTTTTTTCTTTTTTATTCCAATTTTTGTGGTTTAACCCTTGTAGGTTGTAGAAGGCTAGGAGAAACAACACTTCCATTATTATAGTTGTGAGGGGTACACTTCCTTGTTTCCATAATTTTGCTTTCCACTTTGTAACAAAGCCCTTTTTCTCTTTTCAATTGTTGTGGTGTTTCTCTAAAGAAGGTGTTGCTCTTTGTATCCTCATAATGTTCTATCATTTCCTCCATGAAAATTGACCACGTAACAAGTTGTTTACGAGAACAAATCCCTTTATACCATAAAAATTGATCCGGTTCTAAATATGAAGATGTAATACATACCTTTTGTAATAGTGGTACACCATGTAGATCAAAATATTGCTCCATCTGAAGTATCCAATTTACCGGATCCTTGCCATCAAACTTCCTCATATCGTCTTTTATTGATTTTAAGAGCTCGATCTTGAAATGAATATAACTCTACAATTTCGATTCTTCCAGTTCTGAAATTGCGACCTGCAGTAGCCCTCTGCGTCCTCTTTCCAATGCCACCAATCTAATCGAATTTAGATTCTCCAAGAAAGAGTTATGCACAATCTCCCAAGATGACCTGATTATATACCTTTTCAGAAGAATGAACTTGTATGAAGTGCAACGTGTCACTATTTTGACCTTAGGATCTAAAAATATACGCTCGAAACTATAGTCCATCATTTTTCTATAACTTCTTACGAAATTTCAATATGATGCTCAAAACAAAAGTTATGACTATTTTCCCTAGGTCACCTGTTTGGAATGTAATTCAGGAGTATGCAAAAGGGCCAACTTCCTCAGATCATATCTCCAAAAATATAGCGTGAAAAGCTCTAAAATTTGGACCTGTGGTTCAGAACGATTTCAGTCCAAATGGGTTTTTTTAGCGTCTGAAACGTTTCAGAAAAAAGTCATAGCGAAAATGCCACGATGACCTATTTGGAGCAGTGAAACCATAGAATTCAAAGCTCTGATACCAAATGTTATGAAACCAGCTCACAAAAATATAGAAAATATAGATCAACGCCTTAGAAATAAGCCTCTTTGAGGGGGAAACCTCCTTTACCTTACACCAATGAACAATTCTTAGATGATTCAAATGACAAGACCTCCTTTCTATATATAGGAGTCTAAGAGTTCATAATATAACCAGAGGCGACATAACAATAATAATATATGGGCACAATAATAACAATATGGGGACTACATGGGTACAACAATATAATAAGGGGGTTGTACTAATAACAATAAGGGGTTACACTAGTAGTATAGGGGCCTAACAAATTCCCTGTGGGAAACCAAGTATGATGGACACCTAATGGCATGGTATTCCATCCAAAAATGATAAGTATTGAGTCTTTCTAACCACGCAATATATGACTGTATGTCTATGCTTATCCTGATATCTACTTGCCTACTAGCATAATTGTCTATACATTGAAAACTAAAATATATCCGCATAAAAAAACTAGAGAAAGAGACATCATACTAACTAATCTACTTCCTCAGCTGAAGTAGACTCCATTGGTTCTAGGACTTTTGCATTAGACCCTGGGAGTTTTGTCAAAGAGAAGATGCAAGGTAGGTGGTTTTCTATGCGCTGGAGGTGCCCATCCTACTTCTACATTCGTTATTGTAGCTTTTGGAAGTATTTATTATAGTTCGGGAAAGCCTGCATTATGGTGGCCATGTTCAGAGAAATTTGTTCCATGGCCTTGCCTAGAATCCCTTTCATAGACCAGTAAAGAAGCAAGGTGTGTTTAAACTGGGTTACTTGACCTCGTGTATGCCCTAGATCGGGCACCAAGATCTGCCAATCCTCAGCATCAATTTCCGTTGATCCTGCCTCATGGTTCAGATCCGCCTCCCATTCCTCTATCAATTGCCAAATTTCCTCTATTGTTCCTTCATGGTAAGCTTTTGCAGCTTCATTGATGATGCTTATAGTAGGCTTTCAGCCTCTCGGTCTTCCTCTAGGTGCACTCGCTTGGCCATCTTCATGTTTACCTTTCTTCTTCCTGCCATGGTGTTACAGGGAAAAGTGTCTATTTAGAACTGCTCTATCCCACTAAGGTGTGACAGCTGCCTTAGAAACAAACAGAGAAAAACTACTTTGTATTTCCTTTATGAATTATAGATAGAGAGGAATAGAAAGAACCAACCTATGTCTTGCGCTAATCCTTTGATCCAATCCCTCTCTTCTTTGATAGTCTTCAGCTACCTTCTCCCTTACATGCCCAACTTCACAAAGTACCTGTAAGTTCACAGAAGAAGAGCACTATACAAAGACATGGATCTATATTCATAAACAACTTAGGATCAGATTTAAGATAACCATACAAATGTAACAAGCATCAATGATACAAAAGCATGGAGGAGAACTCAAATAGTTTTTATTGATAAAAGAGAAAAGATCCAGGAGAAGTTACAACCAGTGGTTTCGACCCAGCATCAACCTCCCAGAAAAGAAGCCCCTCTTCACCTCAAACAAAGCATAAATCACCCAACAATCTGATGTTTGTCTCTAGAAACCAACAACAATGTAAAATTCCAGCCTCTGGATCTATGGGATGAGGGATCCATATATAGATATCTATAAGGAGGATGAGTCAACTTGTGATTTGATTAGTGTCTTCTCTCTGTCAGTTCTTGCTTCCACTTGGAGACTGAGGGCCTCTTACTCATCCTTGGTCGAATTCAGTGAGGCGAGTGTCACAGGGGAAGATTCTGGAAGCTTCCATTGCCTCTCCACCTCGCGGAATGACACTGCCATTTGTCATTTCTCGCCCATCGCACCCTACAGAAGGCAGTTTTGAAATGCAACGCACCCTCACAGTGCATCTGGGTGAGATGCAACACACCTATCCAGTGGAGTAGCTGCAATGATCCTGTTTTGACCAATTCTGAGCAGTTTCTGGTGGAGAACTTCTGGGAGAAGTTGTAATCTGTTGACCTTGTTCTTTTAGGGGTTAGAACAACACTTTTAGGGACTTAGGAGCCTTGGTTTATGGACATTTCATGCTTGGAGTTGTAGGGCACAAAAATGTCTATAACACATGGCCCCGCGGTGCAGGGATTTAAATTTGAGTTGTAGTACGAGCCATCTTGCAACTTGAAGAAATGTGACCTTGAGTACTCACAGGTGGTATAAACCCACAGCAGCCCAACTGAAGTTTTTTTTTTTCTAATCTATTCACCTTTCCAGAGACCAACAGACACTCATAAAACCAGAACATGGGTCATACCAGCCTTCCTTTCTTCACAACAAATTTTAATATCGTTCCCCAAAACAAGCAGGGGTTCTAGCCGCTCACACCAAGACTAGTAATTAGATTTAAGGCGAAGACTAAACATAGACCAATTTGCATGGATATGGCCCATGGGTTTTCTCCCACACGACTGCCAAGGAGTCTCAATAGCAGCATAGCCCCCCCACACCAGTTTACCCAACATCCACTCGTCCTAACTCAACTCAGAATTTTGACATCCATAGGCTCGAGGGCCCAGCCAGGTCAACTCTGTACATATACGAAGCCATGGGCTCTATTACCGCAAAGAGGACAAACATAATAAAGACAGGAGGGTGCCCAGTCTAATTACCATAGTTTAACCCTCGAACCAATGCATATATTATCAAGATAGGATGTAGGTCTTCTAATCCCCACAACTCTAGACCTGAAAAACCCAATTATTTTATCCAGAAGACTCTCTTGATGGAGAAAAAGGAGAGGTAGAAAGCTATAATTAATCCCCTTCGGGGGAGGCAAATGTGAAACTTAAGAGATACAAGCCATGCCCAGTAATTACCAAAATTTTACCCACAAAATGATGCATGCATTATCTAGAGAGGATGCAGACCCTCTAATCCCCACAATGTCAGACCGGACCGACCCAATTCTTTTATCTAGAAGGGTCTCTTCATGGAGAAAAAGGAGAGGAAACGAACTACATACCAAATAACCAGCACTAGGGACGGATGGGGGCACACCAGTTCTAGTCTTTCTCCACTGTAGTTATCTCTTTCTGCCATCTTCCTTTGAGCCAAGACTAGTGACTCGCCTCCAAAGCATTGCATGCAATCAACTGTATGCTTATGCCTTGAATGGCTCCCCATACCACCACCTATGTTAATACAACCTCCTCCTGCATAAGGTGACCCTACCAGCCTTGACACACATGTGGAAGGTGGTGGGTTTTTCCTTCAAGGTGCCCATCATTAATTCAGGTTATTGCGTGAAGGATCAAGTACACACTCCGATTGGGGAATTTGTACAAGAGCTAGTGGACTTCGTGAACTATTGATCTTGTCATGTTCAAGAATTTCATGTAGTGGTTCAAAATGACCTTTGCTAAGTTGAGGTAACCAAGTCGATTCCAGAGGTTCGATTTAGTGTGACCAAGCCCAGTTTTCCAGAAAGTCAGCAACTCGATTTCCTTCTCGCTCCTCATGCGTTGTGATGACATAATAAAAATTCTGAATAAAATCCCCCAGCTCCTGCACCAACCTAGCAGTGATCCAACTATTGCTAATCTTATCCCAATTAGCCCCCTGACTTAGTTTCTTAAGAGTATTGATTACAAGTTGGGAGTCTCCTTCCACTACTAGCTTCCTATATCCCAACTTGATGGCTAGGATCAGGCCTTGATGGGACCCAAAAAATTTTGCTTCGTTATTGCTTACATGACCACATTGGTTCGCATATATGAGTCTGACCTTCGCTCTATAATCTTGAAAGATCCTGTTGAATCCCGCAGGATTCAGGTTTCCTTTCGAGGCTCCGTTAAAACTTAATTTTGTCAATCCCTCTAATGGGGTCATGAAGATTTGACACGAATCCACTCTACCAGGGATAGGTTTCCAAGAGTCTGGGGCAATCATGGCCAATGCTAGTTTTAAGCGGTTAATAATTCTAGCCTCTTGGGGAGTAACTTGCCAGCCATCTAGTAGCCATTTCTCTACCATGATGGTTTCACAAATATTTTGGACTATCCCTTCCCACACTAGCTCCCGAGTCTATCCTATGCTCTTGAAGATCTTGCGTTACACTCTTTCTAGATGGCTCAAATATTAAAGCCTGGAACTAGGTCCCAGGCCTAGTTGAGGACCGGGTTCGAGAAGAGTCCATGTCGCGAAAGAAGAATGGATTCTCTAATGCTTTGGAGATCCTGATCCATTCTTCTGAACAAATATTCCACTTGATCCCATTTTTGAGTGGAAAATGGGCATGTATTTAGAAGGTGTTCTAGGTCCTCAGTGTTGCGACCATAGAGGATACAGTATGAGGGTCCTTAGAAACCTCTTTTTTAGAGTTGATTGCATGTTAGGATTTTTCCCCTGCAAACCATCCATAGAAAGAAGGCCACTTTCATCCACCACTTCCCCCCATATCTTTTTCCAAATAGTTTGTTGGTACTCTTGTCTCCATCCTGCCTTTAATTTGTATCCCTCCTGCATGGTAAATGTGCCTCTTGTATTGTATCCCCACCTCAGAATGTTTGGTCCTTCATGTCTGGTGATTCTTCTGGATTCCAGTTCTTTAGATAACTAAATCCATTGGGCGGAATCTGGAGGTTCTGGCTAGTCCTCACGGCATTTCCATCTTCTCCAACCTTCTATTGTTGAGCCTTCTTTCCAATATTGATTCACTATATGATAATTTATTTCTGAGACATAGAGGAAAAAATCATTCAGGTCCTATCTAGCAAAAATATTTCCTCTTTGCTGCCATGAATGATTCTAGAAGTGAGTTTTTAAACCATTCTTAATTTCCCATAAGAAATGTTGATGGATAAGATCACTGTTTTGAGCTGCCAAGTTCCATATTGTAGATCCTTTGGGTGGGTCATGTACCTGTGGATATCTTCTTTGCACGTGGGTGATTCCATGTTTAAGAGTAAACATGGGACAACACCATGACAAGGATCCAGCTGATCAATCTCTGATCAAAGCCATAGGATTTGAAAATGTTGGTAATGAAGGTCCAGCTAATATGGTCATATGCTTTGGATAAGTCTAACTTGATCATCATACCAGGGACTTTGAGATTTTTTAGGGAGTGGAGTTCCTCTTGGGAAGTGATGAAATCATCTAGTATCTGGTGGCCCTCGACAAAGCCCGTTTGTTTTGGGGAAATGAGGTTAGGAAGCTAGGGTTTGAGAAATTTAAAAATATCTGTGGCTATAATCTTGTAGATAACATTACACAAGGCTATCAGTCTAAACCCTTGGTGATCCTTTGATTTGGCCATTTTAGGAATTAAAGCACTAAGCGTAGTGTTTAGGCTTAGACATACATTTTGGTTGCATCTACACTCTTCCACCACTTCCAACACGTCTTTTCCAATGAAGTTCGAAGCCTCTTGGAAGAACTCCGTTGTGAATCTATTAGGGTAAGGCTCAAGTTCTAGTCCCTGGATACTAGATGGGGAATTCTTTGAGTGATTCTTCGAATTGACTCGGTCCTATCATAAACTAGGTCCTCCGTTTCCCCATGCTGCACTATTATGTTTCCAACTTCATCCTTTAGAGAGAATATCTTATTGTGATGGCAGTGTTGGATCATTGCTTAAGTTTGTGCAAGAAACAGGTGTTTCTTTCCCCTTCTCATAGCCAGTTAACTCTGTATTTTTGCTTCCATAGGATCTCTTCCTGTTTTCATCATTCTTCGAGCTGGTTGTTGATCCTCACTTATTCTTCCACTAGGTGTTCTGCCCTGCCTTGCCTTATGATTTTTTGTTGGAATATTTCCATTTTGTTAATCAACTGATGTTGGTCTTTCATAATGTGCCCAAAATCTTCCTTGTTCCATTTCTTAATCTTGATTTTTATTTCCTTAAGCTTCAAATGGAACGTGTGCATATGGTTCCTGCCAAGTTCCTTGCTTTCCTTCTACTATTCTTCCACTTTTTTCATTAGCTTAGGGTCTCTAAGCCAAAAGGACTCAAATATGAAGGGATGGTTTTTGGGCCATGTTTTCAGGTCAATCTCCAACTGAATTGGCCAATGATTTGATCCCATACAAGGGAGAATGGGTGCATCCAGGAAGATGTTGCGGCTGACTACGTACTCAAAAATGAGAAAAAGGTCCAGATGAGGTGCAATCTGGTGTAGTCCCCCTCTTCTATTATTCAAGGTGTGGATTCTATTGTTGGATGGCATGTCAACCAGGTGAAGCATAGTGATCAAGTCTCTGAACATTTCCATGTCTACTTCATGATGTCTGATTCCCACTTTTTTCTCCTCTAGGGATGTAATCATATTGAAATCTCCCCCGACAATCCATAAGTCATCACGATAATCTCTTCTCCTATTTTCGAGGTTTTGAAGGAAAACCCCCTTTTCACCTGGAATATGAGGCCCATAAACTCTTGTTAGCAAGGCCCAATCTCTAGATCCAGTATGTCTAAATCTCCCAGAGAGGATTTTGGGTCGACTTACCGAATCTTCAAAAACAATCTTCATTGGGTTCCAGAGAATAGCAAGTATGCCTTCACTTCCCCTCGCATTCTGGGCTACCACCTCGTAGTGTGGCTTGAAGGTATTTATTATGTCATTGATTTCAATTTCCTCGATCTTGGTTTCTTGGATCACCATGATGTTGGTATTATCTTTCTTGAGTATCTCTTTCAAATAGTGTTATTTTCCTTTGATGTTAAGGCCTCTAATAGTCTAGGATGTAATAATCATTTGGACGATTTATTGAGTTGATGGAATACCATTGATAGTGGCACCACCCTTCTAGAGTTCAACAATGCTTCTCCTATCATTTGAATGGTCTCATTTAAATTTTTTCTTCCTCATTTCTTCCCTCCTTTCCTTAGGGGTCCATGGGCCCCCTTGACTTATTTGTGATCCCATTTGTTACCATTGAAATGATTCCCCTATCCCTTTCTTTTCTATGTACTATTGGAATGTTTCTTTGTAAAGTTTCTTCTGATCCTCTGATATAAAACGCTCATCCAAATGCCTCTACTCACTCAAAATCTTACGTAAGACTTGCTATTCATTGCTTATCTCTTACCTTTGACTGTTGATTTCCATGTTGACATGTTCCATTGGCTATTTCGTGTCCTCTTTGTCAGATATTTCCTCTTCGAGCTTTATTTTGGCACTAATTCCATCCTTTTACTATGCTAGCTCATTGTCTAGACCTATTGCTTCCATCTAACCTTCCCTAGGTTCTTCCTCCTCCTTCAAGATGTCATATCGATTATCTTTTTATCGTCCTTTGCTTGGTCGCAGTTGGGTAGAAGTATGAAGATTATTTTCACATTTCCTCCTCCTTTGTACTTCCTGAAATCCCTCCACTTCTTGTGATTTCCCTAAGTTATTGGCTTTGGATGGCTCCAGGGTCTTGGACTATTTTATCAGGCAGTCCCAGAACAAATGTCCATATTCATGGCATCTACAACATTTGAAGGGGATATGCTCATAGTTAATGGGTTGTTGCGATACCTCCTCGTGGTATTCCAGTTCAATGGATTCTCGTAAGGGTTTTGTTGTATTCATATAAACACAAATCCTTGTGTAAGGCATGTACTTTCCCCTTCTTGTGGAGTCTACAACTTTCAAAAAACTTCCTTTGGAGTTGTCGATACCCTCCTGGATATTTGATCCCAGAAGTCCACCGGGAGGCCAAAGAGGAGAAACCATACTGGATCAGCTACGAATTTTTCCAGAGCTAGATTATAACACTCCTCCCAGTGTCTCATATGGCCCTTTGGTTGCCATTTATGCTGAATCCACTTAACCAAGTCTCATTTAGTTAGCGAGACTCCTATAAATTTGCATATCAATATGTGGTCCTTCATATATTTCCTATTATTTTTGAGTTTATTATTGTGTATGAAAAAGTGAGGCTTCTTTGTTTCCCTTAGGAGGCACTGGTTGGGCATGCGAGTCTACCGTTAGGCTCCAAGGACAAGGGGTCCTTTCCCATGAATGTTTTGTGTGCCTAGGGTGTGTGCGCCTTGTGAACTTGTTTCACCACTCACAATATTTCAGTAGGAGGGGATCTCTCCCCGCCCCTTTGCAGTGATGTTCATTCCATCCATCAGCACAAAACTATGGAGCAGGTCCAGGGAAGAGTTGTCAACGTCGTATACAGCAGAGGTGTCAGGTTTCTTAAAACCATAGAAAAAACCTGAAAACCCTAGCACTGCTTCTTTCATTGGCTGAAGAACATCTTGTAACCAATTGCAACATTTCAAGAACCCCTACTCTCAAATATTGATTTCATGCTGTCCCAATTTTTCATCATGCAAATTAATTTATTTTTTCCTTTATGTCCAATCCATCATTGTAAAAGCAAAGAACCAAGCATGGAAATAAGAATATTCATATTCATGTTAATGTTATTATTAAATTCAATAATAGTATGAATATAATATATTATATTATATTCATGTTAATATTATTATTAAATTTAATATTAGTATGAATACATTTAATACTAATACTATTAAAATTTAATAAATTTTGATTAACACAACATTAAATTTGTTATATTATAATATATATTTATATATATTATAAATTTAAGAGGGAAGAACAAAGACATAGATTGATTGAGGTGGAGGGATAGAGGGAGTGAGAGAAAGGGAGAGAGGATTGGAGAGAGGAGAGGGGGGAGGGATAGGCAGAAGGAGTTAGAAGGAGTTAGAAGGAAAGAGAGGGAGGGATAGGGAGAAGGAGTTTGAAGGAAAGAGAGGGTGGGAAGAATAAATGCATAAAGAGAGAAAATTGGAGAGAGACAGGGAGGGAGAGTGAAAAGGGAAAAGAGAGAGATAAGATGAGGGATAGAGACAAAGGGAGGTGAGAGAAAAATGAAGAGAGATGAAGGTGGAGAGTGAGGATGTGAGAGAGAGGAGAGAGGAAGGGTGAATGAGAGGGACATGAGAATAAAGACATAGAGACAAAGAAATGTGGTGTGAGAGAGAGAGAGGGAGGGGGGAAGTGATAAGGGAGATGCAGAGGGATAGAGGAGAGTAGGAGGAAGACAAATAGAAGGGGGGAGAGAGAGAGAGAGAGAGAGAGAGAGAGAGAGGAAGATGGAAGGAGAGATAGATAGATATCGAGAAAGAGTGTGTATGTTTTTGGGGTGACATATAGGGATTAAAGAGAGGTGGAGGGAGATAGAGATATAGATGGGAGAAAGAGAGAGAGAGCATGCATGTTTGAGGGGGTGAGATACAAAGAAAAAGAAGGAGAGATGGAGGGAAATATAGAATATTTCTTGTAGTATTTGACAAGATTGTCTCCCTTCTTAATCACGAACTAATTACTAATATATAATTACATAAACATCCCCTCCTCTATCTCTCCTTCTTTGTCTCTCTATCTCACCCCCCCTGAGCTTTTTGTCTCCTCTCTCCCTATCCCTCCCCCCTCCATCTTTGTCTATCCTCTCTCTCTGTTACCCTTCTTTGTCTCTTTATCTTCACTATTAAAATTAATTAATTGTCAAAAGTTGTGATACCTAAAATTAAATGAAATAGATGTGTAGTATCAATCCTCCTACAAACTATTGACAAGATTGTCTTCCTTCTTAATCACCAATTAATTACTAATAAACAACTACATACACATAGAAATATAGCTAACAACTGGAACATTCACAAACATTAGAATCCAAACACACACATACAAATCGTTGAAGGCAAGAACAAAGACATTGTTGTTTTAAGCTCAAACCAACCAAGATCCATTTAATTCCAGATCTAGCATGCACTAAAAGGGATCAAATCCCTAGAGGTGCAAGCCTTCCTTTTGGAGTGTAGAATTTGAGGAAAGCTTTGCACCTCTAGGAATTTGATCCCTCATTGGGCATGATATATTGGTTTTAATTCAATTGTATTTTGGAAAATTTAAAATTAAATGAAATTATCACTCACTCAATTTTGTTTAAAAAATAGAGAAATAGTTAATTTAACTACTAAATAAAAAATAAAAATTTTAACCATGAAGAAATTATTTAAACAAAAAAATATTATTTAAAAAACTTACTATGCTACACTCTTAAATAGCTTAGTTTTGTTTATAGATATTTTGGGCAAGATCATGCAAAGATTTGAAGCAAGTTATGTTATCAGAAATCAGATAAACATACATAAAGTAATCATGTACAAATGATCTGATAACAAACCATCTACATTATGGTGTGTTAAGATTAGCTTGCGAGATACTCAAAAAGAAAACATGCATATAGCATCAAAAAATGGAAGAAGGAAATGACATTTGAGGAGGACAACAAAATTGGAAGTGAGTAATAATTAAAATGAAAAAATAAATCTTGTTTTCAACGAATGAAGTACATGTTCTAGGCCACATATGTTAATACAGTGGAATCCTCTTCGTCGCATTCCAAAATTTCCCTGGTTATCAATTCGTTAATTCTCTTCTTTATGCATTTAATTTCTGGCTTGAATATCTTCTGAAGTTGCTCAACACATTCACTGATTAGTTGTTGCTGAGATAAGACTTTTCTGGCTTTCATGATGCGCGCAATGGCACAGTCTATAACGCAGCCCCTTTCCTGCTTGACAACTTCAGTAACTTTCTTTTCCTGCACATCCACTAGTTTTGGAAGTGGAATCTTAATCTTTGTCAATTTGTGTGTAAATTTGGGATTGAATTCAAAATGGTCCCCTGATGATATGGATTTGTTCACTGGATTCTTCAGCAGAATATTATACTTTCCGCATGCAAGGGAATGTAACAGTGCGGCAACCTCTTCCTCTTCTAAATTTAATTGAGATTGGATTTCTTGATAACTCAATTGTCCAGCATCATTGAATAACAATAACACAACTGCCTGACATGTTGAACCCGTTATTTCTATTGTCTTAATATCAAATCTGGAAATGATGTCGCATGTCCCCAAGGAATATATCCATGTAAGTTGACGGCCCTTATGGATTTCATGATAAAATTCGTTGAAGGCCTCAACGCATCTGAACATTTCTGAAGGTATATTAAGTTTAGAATACTTGTAATTTGGCCAGACTGCGGTATTCAACACTTTAACACCCAAAGATATTGTAAGCTTGGTATTTGAATTTTCCGTAAACCTAGCTTGAATTTCCTTTGAAGCAGCGAAATCATTTAGCATGCCCTGCATCTTTGATGTCAACAGAGTACCGCACTCCTTCTTCAACTCGGACAGTATGTTCTGTTCATGATCAATATCAATTCTCCTGTCGAACAATAATCTCTTGGCTAATTTCTTGTTGCAAGATTCTGCAAATAAATCTTTATCCGTAACGTAATAAACAAGTTCCCCGATTTTTTGGAAAATGCTCTCAATATGATCGTCCATCAGTTTAGGTTTCCTGAGTACACCATCACAAAATTCTGCCAACAACTCTGCACTCGTGCTTCCTCCCACTCTTTTATCAAACATTACAGAAAATGCTTCCCTGAAAGCCAGAAGAATAAGCTTATGCTTTTGAAATTCATGCTCTACATAACTCTTATACTTGCCATGGATTTCAATAAGCTTGGGCACATATTCATGCTTATCATTCCCAGCATCCTCTGCCCATTTAATCAATGCTATTGCTTCGGTAGTTACATGTTCTTTTAAAATACATGCCACTGGTTCCAAACCCTGGCGTATCTTACCAAACAACCTATACATCCTGGAAAGGTCGTCTTTCTTGTCATCCCTAAACAACACACGGCAACAAGAATCCTGTTTTTCCAAAAGTTGAGTTTCATAGCGGAAGAGGAGTTCATATTCTACTATCTCCATTAAGTTGTGCTCGCTGCTGGAGTGCAAATAAGGGGCAACTCTGTGCTTCTCATGTTTCAGACACTCTTCAACTTTTAGCATATATTGGGGCAAGGATTCCTGTACAATCCATAAAGCCGCCTTTCGAGCATAGTAAGTTGCAGTATCTTCAAAAATGGGCTTTTCAAAATGATTCTTGTACAAGTCCATACCATTACCATTACCAATTTCCAAGAAAACGTTCACAACGTGTTTCACCAAAGCCATGCCAATCTTCTCTCCCTCGCGCTCTCGATTTATCAAATCCAACACGCCATTCTTCACATCCACCCGTACGTGATCATACACAAGCTCACGGAAGCAGAGCAACGCAACTGCTCTGAGACTGGGCAGCACAACACCGGTCTTTCTGCGCACGAAGTAGCGATCCAAATGAGAGAACATGTGTGACATGCATTGGGCCATGATCTTGTAATTTTCCCATCGTTTTTCAAATTCCCTACAAATGAACTCACCATCACCACCCTGTTGTTTACTCAATGCCGGTAAAACCACCAAAGATATGTATAGTTCAAACGACTTCCTGTACATTTCGTACAGTTGCTGATGGTGGCCTTGAAAACACAGTTGGCAAATAGTCAAATAAACCTCCATAAACTCCTCATAGGAGAAAAATAATTCATCCTTCTTAAAGTTGCCTTCTACTCTTTTTCTCAAGTTTCCCAAACCTCTTGAGATCAAAGCTTGTCCTTCCTCCCACTCTATCTTCCCTTCCTCCGCCGCCAGCTTCAATATAATCTCTTCATTCTTCTGCGTGACCTTCTCTTCTTTATTCGATTTCTTCGACTTCGACTTCGACTTCGACTTGCCCGCCATTAGAGATTTCCACTCGGTGCCTCCACACAATAACAATATTATTTCACGAGTTGGGAGTTGCGACAAAGCGAGTACAAGATCTCTCGCATCACCACTTTACTATCAATGTATGTTTAACCGGTGATCACAAACTCTAAAATTGCATGCTGAATTGAATTGAATTTATACGACACGGGGTCAATATAACACCTTTTGGCCGACGGTTATGCAGATTGGTTTCCTTGTTTTGTTTTGTCATACTATTCAATCAATTATTTGAAAAAAAAATAGCATACACTATTTAAATAGAATTTAATTTATTTTTCTTTTATATTTAATATTTTTTATTTTATATTAATGGTTTATATTTATCTTTAAAGTAATTTTATCGTTTAAAAATAAAGTCATATAAATAACTCTCATATGAAGTAAATGACTTATGAGTTTTTATGTGGTATTGATAAGTTATAGTATTGACTTATGACATTGAAACAATTTATTTTTACACGTTAAGAACTTTCATGGTACAATAGGAGTAAATCTCCTTAATTAAAAATATTAATCCATGTTTTTGTTCAATTTATATATGTTTAGTTTATATATGAATTCCTTTTCTAATAATAATAATAAAGAAATTACAATTTAGTTAGTTTTCATGTTTTTTTAAGTTGTGCAACCTTACATGTATCATGAAGTGTGTTTTTTGATGCTTATTATAGATACCAACCATTTAGTTCTAAATTTAATTTGGTTTTTGTTCATCACCTCTTGCTTCATCATGTTGCTTGTTTAAAAGGTTTTTCAAAACATCACAACCATGTAAACAAGAGATAACCAAAAGTGCCTTCAAAATATTTTATTGGTTAGAGTGTAAAGAAATGTCAATAAGTATGAGCTTTATTGTTTGGTAGAATAGTGCTTAGTTGTTCCATGTGAAATTTGATGGATTAATCCCATGGTATTTGCCTTCGCAGCCTACAGGTAGTGTTGTGGGCATATGCTAGGAAGCCTAGGCATAATGTTGCAGGCACAGAGAGGGAACATTGCATAGTCTTGTAGTGTTGTTGGCTGATAGTGGCAAGGCCGCAACAGTTGTTGTAGCCATACAAAACTCAAGGATTCGTAGCCCATTTCTCCTGCCATCTTCAACATCGTTATCACTTCACTGTAGAGGATTAGTTAAATCACATGTAGCACCAACATCTCATCAGTCTAACCAGCTGCAATCAACAACTCATCAAGACCATGCATAAGCATGTCATGGATACTAAGTTGATATCAATGCCAACACTGTCAACACTAAGACAATGTTAATTTGTGATTTTTCCCATCTCTTGTTATTCTCTTACTGAAGATTTTATTTTCCGCACCCAAATCCTTCACAAAAATTGAATTAGCTAATTTTATTTTGAGCACATTCATATCTTGCATGTTGGACCCCACAACGAGCTTGTCATCTACATAAAATAACAAGGTAGTATAGTTTCCATTATTTAGTCTCTTAAAATAAACACAATGGTTAGGCTAACATTTGATATAAGCTTGTTCTATTGTAAACCTATCAAACTTCAAATACCACTACCTTGGAGCTTTCTTTAAAATGTACAAGCTCTTCTTTAGTTTGCATACTAACTTTTCCTTCCCTTCAACCTCATATCCTATGGTTGTTGCATATACACACTTTCCTCTTGGTCCCCATGGAAAAAAGTTGTTTCCGCATCTAATTGTTCAATATGCAAATCTTCGACCACCACTAAACGTAAAATAGTAATTGAAGCCATTTTGACAATATGAGAAAATATTTCATCAAAACCTATATCTTTCTTCTGTGAAAACCTCTTTATAATAATCATGTCATGGTACCTCTTTTTTCCTTCATTTTCTTCCTTCAACCTCTATAGCCATTTATTTTGCAATTTTCTTTTACCTATAGATAATGGGACCAAGTCCCAAATCTAGTTATGTACCAAATATTCCATCTCTTATTTCACGCCTTACTCTTATTTCTTTCATGTTTATACGTGCATTGCTTCTTCCTATATTTTTGGTGGTAAAAAATACCTAATACAATGAATGATAGCATCATTTACAAGGTCTACTTAACTTGGTTGATTTTCTAATAGCATTTGTAGAAGGTACATCTTTGTGTTGTTGTTGTTGAACCTGTTGATGTGGGCACCTTTGGAATTTCTTTTTTTGTGATTTCATAAAATACTATGTATTCAATGTTTTCCTTTTCCTATTTCTCCTTGTGCAATTGATCTTTGTACATGACCTTCACATTGAATACCACAACTCTACTCCTACGATTTTGTGATTTTCATAATTGATCCAAAATTCATGACTTAACTTGTGTTAATTATAAGTGTAAGTTAGCTTAATGAATGAACGGAAAGATTGAACTAAAGAAATAAATAACATAATATAGAGAGACAAAAAAAACCAAGGTAGTTAACGGATTTCACCTATTGTGGGCTATATCTATGGGCTAGCTTCTAATGAGTGGTCGCTCTATTATGTGATGCAAAAGTGATGTTTATATTCACAATGTCTCCATCCTATAACAATACTCATCCCCAACTCTACCAAAGAGGTTGTGGTATCTATAAAACCACTTTCCCACACTCAAAATAGCCAAAAATAGGGCTTAAAACCTTTCTTTTTTCGAATTATATACAAACAAAAACACCAAAAAAGGAGTTAGTGTTCAAACATCTTTCATGCACCACATTTGTGGCGTAGTGGCAATAATGCATGGTTGATATTGGACAGAACATAAACTCCTACTTGCGGACTGTTGTGATTTTTCAGACCTCAGATGAAACAAATTTCAAATATAATAATTTGTGTTTCACCATACAAGGAATATTTTTGACTCGATGGTTAAGTTGTTGGACTAGTGACACAGAGGTTGCAGTGTCAAACTTGCAGATTGTCCATTTTTGTAAACCATAGTGAAAATGCCACGATGACCTATTTGTAGCAGTGAAACGATAGAATTCAAAGCTTTGATACCAAATGTTATGAAACCAGCTCACAAAAATATAGAAAATATAGATCAATGCCTTAGAAATAAGCCTCTTTTAGGGGGCAACCTGCTTTACATTACACCAATGAACAATTCTTGGATGATTCAAATGACAAGACCTCCTTTCTATATATAGGAGTCTAAGCGTTCATAATATAACCAGAGCTGACATAACAATAATAATATAAGGGCACAATAATAACAATATGGGGACTACATGGGTACAACAATATAATAAGGGGGTTGTACTAATAACAATAAGGGGTTACACTAGTAGTATAGGGGCCTAACACATTCCCTGTGGGAAACCAAGTATGATGGACACCTAATGGCATGGTATTCCATCCAAAAATGATAAGTATTGAGTCTTTATAACCACGAAATATATGACTGTATGTCTATGCTTATCCTGATATCTACTTGCCTGCTAGCATAATTGTCTATACATTGAAAAGTAAAATATATCCGCATAAAAAAACTACAGAAAGAGACATCATACTAACTAATCTACTTCCTCAGCTGAAGTAGACTCCATTGGTTCCAAGACTTTTTCATTAGACCCTGGGAGTTTTGTCGAAGAGAAGATGCAAGGTAGGTGGTTTTCTATGCGCTGGAAGCGCCCATCCTGCTTCTGCATTTGTTATTGTAGCTTTTGGAAGTACTTCTTATAGTTCGGGAAAGCCTGCACTGTGGTGGCCATGTTCAGAGAAATTTGTTCCATGGCCTTGCCTAGAATCCCTTTCATAGACCAGTAAAGAAGCAAGGTGTGTTTAAACTGGGTTACTTGACCTCGTGTATTCCCTAGATCGGGCACCAAGATCTGCCAATCCTCAGCATCAATTTCCATTGATCCTGCCTCATGGTTCAAATCCACCTCCCATTCCTCTATCAATTGCCAAATTTCCTCTATTGTTCCTTCATGGTAAACTTCTGCAGCTTCATTGATGATGCTTATAGTAGGCTTTCAGCCTCTCGGTCTTCCTCTAGGTGCACTCGCTTGGCCATCTTCATGTTTACCTTTCTTCTTCCTGCCATGTCCCCGCGGTGCACGGATTTAAATTTGAGTTGTAGTACGAGCCATGGTAAGCATCTTGCAACTTGAAGAAATGTGACCTTGAGTACTCGCAGGTGGTATAAACCCACAACAGCCCAACTGACGGTTTTTGTTGCTAATCTATTCACCTTTCCAGAGACCAACAGACACTCATAAAACCAGAACATGGGTCATACCAGCCTTCCTTTCTTCACAACAAATTTTAACAGCGTTCCCCAAAACAAGCAGGGGTTCTAGCCGCTTACACCAAGACTAGTAATTAGATTTAAGGGGAAGACTCAACATAGACCAATTTGCATGGATATGGCCCATGGATTTTCTCCCACAAGACTGCCAAGGAGTCTCAGTAGTAGCATAGCCCCCCCACACCAGTTTACCCAACATCCACTCGTCCTAACTCAACTCAGAATTTTGACATCCATAGGCTCAAGGCTTCATTATACTACCCAGAGCCCAACCAGGTCAACTCTATACATATACAAAGCCATGGGATCTATTACCACAAAGAGGCCAAACATAATAAAGACAGGAGTGTGGTACTTCATGTCTGGTGATTCTTCTAGATTCCAGTTCTTTACATAACTAAATCCATTGGGTGGAATCTGGAGGTTTTGGCTAGTCCTCACGATATTTCCATCTTCTCCAACCTTCTATTGGCGAGTCTTCTTTCCAATATTGATTCACTATATGATAATTTATTTCTAAGACATAGAGGAAAAAATCACTCAGGTCCTATCTAGAAAAAAATATTTCCTCTTTGCTGCCATGAATGCTTCTAGAAGTGAGTTGTTAAACCATTCTTAATTTCCCATAAGAAATGTTGATGGATAAGATCACTATTTTGAGCTGCCAAGTTCCATATTGTAGATCCTTTGGGTGGGTCACGTACCTGTGGATATCTTCTTTGCACGTGGGTATGCCATGTTTACGAGTAAACATGGGATGACACCATGGCAAGGATCCAGCTGATCCATCTCTGATCAAAGCCATAGGATTTGAGAATGTTGGTAATGAAGGTCCAGCTAATATGGTCATACACTTTGGATAAGTCTAACTTGATCATCATACCAGGGACTTTGAGATTTTTTAGGGAGTGGAATTCCTCTTGGGAAGTGATGAAATCATCTAGTATCTGGTGGCCCTCGACAAAGCCCGTTTGTTTTGGGGAAATGAGGTTAGGAAGCTAGGGTTTGAGGAATTTAAAAATATCTGTAGCTATAATCTTGTAGATAACATTACACAAGGCTATCAGTCTAAACCCTTAGTGATCCTTTGATTTGGCCATTTTAGGAATTAAAGCACTAAACGTAGTGTTTAGGCTTAGACATACCTTTTGGTTGCATCTAGACTCTTCCACCACTTCCAACACGTCTTTTCTAATGAAGTTCCAAGCCTCTTGGAAGAACTCCGTTGTGAATCTATTAGGGTAAGTCTCAAGTTCTAGTCCCTGGATACTAGATGGGGAATGCTTTGAGTGTTTCTTTGAATTGCCTTAGTCCTATCATAAACCAGGTCCTCCATTTCCCCATGCTACACTATTATGTTTCCAACTTCATCCTTTAGAGAGAATATCTTATTGTGATGGCAGTGTTGGATCATTGCTTAAGTTTGTGCAAGAAATAGGTGTTTCTTTCCCCTTCTCATAGCCAATTAACTCTGGATTTTTTCTTCCATAGGATCTCTTCCTGTTTTCGTCATTCTTCGAGCCGGTTGTTGATCCTCACTTATTCTTCCACTAGGTGTTCTGCCCTGCCTTGCCTTATGATTTGTTGTTGGAATATTTCCATTTTGTTAATCAACTGATGTTGGTCTTTCATAATGTGCCCAAACTCTTCCCTGTTCCATTTCTTAATCTTGATTTTTATTTCCTTAAGCTTCAATTAGAACGTGTGCATATGGTTCCTGCCAAGTTCCTTGCTTTCCTTCTACTATTCTTCCACTTTTTTCATTAGCTTAGGGTCTCTAAGCCAAAAGGACTCAAATCTGAAGGGACAGTTTTTGGGCCATGTTTTCAGGTCAATCTCCAACTGAATTGGCCAATTATTTGATCCCATACAAGGGAGGATGGATGCATCTAGGAAGATGTTGCGGCTGATTACGTACTCAAAAATGAGAAAAAGGTCCAGATGAGTTGCAATCTGGTGTAGTGCCCCTCTTCTATTATTCAAGGTGTGCATTCCATTGTTGGATGGCATGTCAACCAGGTGAAGCATTGTGATCAAGTCTCTGAACATTTCCATGTCTACTTCATGATGTCTGATTCCCACTTTTTTCTCCTCTATGGATGTAATCATATTGAAATCTCCCCCGACAATCCATAAGTCGTCACGATAATCTCTTCTCCTATTTTCGAGGTTTTGAAGGAAAACCCCCTTTTCGCCTGGAATATGAGGCCCATAAACTCTTGTTAGCAAGGCCCAATCTCTAGATCCAGTATGACTAAATCTCCCAGAGAGGATTTTGGGTCGACTTACCGAATCTTCAAAAACGATTTTCATTGGGTTCCAGAGAATAGCAAGTATGCCTGCACTTCCCCTCGCATTCTGGGCTACGACCTCATAGTGTGGCTTGAAGGTATTTATTATGTCATTGATTTCAATTTCCTTGATCTTGGTTTCTTGGATCACCATGATGTTGGTATTATAGTTCTTGCTTCCACTTGGAGACTGAAAGCCTCTTACTCATCCCTGGTCGAATTCAGTGAGGCAAGTTTCATTGGAGAAGATTCTGTAAGCTTCCATTGTCTCTCCACCTTGCGGAATGACACTGCCATTTGTCATTTCCCGCTCAATGCACCTTGGTAGTGCATTTGGGTGCGTTGCAACACACCTAGCTAGTGGATTTAGGTGCTATGCAACGCACTTGGCTAGTGGAGCAGCTGAAATGATCCTGATTTGACTTATTCTGAGCAGTTTATGGTAGAGAACTTCTGGGAGAAGCTGTAATTTTTTTACCTTGTTCCTCTAGGGGTTGGAACAACACTTTTAGGGACTTAGAAGCCCTTGGTTTATGGACATTTCATGCTTGGAGCTATAAGGCACAAAAATGTCTATAACACAGCCTTCCTTTTTTCACAACAAATTTTAATATCGTTCCCCAAAACAAGCAGGGGTTCTAGCCGCTTACACCAAGACTAGTAATTAGATTTAAGGGGAAGACTCAACATAGACCAATTTGCATGGATATGGCCCATGGGTTTTCTCCCACAAGGCTGCCAAGGAGTCTCAATAGTAGCATATCCCCCCCACACCAGTTTACCCAACATCCACTCGTCCTAACTCAACTCAGAATTTTGACATCCATAGGCTCGAGGGCCCAGCCAGGTCAACTCTGTACATATACGAAGCCATGGGCTCTATTACCGCAAAGAGGCCAAACATAATAAAGACAGGAGCATGCCCAGTCTAATTACCATAGTTTAACCCTCGAACCAATGCATATATTATCAACATAGGATGCAGGTCTTCTAATCCCCACAACTCTAGACCTGAAAAACCCAATTATTTTATCCAGAAGACTCTCTTGATGGAGAAAAAGGAGAGGTAGAAAACTATAATTAATCCCCTTCGGGGGAGGCAGATGTGAAACTTAAGAGATACAGGGCATGCCCAGCAATTACCAAAATTTTACCCACAAAATGATGCATGCATTATCTAGACAGGATGCAGACCCTCTAATCCCCACAATGTCAGACCGGACTGACCCAATTCTTTTATCTAGAAGGGTCTCTTCATGGAGAAAAAGGAGAGGAAACGAACTACATACCAAATAACCAGCACTAGGGACGGATGGGGGCACACCAGTTCTAGTCTTTCTCCACTGTAGTTATCTCTTTCTGCCATCTTCCTTTGAGCCAAGACTAGTGACTCGCCTCCAAAGCACTGCATGCAATCAACTATATGCTTATGCCTTGAATGGCTCCCCATACCACCACCTATGTTAATACAACCTCCTCCTGCATGAGGTGACCCTACCGGCCTTGACACACATGTGGAAGGTGGTGGGTTTTTCCTTCAAGGTGCCCATCATTAATTCAGGTTATTGCGTGAAGGATCAAGTACACACCCCGATAGGGGAATTTGTACAAGAGCTAGTGGACTTTGTGAACTATTGATCTTGTCATGTTCAAGAATTTCATGTAGTGGTTCAAAATGACCTTTGCTAAGTTGAGGTAACCAAGTCGATTCCAGAGGTTCGATTTAGTGTGATCAAGCCCAGTTTTCCAGAAAGTCGGCAACTCGATTTCCTTCTCGCTTCTCATGCGTTGTGATGACATAATCAAAATTCTGAATAAGATCCCCCAGCTCCTGCACCAACCTGGCAGTGATCCAACTATTGCTAATCTTATCCCAATTAGCCCCCTGACTTAGTTTCTTAAGAGTATTGATTACAAGTTGGGAGTCTCCTTCCACTACTAGCTTCCTATATCCCACCTTGATGGCTAGGATAAGGCCTTGATGGGACCCAAAAAATTTCGCTTCGTTGTTGCTTACATGACCACATTGGTTCGCATATATGAGTCTGACCTTCGCTCTATAATCTTGAAAGATCCTGTTGAATCCCGCAGGACTCGGGTTTCCTTTCGAGGCTCCGTTAAAACTTAATTTTGTCAATCCCTCTAATGGGGTCATGAAGATTTAACACGAATCCACTCTACCAGGGATAGGTTTCCAAGAGTCTGGGGCAATCATGGCCAATGCTAGTTTTAAGCAGTTAATAATTCTAGCCTCTTGGGGAGTAACTTGACAGCCATCTAATAGCCATTTCTCTACCATGATGGTTTCAAAAATATTTTGGACTATCCCTTCCCACACTAGCTCCCAAGTCTATCCTATGCTCTTGAAGATCTTGCGTTATGCTCTTTCTAGATGGCCCAAATATTAAAGCCTGGAACTAGGTCCCAGGCCTAGTTGAGGACCGGGCTCGAGAAGAGTCCATGTCGCGAAAGAAGAATGGATTCTCTAATGCTTTGGGGATCCTGATCCATTCTTCTGAACAAATATTCCACTTGATCCCATTTTTGAGTGGAAAATGGGCATGTATTTAGAAGGTGTTCTAGGTCCTCAGTGTTGCGACCATAGAGGATACAGTATGAGGGTCCTTAGAAACCTCTTTTTTAGAGTTGATCGCATGTTAGGATTTTTCCACTGCAAAGCATCCATAGAAAGAAGGCCACTTTCATCCACCACTTCCCCCCATATCTTTTTCCAAATAGTTTGTTGGTCCTCTTGTCTCCATCCTGCCTTTAATTTGTATCCCTCCTGCATGGTAAAGGTGCCTCTTGTATTGTATCCCCACCTCAGAATGTTTGGTCCTTCATGTCTGGTGATTCTTCTGGATTCCAGTTCTTTACATAACTAAATCCATTGGGCGGAATCTGGAGGTTTTGGCTAGTCCTCACGGCATTTCCATCTTCTCCAACCTTCTATTGGTGAGTCTTCTTTCCAATATTGGTTCACTATATGATAATTTATTTCTGAGACATAGAGAAAAAAATCACTCAGGTCCTATCTAGCAAAAATATTTCCTCTTTGCTGCCATGAATGCTTCTAGAAGTGAGTTGTTAAACCATTCTTAATTTCCCATAAGAAATGTTGATGGATAAGATCACTGTTTTGAGCTGCCAAGTTCCATATTGTAGATCCTTTGGGTGGGTCATGTACCTGTGGATATCTTCTTTGCATGTGGGTGATGCCATGTTTACGAGTAAACATGGGACGACACCATGACAAGGATCCAGCTGATCCATCTCTGATCAAAGCCATAGGATTTGAAAATGTTGGTAATGAAGGTCCAGCTAATATGGTCATACGCTTTGGATAAGTCTAACTTGATCATCATACCAGGGAAAGAACGGAAAGATTGAACTAAAGAAATAAATAACATAATATAGAGAGACAAAAAAAACCAAGGTAGTTAACGGATTTCACCTATTGTGGGCTATATCTATGGGCTAGCTTCTAATGAGTGGTCGCTCTATTATGTGATGCAAAAGTGACATTTATATTCACAATGTCTCCATCCTATAACAATACTCATCCCCAACTCTACCAAAGAGGTTGTGGTATCTATAAAACCACTTTCCCACACTCAAAATAGCCAAAAATAGGGCTTAAAACCTTTCTTTTTTCGAATTATATACAAACAAAAACACCAAAAAAGGAGTTAGTGTTCAAACATCTTTCATGCACCACATTTGTGGCGTAGTGGCAATAATGCATGGTTGATATTGGACAGAACATAAACTCCTACTTGCGGACTGTTGTGATTTTTCAGACCTCAGATGAAACAAATTTCAAATATAATAATTTGTGTTTCACCATACAAGGAATATTTTTGACTCGATGGTTAAGTTGTTGGACTAGTGACACAAAGGTTGCAGTGTCAAACTTGCAGATTGTCCATTTTTGTAAACCAAAATATAAAATTTTTATATATAAGTTACGTTGGTTTCATACCAACAATTAGTTGATGGCGCAATGGTAATGTGCTAGTTTGTTGGGCAGAGCTCGTGGGATCAAGCTTATGAACCTTCCCCTTTTAACAGTATAATACCATTGAAAATTTAAATATTTGTCTTTCTGGTATGGTTACAATGGGCATCCAATGGTAAATCCTTCCATTTTTAACAATATAAAACCATTAAAACTTTAAATAGCTATCTTCTTAGCATGGTCACAATGGTGATCCGATGGAATAATGGTAGTTGGTTGATTTGGTTCCATTGAGGTCAAGGGTTCAAACCAACTCATTGGCCTTTTCAGTAGACACTACTCGAACCTTACTAGCCAAGGTTTTCATGTGGAGAAATATGATTGAATAACATTTCTACATAGTCAACCTTCCTTATCATTGCTTAGTCAACCCACCACATTAGTGCCACATTAACACCACGTCAACCCCCTGCCATGTCAGTAGTGCCATATGTCACAGTCTAATTGGTCCACCTGTCATGCCACATTAGCATCAATATATTATAGTGAACATGCCATGTCAAACTCATACTATAATGTGTCAACTTATGGTGATGCCACGTGTCCCACCTACACATTTGTTTGTTTGTTTGGCCAAAAATTCTAAAGGCCATAACTTCCTCATATAATGTCCATTTGACTTCAATCAAGTGTCGTTGGAAAGATCTCGATGAGCTCCTTAATGAACTTTTCATTTGCATTTGAGAACATTTATTATTATCAGTCATGAAGATCCACTTGGATCAATCCTCCCCACTGGAAGATTTTATACGAACAAAATTTTGGTTTACTTGAAAAATATGTGAGGGTACAGCTCCCTCACTTTCTCAATTCCTATCCACCATGCTTTGCTTGGATGTACTCCTTTTAAATCCACATGAAGATATTCCACATCACCCTTCTCGAAGTCTTTATCTTTCTGTCAAGGATAATATCTTTCTACAATTCTTTTAAGTATTTCAAAAGCAAAGTTATTAACAAAAGGAAGTTAACACTCCCATATTTATCCACGATCATTGGAGGTTCATACAAATTCAAGTTCTCATCATTTGCAACTGAATAGAATTCCATATACAATGGTAAATCTACATGAAAATCTTTAGAAATGATCTTTTAGAAAACAATAAATGAACCATACCTGATTGGTTTAAGTTTTTTACCTTCACCTTTCAATATTTCCTTGTTGAAGTGTAACTAAACTTGACCACCTAGTTGGAATCGATGATCCACCTCATGTTGATCACGCCTTGCCTTGTACCTAGTTTGGTTCTCCTCCAACTATTCTTATAATTCTTGATGCTCCAATTTAATTTTATGAATAAACTTCATAGCTTTATCTGCATCATTATGTCCATCTAACATAATATCTTTCCTAAAAAAAATCCAAAGGATAATTAGGCATGTATCCAAAATAATTTTCAATTGCATATTTCTACACAGAATAATGTCGAGCATGGTTGTAGGTGTGTTATGGGAATAAGTACCTTAGGGCTTTGGGTTAGAACTCCAATAGAGAAGAAGAAAACTACGACAAGAAACACTCATACAACTCAGGCAAAATGATTATATAATCAAACTATGTAAGAGCGACCGTACCTAGTTTTCCTTCGTTCGAGTAGGTCCCATAGGGTTCAGACCCTCTACAACTCCCGATGTTCTTCAAACCTGAAAATCATTCAATTCAAACATACATAGTAGTATAGAGGTAAAGCATATTCATGAAATTGACTTTATATCATATAAACAAATGACTAATCATACATCAAAACAACGTTCATACATGAATTACAACACAATATGATGCATAAACAAGGTTAATTTCGGAAACAAGACATCATTTTCTTTTATTGCAGTAAGCTATAAATAACATGGAGAGAATAGCTATAAATAAGCTATCTTCCCTTCCTCCCACTCTATCTTCTGCGCCTGCACCTGCGCAGGCGCCGGCAGCTTCAATATAATCTCTTCATTCTTCTGCGTGACCTTCTCTTCTTTATTCGATTTCTTCGACTTCGACTTCGACTTCGACTTGTCCGCCATTAGAGATTTCCACTCTTTGCCTCCACACAATAACAATATTATTTCACGAGTTGGGAGTTGCGACAAAACGAGTACAAGATCTCTCGCATCACCACTTTACTATCAATGTATGTTTAACCGGTGATCACAAACTCTAAAATTGCATGCTGAATTGAATTGAATTTATAGGACATGGGGTCAATATAATACCTTTTGGCCGACGGTTATGCAGATTGGTTTCCTTGTTTTGTTTTGTTTTGTCATACTATTCAATCAATTATTTGAAAAAAAAATAGCATACACTATTTAAATAGAATTTAATTTATTTTTCTTTTATATTTAATATTTTTTATTTTATATTAATGGTTCATATTTATCTTTAAAGTAATTCTATGGTCTAAAAATAAAGTCATATAAATAACTCTCATATGAAGTAAATGACTTATGAGTTTTTATGTGGTATTGATAAGTTATAGTATTGACTTATGACATTGAAACAATTTATTTTTACACGTTAAGGACTTTCATGGTAAAGTAGGAGTAAATCTCCTTAATTAAAAATATTAATCCATGTTTTTGTTCAATTTATATATGTTTAGTTTATATATGAATTCCTTTTCTAACAATAATAATAAAGAAATTACAATTTAGTTAGTTTTCATGGTTTTTTAAATTGTGCAACCTTACATGTATCATGAAGTGTGTTTTTTTATGCTTATTATAGATACCAACCATTTGGTTCTAAATTTAATTTGGTTTTTGTTCATCACCTCTTGCTTCATCATGTTGCTTGTTCAAAAGGTTTTTCAAAACATCACAACCATGTAAACAAGAGATAACCAAAAGTGCCTTCAAAATATTTTATTGGTTAGAGTGTAAAGAAATGTCAATAAGTATGAGCTTTATTGTTTGGTAGAATTGCTTAGTTGTTCCATGGGAAATTTGATGGATTAATCCCATAGTATTTTCCTTCGCACCCTACAGGCAGTGTTGTGGGCATATGGTAGGAAGCCTAGGCATAATGTTGCAGGCACAGAGAGGGAACATTGCAATAGTCTTGTAGTGTTGTTGGCTGACAGTGGCAAGGCCGCAACAGTCGTTGTAGCCATACAAAACTCAATGATTCATAGCCCATTTCTCCTGCAATCTTCAACATCGTGATCATTTCACTGTATAGGATTAGTTCAATCCCCTATAGCACCAACATCTCATCAGCCTAACCACCTGCAATCAACAACTCATCAAGACCATGCATAAGCATTTCATGAATACTAAGCTGATATCAATGCCAACACTGTCAAGACTAAGACAATGTTAATTTGTGATTTTTCCCATCTCTTGTTATTCTCTTACCGAGGATTTTCTTTTCCGCACCCAAATCCTTCATAAAAATTAAATTAGCTAATTTTATTTTGAGCACATTTATATCTTGCATGTTGGACCCCACAACGAACTTGTCATCTACATAAAATAACAAGGTAGTATAGTTTCCATTATTTAGTCTCTTAAAATAAACACAATGGTTAGGCTAACATTTGATATAAGCTTGTTCTATTGTAAACCTATCAAACTTCAAATACCACTACCTTGGAGATTCCTTTAAAATGTACAAGCTCTTCTTCAGTTTGCATACTAACTTTTCCTTCCCTTCAACCTCATATCCTATGGTTGTTGCATATACACACTTTCCTCTCGGTCCCCATGAAAAAGGTTGTTTCCGGATCTAATTGTTCAATATGCAAATCTTCGACCGCCACTAAACGTAAAATAGTAATTGAAGCCATTCTGACAATATGAGAAAATATTTCATCAAAACCTATATCTTTCTTATGTGAAAACCACTTTACAATAATCATGTCCTAGTACCTCTTTTTTCCTTCATCTTCTTCCTTCAACCTCTATAGCCATTTATTTTGCAATTCTCTTTTACCTATAGGCAATGGGACCAAGTCCCAAATCTAGTTATGTACCAAAGAGTCCATCTCTAATTTCATGCCTTACTCTTATTTCTTTCATGTTTATACTTGCATTGCTTCTTCCTATCTTTTTGGTGGTCAAAAATACATAATACAATGAATGACAGTATCATTTACAAGGTCTACTTAACTTGGTTGATTTTCTATAACAATACTCATCCTATAACAATACTCATCCCAAACTCTACCAAAGAGGTTGTGGAATCTATAAAACCACTTTCCCACACTCAAAATAGCCAAAAATAGGGCTTAAAACCTTTCCTTTTTCGAATTATATACAAACAAAAACACCACAAAAGGAGTTAGTTTTCAAACATCTTTCATGCACCACATCTGTGGCGTAGTGGCAATAATGCATGGTTGATATTGGACAGAACATAGACTCATACTTGCGGACCGTTGTGATTTTTCAAACCTCAGATGAAACAAATTTCAAATATAATAATCTGTGTTTCACCATACAAGGAATATTTTTGACTCAATGGTTAAGTTGTTAGACTAGTGGCACATAGGTCACAGTGTCAAACTTGTAGACTGTCCATTTTTGGAAACCAAAATATAAAATTTTTATATATAAGTTATGTTGGTTTCATACCTGTTATCACTTAAGAATTCTAATGCCAAAATTTCTCATACTAGCTTGATGATAAAGGTCGGTGTTAGTCTAAGTTTGATTTTGTTTTTTCTAAGAGCCTGAGTCTTAGGGGGTCTTGAGTCAAGTATGCATTCTCATTCATCATTGTTCATTCTCATTCATCACCGGTCTCATAGCCATGTGTCAGTTTGGTTTAAAAAATTACTATGTACCACAAAGCCTTTAGGTGATTTCGTAGCGCATGTAACCATCCTGAAGTGTTTTCGCAGTGCATTAATCCTTTTTGGCAGTTTCACAGTGCAAAAGTCCATTAGGTGATTTCGCAGCGCATAATTCAAAATTTACACTGACCGCGCTGAGAAATCGGAGATTCGTGCATTCCGCAGCGAATCTTTCCCAACTGTCAAATCTGTCAAGTTAATCTATGGCTGCGTCATTCATTGTCAGTTTGTGCACTCCACATATCACGTCCAACCGCTTAACCCCATTATTACAACCACCAGGTACGTTGATAAACACGGAATACAAGTTCCAAGGAAAGCCAGGTATGCACAGTTTTAATGATGTTTGTAAGCCTTGCATGAGAAACAAATCTGCAAGATTTCAATTTGAAAAACATTTTCATCAAGCGAGGCAGCTATCAGGCGAGGCAGCAATTCAAGTGAGGCAGAGTTTGGAGTTTGAGCAGCTCTAGCATTTCCAGCCTCCATTACACTGAATCTTCATGGAGGGATCGGCAGAAAGGAAAGACCACAGAAAAAGCAAATGTCTGAGAAACGAGCCTGAAGGTTTAGACATAACCTTGAAGAGCAGAGAAGTCGAGCATGCATTTAAACAAGCTGGATGTTGGAATTTTTGCAAGAAGCTTCAGAGAGGTCATGCACAAGTTACTAAGGAATTTCCACTGAATTTCACAGAACTAAACTCAAAGGTTGGCATGCTGGAATTGCAAGTCTCACCAGACATGATATCCACAGTTACAGAAATTCCAAGAGGGCAAGAAAATTGGTTCAAGAATTTCAAATTTGACATGAACCCATGCAAAGAATTTCTAAAGCAGGAGTTCATTAACTCAGATTTGAGCAAGTCTGTTCCTAGAAGTTATGTTAAAGAATCATATGCCCATTTGCTTACTTGTATACAGAAGTACCTGACCTGTGAAGGGAGATATAACAAAGTGTATTCATACCATTTTAAACTTTTGTTGCATTTCACAGGGAAGACATCTATTGATCGACCTTTTTACTTATTCCGCAACTTAAGTAAAATGTGTGACAAGGTACAACTGAGAAAAGAAGCCTGTGAGACTTCATTGTTCCACCATGGCTTGGTTAAGTTGATTGTTCTGCATGAACTCCAGAGGGTAGGCAGAGATTGGGACACATTCATATTCATGTCTGGTTTTCAAGAGCAAGACCAGTCTAATCCCTCAAGCTGCAAAAGAACCTTCAACAGCAACCGGTCCTCAAGCAGAAACAAGAGCCAAGAGGATTTCAAAGTTAAAGGCAAGGAAACAAGTAAGAGAATCTACCAAGCCACTGACTATTCAGGATACACCCCAACAATCAATTAAAGAGAAAACTCAGGTCAAAGAAACTGCACATGAATCAAGCACAGGTGGAGGAGTTCAAAGAAGAAGGACTAGGAGCCAGGTGGCTAAAGAAAAAGGTAAGTCAGTGAGTATTGAAGAAAGCCCTGTTTCAAAGGGTGACTTAAATGATTTATTGCAAGAAATTGACATTGAAGAGTCCCCACTAGTTCAAGCTAAGTTTATACAGTCAGGAAAAGAGGAGGCTAAAAGGGTCAAAGCGTCAAAGAAACTCAAGTTTGATGATCAATTTGATCAATTTGTTTTTAAGCCCAGGAGACCCATAAAAAGGAAGTTCAAACAAGTACAGGAGGTACCACCAAGAGCTGATGAAACAGGGGAAGTGACTCGGCCTCGTGAAAGAAAGGATAAAGGCAAAATAGTTGCCACTCAAGAAGAAGGTAGTGTGGAAGACTTGAAAAGGATATTGGAATCTGCCAACTTTGAAACTACTAGATTAAAGAAAGCTGCTAGGAAATTTGTAGCTAAGGAGGCTTATTTCCATCAAATGCAAGCTCAGTGGGAGGACCAAACATTTCAAATTCCTGAGGTGGTTGATTTTAATGTTCAATCCCGTAGCTGGACTACCCCTGCAAATAAAAGAAGCTCAATTTATCAGAAAAGTCAATACAAACCTCAGGTCTAGGATCAAAGTAATGAAGAAACAAATTGAAGACTTAAAGATACAATTGAGCCAGCAAAAAGAATCTCCATAAAGAAATCTCACTTCAAGTAAGGATATGTTTCAAAGTTTTGATGGTTTTGCTTGATATAATCTTTTCAAACGTTCCCATTCAATTTTGAAAGGTCTTGGAATAGTTGAAAGAATGTTTAAACATCAAAGTGCTCAAATAGCAAAGTTTTGGGTTGAAACTGTGATTTTTGAAACAACTCAGCAGTTTCGTAGCGCGCTACGAAACTGCTGAAGCTAAACAATCTAATATCAGTCAACTAGGTTTGAAACATAAGCGGGAATTTTGAAAGGGGCATATATACAAGGCATCATCTGAAGCTATCAACATTCAACCAGGTCAAGACAGGTGGAGAAAATATGGATTCGAATCCAACTTTAAATTTTTTGTCATAAAGTGAGCACATTTACCACAGTTCAAGATATGTCAAAACAACTTGAAAGAGTTTTTTCCTTTACACATAAAATAGGTGGACAACACATCAAGGACATGGCCATCTGTTACATTTTGGATAATCAAAGATAAAGGACATGCTTCTTTGGATTCGAAAATTTTGAGGCAAACTAAAGACCGATGAGCAAGGGTAGTTTCCTATGTTTCAGGGCGATGGAGAAGTTGTGACATTAAAGACCAGCATGGAGTTTTGAACATTCATCACAGCCAAACTAAAAAGGGACTAGATGTCAAAGAAAGAGAAAGTTTGTAATCAAGGCTATTATTAGCATAATAAGGAGTTAGACTCCTACTTGATTTAAATCTCCAGAAAGTCTAGTTATAGTTTGTTATATTTAATAGGCAGTTAAAGGTTAAACAGGTGTCATTAGAAGTAGATTTCGAATTCCCCTAATGTTTAAGGAGGAATCTCAGTCAGGTCTATATATAGGAGAAAAAGAAATGTAATAAGGATTGGAAGTTTATGTAAAAAAGCTTTGTTGTCAAGCTTATGTAAAGACTCTGTTTCTTTTGGTAATATAGTAAATGGCTTCTACTGCTCAAGAATCATATTGACTTCAATGTATGAATTCCTCTTGTTGTCTTTCATGTTGTATACAGTATTATGAGTACTTGATTACTTAGAAATCACTTGCAGTGTTCTAATTTCCTTCATATGCTCAAATACTGTCCCTTTTGTGTCTGTTGTACTTCATCTATATTGAAGTTTGAATGCCTTGATTTTATTGCAAAGCCAATTCACTATTGATGCTAAATGGCATATGACTCCATGAGCCCAATGGATGCTTGTTAATTTAGATTTTACCAGCCTCATTCCTATTTGTTTTATAAAGAGTTAGCCATCTCAATTATAATCACAAACCTTGAATCCTTTGAGAGAGCCCTCTCAGGCTAAGGAGGGTAAGCCTTAGCTAAAAGATTGGTCTGAAACAATTACTTGAAGTCTTCCTGGTCTGCAGCCTTCCAGGGCCTAATTTTGAGATAACATTTTGGTGCGTCTGCCGGGAGTCTGAAGATTATTTATTCTCGAAAACAAGAGACTGAACTTCTGAAGGTAGCAGGAGCTCAGAAGACTTTTCGAGGCTGCATTCTACCTTGGTGACTCCATACAATTTCAAAGTTTAAAAGGTGGCTTCGAGAGGGAGATATAAACGGAGCAATCCTGACCCAGATCCACCTACTCCTGTGGACAATCCAAACACCATTTCAAGGAGCAGACAAATATTTACTGAAACACCAGGTACTCCATCTTTTTCAAAATATTTGCTCTCTGAATTTTCAAGAAGTCCTGAGGATAAAATTGTTGATGATAAAATTCATGAGGTGTTGTTGAGGTCTGAGAACGAAGAAGAACTTATTGGAGTTATTTTAGATTTACAAAAAAGAGGTATTGATACTTCATCCTTAGTTTCACAAAAAGATAAGGAAGAATTTTTGGAGGTTGTTACTTCAGAATTATTGTTAGAAGAGGAAGATTTAAACAAACTCAAAGAACTTGATCCTTTTGAAGTCTTACTCAAATCTAAAACTGGTTTACCCCTTCCAAATTGGAGTACCTTTGTCAGTGGTTTGCAAAGTCCAAATAGTCCTTTTCGTATCAGCACTTTATCCTCCGCTTCTGCTAGTCCTAGTAGTTCTCAGACACTAGGAAATCCGCCTCATATCAGTTCTGGTTCCATTGTCCCTACAGTACCTATTATCACTGCTCCTCCATTCATTATGGCAGTACCTGCTAGGTATGCTCCACTAGCCCTCCCTGCTGTGTTACATGCCCTTCCCAGCAAACATGTTGCTAGAATTCCAACATGGGGTGGAGATGAAGACATCACAGCAGAAGAACATGTAGACAGATTCAATGATTTTGCTGACAGAGAGGAAGTTGATGATGAGGATGTGAAGCTAAGATTGTTTGCTGAAACTTTCATTGGAGAGGTTAGAAAATGGTTTAAAGCTCTTAGAGCTGGAAGCATTCATAGTTGGGAAGAGTTTGAAGATAGTTTCCTAAGGAAATGGGGAAATGGAACTAACCCTGTCCAAGCTCTTACTAAATACAACAATCTTAGAAGAGCTCCTGATGAAACTGTCCAAAACTTCTCCAAGAGGTTTAATAAAATATACAATTCCATCCCAGCTCATTTGAAACCTCCTGGGGCCTTGACACAATTGAGATTATGCTGAAGCATTTGATTCCGATTTCTCCTGTTACTCAGAGAAAGGGATTCTTCTACT